>JBBPCX010000038.1:958337-970207 GCA_037974365.1 Hydrocynus forskahlii
AGGGGTAGGGGAGAGAAGGGGAAGATTGGGTGAGGGAACAATTGACGCCCCCCCCCCCCACACACACACACACACACACCCCCATTAACCCCCAACCCACTTCCCCCAGCCCAGCTTTGGATTTGTTGACTTCCTCCCATGCGAATCAGCTAAGCCAGATAGACACCCCGGCTGTCAGGCCGTGTGTGCAAACTGTTTGTCTGGCCAACAATTCCAGGAAGTCTCCTAAGGGGCTGACGCATAGTAAAGCATGGAGGCCTGAATGAAGCGCGGCTCCAAAACCGACACGTCGCTGCTTCCTTTTTGGTTGAAACACTTAGGAACTACTGGCTTCGAGGAACTCGGCAGCTTTGCGGCCTTTCGTTTCAAACGAATTGGCGCAAATAGGGGTCAGCCAGAGTGCTCGGTACAACAGCAAGTATCATTCAGTGGAATGATCAGGTGATCAGAAAACCACCTGCTTTTACGGTAACTGGGTCTTTGATGTGGCGCTTGCACTAACCCCAACCCCGAAAAGAAAAACAGTTCAGAGTGGCTCAGTACACCCAAAGCTTGTGTCATCACCAATTTGTGTAACACTTCTTTCACATGGGCCTGTTGTCCTCCTCCTGCTGACTGAAGTAGTGCCTCAGATAGGAGCCACCTTAATCCTCTCCCCAGCAGACCACATGTCTGCAAGCCACTCAGATCTGTGTAAGCAGGCTGGACCACGAAGGCGCAGTGTACGTATGCATGCCCAGCAGAGGGAAAACGGTCGTTAAAAATAATAACGGCTGCCGTGTCAAAGCGGTACAGACAGAAGTGGTGGGGGCGCATTTAGTTTTGCACCAAAGCTGCAAGGCTGATGTAGCTAACAAGTAATAGAACCTTAAAGCCGCCCGTTAGACTTGTGGAAACTGCCTGCCTAAACCATCACACACTCACTTTACAGCACGCACATACTCTATTATGATTTTTGCATAGCATTCAGAGCTTATTTCTAACTGTATTGTTTCTTTTTATTTTTTATTACCTTAGACTCTTTCCTTAGATTTCTTTTTTATTTATTTTTATTTACTCTTCAAATGTCCCTGTAATTTCAATTATTTGATAACTTTACACAAAAAAAATTATTTACTCTTCAAATGTCTCTGTAATTTCAATAATTTGATAACTTTACAAAAAAAAAATCCCACAGCAAACAATATACATATGAAATACTGTTATCTATAAAAAAAAAAAACAGTAGCAGTTACAATCTTAAGGCCTGAATTCTGTCCATTGTCCAGTGCAAAACCAAAGAAGAAAACCTTATACATTAAAATTGTCTGGGTCTGTATTTGGGGTACAAGGTAATTGCTGTGCATTTGTTATTTATTGGTCAGCACGCAAATGGGCGAAGGGCAGTTTCTTCGCTGATTTACCCTCAGATAGACAGAATCGGCGGGGGGGGCGTTTACTCGAGACAAGGCAAAAAGGGTTAGAGATGTTCCCACTCTACTTAGCAGGCTTATCTAAGAGTCTTACTAGGGGGTTTACCCTTGCAGACGCGCTGGTACGTCAGGAGGGGGAAAGCCTGTGTAAAGGTCTTTGTGAGGAGGAAACATGCCCGTAAGCAGCCATGTGCTTTAATCAGGACTGCCACTAGAATGGATTACAGCCGTGAGTGTGCACAGTGGCTACTAATGGGATGTGCTTGCTTTGCTTATTCCAAAAGAGGTGTCATGGCTGGAAATACCACGGACACTTTATTTAAAAGGTGTAACAATAAGTAATAATATGCAGTATTAGCAACCCGTGAACGGGTACAACACCTCTAAATATCAGTATAATTACTTATGATAAAATATTCCTCTTTGAAGAAGTTTTACACTTCCATTTGTTGATATCCTGTAACTTTAGTCGTGGTAGTAACAATAACATTTGTAGTAACAATAAAAAATACACACGTAATGTTTGTCCATTGACTTTGATGGTAAAATGACACGCAAAAAGTGACAGAGGACATGGTCAAGACAGCTGGAAATGTGTCTCAGCACGCCTTCTAAGCTGCTTGTTGAACTGACTAGAGGCTATGCATCCTGCCACGCTTAAATAAAATGAATTAAAATAGCAATGACATTATTATTAATATTTTGCTGCTGTTGCGTTTAGTGTAGAATTCCCCACTGTTTTGCATTGGCTTTTGAACATTATAGTAATAACAATAAAAAAAATATTACTATAACAAATGATAATTCTAGTAGATAAATGCCAGTTTAAAGCTACATACTTGATATAACAACAACAAAAACAACAACAACAATAAAAATAATATTAAAAAGCTGAAGAAATAGAATAGCTGGTGGCCTGGTAGTTAGGGAGCTGCCCCTGCAATCAGAAAGTCATGGGTTTGAATCCCAAGACTGTTAGTGGCACCTATGGGGTATCCTTGAGCAAGTACTGTCCCCATACACTGCCCCCCTGCCTTCACAGTAATTATGTTTATTAGTATTACTAGTATGAGTAGTATTGTTTTTGTTATTGTTATTATTATTAGTAGTAGTGTAAATATTGTTATTGTTCTTTTTTATTTTATTGTTGATTATTAGTAGTATTAGTATGAGTATATGTTAGCGTTGCTGTTATTGCTATTTTTAGTATCGGTATTAGAAGTAGTATGGGTTTGGTTATTGTTATTATTGTTGTTGTCGTTATTTTTATTATTATAAATTATGTTAAAGACTGTGCTCTGACACCCTCGCTGACTCCAGTGTGTGTGTGTGAGATCAGTGAAGCTCTGGTCTGAGGGTGTTCATGTACAGTATGTAAAGAACGCAGCTCATCTGACTCCTGCAGCCCGCGGCGGTGCTAAAGTGGAACGCATTGTTCACTGTGTGTGTGTGTGCGTGTTGCTGACTCGCGAAATTGAGGCGGAAGGTAGCATGTCGTAATGCTGCTACACACACACACATACTCACTCACCCTCTCTCTCTCACACACACACACACACACACACGCAGTCAGCTGTGGCCGACAATGTTCACCGCGACCCGAGAGCTGGTGTAAGAGGGCGGTGTGATCACACACACTCGTCCTTACTCAGCGACATTAACACATCTCACCTCATCTACTAACAACACACTCTAGGGGCTAAACGGAGCGTGAGAGAGAGACACAGTCCCGAAGCTGAGGTTTCTTATTGGAAATCCCGATTTTAAAAAAGATTTCAGCTTCAAAGGAAGCCGGTCTGCTGTTTTGTGCGTTTTGTGTTTATCCTTTAGCAGATCTCTCTGTGATCGGGATCTAAACTGCTCTCCGCTTTGTTTTGGTTTCGCCGTTGTTATGGAAACCGCAGTGAGGAGCATGTACAGTAGGGGCTCGAGGGCCCAAACACGGACTCTAAACCCCCACCACGAGAGCTGGAGGGAGGGAGGGAAGAGGAGGAGGAGGAGAAGGGGGGTCAGAGTTTGTTTTCACCCCGTGTGGGCGAGGCGAGCCTACGTGACTCCGTATCTCACTTCCTCGTTTCCAACGTCGTCATGAGAGCTTGCAAAAACATGCCCCACTTCTGCACCTCCCTCCAAACCTGCCCCAGCCGGGGGGAGGGGGGAGGAGGGAGGAGGGAGGAGGGTTAGCGGGAGGGGGGAGTACAAAGTAGGCTGGAGAATTTAAGCCAAAAGTGCGGATTACCTAACAGCACTGCCACTTTTCCATTGGTACAGCCCAGGCCTGACTTTTATAGCTGAGAAATCCTTTAACTTCTGGAGAAGGGAAAATGACTCCTGGAAAAGGGTAAAAAAAGAAAAAAACAAAACTGTTGACATGTTGCACCAAACTTCCAAATTTACTTGCAGATTCAGCGCCCCTCATTTGATAAGGAAAAATAATAACATAGAAATGTAAATATATATATGTTTGTGTGTGTGTTTAAGTGTATGTGTTTTATTACTTGAAATTCAGTTTAATTTCAATTATTTCTTTATTTTTCCTTGCTAAATGAGAAGAACATTTTTTTTCTAAAAACAGTACATGTCTCTTTAACACACAAGTTCACCACTGAGTATGGCCGCTCGACTCACTTGTTGCATTTTCCACCTCATCACAGAAGAGACACATTTGGCTGAGCTGGTTGGGCTATGAGTCAGATGTGACTGTGTGCTCTTAAAAACAAACGATAAGGAAGAGCACAGCTGACGTGGTCCAGACTCGCCTGTTATTATGGGGCTTTCCGCCTCGGCCTCCAGCTTCAACGCATTTTTCTCTCCCCGAGTCACATGGGCCGGGCCAGCGTGAGTCAACACGGTCTGAGCTAAGTCCAATCGCCTGAGGATAAATTATTTACCCACCACGGCTGTCACTACTACCCCACCCCCACGGCCCAACGTGGGAAGGAAGTTGTGCTCGTGTTAAAAAAAACTGAATTGCTGATACTGCAAAGACTGGGGTATGTTTGTGAAGGTGCAGTAAAAAGTGCATGGTGTTTGTCTAGGCTCTCCAGCTCCTGTAGGGTTAAGAGAGTCGCGGTGTGACCGTGCTGCGGTTGCCCGCCTAAGGCGGACAGAGAGAGAGAGACCGGACAAAACCGCAGCACGGTCACACCGCGGCTCTCTTAACCCTACAGGAGCCGGAGAGCGTGACGTCGCGCTGGCAGTCGGACTGGAATGTGGGATTAACCGGGCTGGAGGCTGCGCTCGGCCTCCTCTTGTGCAAAACCGGTTTCGGTCGTGCAAACCTCGTTAAAAGCTGCATCGGTTGCTACGTTGTATTTTTTTCTTTAACAAGCCTGTTTTTGCACGAGCGAAACTAGCTGCACTGATTTGCATAAGGAGCCAACACTGGCCTAGTTATGGTATTAACAGAATTTCCACTGTCATGTTGGCCTCCTCCACTATTACTGCTGCTAATCATTAATCCTGCTCCAGTATATAGCCTTTCAGGGCCAAAGAGCGATGAAGTAACCAGAACATCAATCTTAAAAAGCCCCGGCATAAAACAGTGCAGTCATGTTTTTGTAATATTATAATTTTTTTGATTGATTTTCTATGAATTCTCTTATTGTCCACTGTCCTTTATGCTATTAGAATCAGAAAACTTGGAAATTGTTTATGACTGCAAAAACACACAGAGACAAGAACAACATCAAATGTCTAAATAAATCTAATAAAAATACTATAAACCTAAACATTTGCAAACGGTCACTGCAATGCAAATTAATAACGAGCATACAATCTATCTAGACTTCAATGTTGTGTTGTTTATTTCAGATTCTGCACCCCACCTCTGTCTGTCTCTCTCACTCACTTTCTCTGTCTCGCTATTCCTCTCCCTATCTTTTTTCTGTACTATCATTCTCTCTCCTCGCTCTCTACTACCTCTGTTTTTCTCTATCGTTTTCTCTCTCCCTCACTCACTGCGCATGCGCTGTTGTCGAAGAATCGAGTAAACAGACCCGGCGCTCCGGTGACGTCACCGCCTCGCAAGCGACCCTGCCCGGCGGCGCGGGAGCGCGCGAGCTAGACGGAGGCGCGCGCACGGGCAAAGTCCACAACGGCCATGAACATCGGAGTGTAACTTCAACCGAGCTGGTCTGAGTCACCGGGAGGAAAACCTGCAGCCAGACTGTCCTCCTGTTCTCCCTTCCTCCTCTGCTCCTTCTTCTCTTCTCCTCCTTCTTCATCCGAGAGAGAGGCAGAAAGGCGTGCGGCGGAACATTCGGGAGCATTTTTATTATCGGTTGCGTCCTTTTCTCTCCTCTTTCCCTCCTTCATCTCCTTCTTCCCCCTTTCCCCCCTGCGATAGAGAGAGAGAGAAGAAAACAGAAAAACAGAAGAGCCAGCCATGTCCTCCGCGGCGGTGGCCGCCTCCAGACGCCAGTCGTGCTACCTTTGCGACTTGCCCCGCATGCCGTGGGCCATGATCTGGGATTTTACGGAGCCCGTCTGCCGCGGGTGCGTGAACTACGAGGGCGCGGACCGCATCGAGTTCGTGATTGAGACGGCGCGGCAGCTGAAACGCGCCCATGGCTTCCAGGAGGGTCGCAGCCCCGGTCCGGGCAAAGCGGCCAAGGAGCTGCAGCCCGTCAACCACGCGGCGGCCGTTGCAGCGGCGGCGGCAGCCGCGGCAGAGGCTGGATCGCGCCCCCCGCAGCCCCTCGACCGCTACCCGCTGGCCCCGGACCGGCCGCCCCGCCTGGGGCCCGAGTACCCGTCCGCGGCCAGACAGGCCAACGGCATCCCGGTGCCCAACGGCTTCCCCAAGCCGGACGAGCCGCCCGAGCTGAACCGCCAGAGCCCTAACCCGCGCAGGACTAGCGCCGTGCCGCCCAGCCTCATGCCTATCATGAACGGGGGCCTGCCCTCCGTGCACGCGCTCAACGGCCGCCCGCCCCAGATGGGGATCCCCAGCCTGACCGAGCACGGGGGCAAGCGGGACGACGGCAAGGAGAAGCACCGCGCCGACGGGCTGGGGGACCTGGGCGACGGACACAAACGCGCCGAGGAGTGGATGAGCAAAGGAAAGACTGTGAGGGACCTCATGGCGCTGCACACGCTGGACAACAGGTTCAAGAAGGAGCACGCAGCCATGCAGCACAGGATGGGCTACGACACCAGCTCAGCTCCCTCCAAAACAGGTAAGGCATGGCTTTATGTCGACGAATGAAAAAAAAAAAACATTCAACAAATTTAGCACCCGCATTTGTTTCGTTTTTGCACGCACCGTGAATCAAAAGTTCACTGCACATTCATGCGTGGCCATGTTGTTGTACCTTTTGTTTTTTTTTTGTCGAGCTCGTAGCAAAAAAGTGGGCAACAGTGCCAACAACAGGTCATGCTTAGAGTCTCCCAGAATGAGATGACTTGTTTTCTTATTGTAGCTGTATGGCTGTTTTTTTTGCCTTTTCTTTCTCTAACTTGAGTGTTTAACTTTCTCCAACCACCCCCGCACCCCACCCCCCACCCCCAAACAACACTCACCCTCCTCCTCCCCCCACATATTCCCTCTGCAGACCGAGGCAAGCAACCCCGGACGGGTAAGAGGAAAGCCTCCCCTGAGCCAGAGGGGGAGGGCGCTGCCGCCAAGCTGAATGGCGAGGGTCAGCCGTGGCTGCCGTCGCCATCTGAGGTGCTGAAGATTCCCTCGGCCGCCTTGCCAGGCTACGCGGCCGCCCCACCTTCCACCATCTCCCCCCACTCCAGCACCACCCCCCCTGAAGCGGCCACGGCGGCACAGAACGGTCAGTCGCCCATAGCTGCCCTCATCATGGCGGCAGACAACGCCGGGGCTGGCACTGGCTCGCCCAAAGACGGCAACCAGGTGCATTCGACCACCAGTACGGCAGCAGGAGGCCGGCGGAACAGCGGCAGCCCGCTCTCGCCCTCCTCTGCGGGCCAGCGCAGCCAGAGGCTGAACCAAAGGGACGTGATGGCCAGTGGGGTGGCCGGTGCCCCCGGCTCGGTCACCACAGCCCATGTCCCGGGCGTGGACCCCCAACCAGGACACCCCCAGAGCGTCCCGGACTCATCAGTGCCCCCAGGCAGTGTCCCGTTGTGCTGCACCCTGTGCCACGAGCGGCTGGAGGACACACATTTTGTCCAGTGCCCGTCGGTGCCCTCACACAAATTCTGCTTCCCCTGCTCACGCGAGAGCATCAAGCAGCAGGGTGCCACGGGGGAGGTGTACTGCCCCAGCGGAGAAAAATGCCCACTGGTGGGCTCCAACGTGCCCTGGGCCTTCATGCAGGGAGAAATAGCCACCATCTTGGCTGGAGACGTCAAAGTAAAAAAGGAGAGAGACCCTTGATTTTTTTTTCCAGTTTTTTTTTTCTCTGTTTTTCCTCTTTTTTTTTGTTACTTTGGTTTTTGTTTTTGTTTTTTTGCAAACAACAAAAAACAACAAATGAAATACATGCATATATGATTTCAGATGACTACGAGTAAATCAAAATTGCATACCATCCAAAATCCAGAAATTATGGGACATGTACATATGGACACAAGGGAAGTGTACACTTCGTAAACATGGCTGTATAATTTTTTTTTGATTTTCCTTTTTTTGAATACATTGTTTCTATATTTTTTGAAGATGAAAAGGTATGTACACATTATAACAGACTACTTTTGCCCCCCTCCCCAGCCCCTCCCTTTTCAGTTCTTGTTCAACGCCAATTATCAATGTACTATTAGAACTGGTGGCAGTCCATGTTTAAACATAGAATGTGACTAAACCTACTCTATGAGCACTTGGCAAAACTGAAATGCTTCTAGCTGTACTTGTATGCACTTGTTTAAAATTGCCAAATACAATTTTTGACCTTGTAATAACAACCTGAAGTGTCTATGGTTCGCTTCTTTTTGCCATTATTCTCCGAGGCAGTTGCTCCCTCCTGTGAATCACACTGAGAGGGGTGATGCAACAGCGCCTGCAAGAACAAAATGGGACTAGGTGGGGGGAAAAAAAAGAAAGGAAGAGCCGACGAGACAAAGGGAGAGCGAGATATTTTGTGCTGTGTACATGACGGCAGTCCAGCAGTCAAACATGCGCATTATTTACTAAGGTATTTTTGGCCATATAAAGTCTTATTCTGAGCCTTATGAGTGGGAATACTTGGATTAGTAATAACTTCTTTCTTTCTTTCTCAGTCTCTTTCTGATGGGCGAGCTGGGACTTGCATTACACATTGTTGTTAACTCCCATGTGGAGTAACTTAATGCGGCATGCAATCTGACACTCTAGATGGCTATTTTTATTCCCACTTGCCATAAGTCAGGGGCTCATAAACACCCTTTGGCCTTTTTCGGTGAATGGAAACTTGGGTTTCTCCACAGCCATTTCTATATATTATAGTCAAGAGGGTATATGTCAAATTCGACAGTCTTAGGGAGTCATTTCCTGTCATACATTTATCCAGAAAGCAGAACTAAAATGGATGCCCACCAGGCTTGAAAATGCACTGTGTGTGCAGAAATGGAATCCGTTGCTCCACACTGAAAATGTGGACGTCTCGGAAAACGAGTCTTGGGCCGTGTTTATCTTTTCCACAATTTTACGGCCCTGTTGCCTGAGCCTCATAAAATGCGACGGATCACGTGGTTGCCCTGGTGGAATTCCTGAGTCACCGTCCTCCGTCTCCTCAATCAGGGGCTTTGAGCCCAACACGCCTGCTACTGTTCAAGGTTGATCGCACACAGCACAGGAATGAATGAGGCCTCTGTTCCGCCTAGAATTCACATGTAGTTGCCATTCAGAGGAGCGGCAGGATGGCAGTTAACCCCTTAATACCTGAGCCTGGTATTTGGCTCAACTAGATGGTGAGATTATATTCTCTTACACTGCTTCCCTTTTTTTCTTCCTTATTTATTAGCGTGGTTTGAGCCCCCTACAAGGGTAAGAAAGCATAGTCATTATTATTATTATTTTTTTTACATGTAATGGATATTATATATTATATATTAGATATATTTCATTTTTCCCCTAGTACTTTAGTTCGTAGGCATTATTATCAAAACCTAACCCCCCTTCCCCCCTATATTATATTATGTGAACACTTCATGATGGACTAAAAGAAGTGGTCCAAAAGCACTTGGTATATAATTGTACAATACAGTTACATAACCATTCATGTACATTACTCCTGTCAAGTTACTATTTCAGGTTTTGTTTCTGGTTTTGTTCCGACTGATGTTTTGCTCTATGTATCAGCTAATATGTGTCAGAAGCATGTAGGCCACTGCACCATCTTGAAGATCTCAGTTCCAGCCCCAATTCCACCCCCATTATGGTCCACCTGACCTGCTGGGTTTGGTGTGTGAAGCTCTGGATGAAAGTGCACCTTCAGGCTTGATGCAGGCAGTTAAACAGAAGCAAGCAAATACGTGAATGGCTTTGCGGTTGTTGTCGGCTTTTGCGTTCCTGTTACATGCCCTGCTCATCTGTTGTGTTGGCGCAGGCTCTTGCCTCAAATTCCAGCCGCGCCAGCTCATTTCTTTTCATCTGTCACCGAAACTCAACACCCCAAGGGGAAAAGCCAGTCGTCAGAGATTAATAGCTTTGCTCAAATTACGTAGCAGTCAGAAAAGACTTAGGCTCTTTTTGTCTTTTGTTTGTACAGCTGTCCCACCCTACCTAGTTAGTGTCGATTTTTCCCCCCTTTATTTCTTTTCTTCTTTTTCAGGCCTGTTGTCATCATGAGACGGTTAACACCATGCTGGTTGCGCACTCGTTGGTCTTTCCTGATTTACGGACTACTTTCTTACGTTCTGCCAAAAGGGAAATGTACACCTTTTTAGGCGTATCGGGTTTATGGCTGCTGGAAGGAGTCGAGAGCAGCCTGCTGTTATTCAGGCAGGAAAAGCGACGTAGGCCGAAATAAAAACGTGCCCTACTTTTGCTGGGAACTGGCTTTGGCTGGACTAAAAAATTAATTATTTTAACATGCTCGGATACAGGCCGACATGCTTTTTGCATTAAATTTGCGCTCAGTCTTGGAGCGGCATAAACAAATTAAATTCTGGCTATAATGAAATGTCTGGATGACAGCAAAACTCATTCTGGGCATAATAACACGGTGCAGCAAGTGAATAAAAGTATATAAGAACTAACCAAAAATTGCAGCCACAAATAAGGAAAACCTTAGGAAACAAATGAAACTCAATAAGCTGTCACTATGTGTCCGCCGACCATTATAGAACGGTGTTATTCCTTTAGGAATATTGCACTAGTGTTTGATTTTGCAGGAGTGCATCCCGGGCAGAGCAGTTTAAAATGCTCAGCACAAACCCAGCCGAGCAGCGTAGTACGCTGGATAGTGTGTGTGTGTGCGCATGCATCTATGCAACTGAATGGAAGCCCTGACATGCAGTTTTGACATTTCGGTGTCGAGTGTGTAGGGGGTGGTCCGGGCGAGTGTGTAGCTTTGGGCTTAGAACGATCCGCTTGGCGTGCAGCTTTCGGACTCGAGCGAGGCTTTAGAAGGTCAGCAGAGAGGCCCAGGGCTAAAGTGTGTGTGTGCACCGTCGCCGCGGAAGTGGAGTAGTGTGTGTTTGCCACGTCAGCACTTTGAGCCTAGTCCACCTCGGGGATATGTGTGTGTGCGTGTGCGCGCGTGTGCAATGGGCCTTACGGCTGGCACATTACACGCTTGCCTTGAGCAAATGCACACACATGCACAGACACACACAGGAGGGCCAGAAGTGGGCGAGGAGGGGGGCAAACCCCCCCCCCAGCTGACATTCCAGAAGCTTTGCTTTGGAGAAGGGGGAAGAAAAGAGGAGAATGCGAAAGGTAGTGAGGGAGGCAAGGACGGGAGATATAGAGACAGAGTGAGAAAGAGAGAGAGAGGTAGAGATATATCCAGCAGCTGCACTGACTATAATTAGACAGAAAACAGGCGAAGGCCTCCTGCCATCAATCACGCACACAGCAGCACCAAGAAAGGAACATGTGTCCTGTTGACTGGAGGCCTTTATCTGGAGGAAAGGTTTTTGTGTCGCACCAAATATAGCGATCACACCCTCTCTGAAGCTGGAGCGTGGCATAAAAAGGAGGGTGGGAGTGTGGGGGGTGGTCTGTGTTGCCTGGTTACCTGGATATGTAAACACAGGGTATATGGAGGTGCCACGTCAGTCGAGAAGGGGGGGGATTGGAGGGGGTGGTGGTTGGGGGTCTTTGACCAAGCACAAGCTAAGAACCAGAAACGGCATTTTATTGGCCTGCTACTGTCGAGCAGCAGAGGATGTGGTTGGCTGGCAGTGCAGCAGGGTTGGATACTGCCATAATCTTTAGGGCTAATGGGTATTTAGGGTTTAAAGGGATAGGAATTTGTACTATAAAGGGCGTGTGTATGAATGTGTGTGTGTGTGTGTGTGTGTGTGTGTGTGTGTGTGTGTGTGTGTGTGTGGGGGCACCATCCT
>JBBPCX010000038.1:973151-983332 GCA_037974365.1 Hydrocynus forskahlii
GGGTGGGGGTGGGGGGGGTGGGGGTTTCGTGGGGTCTGAGATGTGGGAAGGAATCAGCTTTGGAAAACAGTGAAATTTCATCCAAAAGCGTTTTCAAATCCAGTCTTGTTCTCCCTGTGCCCAGTAGCAACTTTGAAACAGAGGCTCCAGTTTCAGGAAGTCTGATGGTGGAGATTCAGGCTTTAAAGTGGATCCCTTGCATCCTTTCTGGCTCCCTTTGTGTGAGTGCCATTTATTTTTTTTTTTAAGAACCTTTTAAGATGGGGGCTTGGGTTTTTCTGGTGCACGTGGCGCGGGACGTCCCATCCTGGGTGGGTAGATGAGGAGGGGGCTCATGGGGGTCCTTCTTAGATGTGTAAAATGAATGCTTTGTAATGAAATATCCCACCCAGCACGAGCCTCAGTTCCTACTACATGGAGGGGAGGAAGGGGGGGGGGGTGGATTGTGGACTAAAAGAAAATAAGAAAAAGAGAGAAGGAGGGAGGGAGGGAGGGGAGAACAGAGGAACTGCTTCTTGACCTCATTTGTTAATGTGTAACAGCCCTTTTTTTCTGCAGGCTCTGTTTGACAAGTGTTGCACAATCTCCTGTGTTTTCAAAAGCAGAAAAAAACGCTCCCTTGCACTCTGGCTGCCTCCCCGCTCTGCCGACGAGGCGGCCGCCATGGGTGTGGCGCACTTGTGGAACGTTAAATCTCTGTAAATGGTCAGCTTTGGCAAGGTCAGTCTCGCAAAACGGTCCTCTACTCCTGCTACTCACACGCTCACTGCTGCCTTTACTGCCTGGCCTTTTTCATGGCTTTGTCTTTAAAATTTCACCATAACAGTTGTTTTATAAATTGGCTGCTGTCGGTGCACTGCAGCGTTTTTATTTCAGCTGCATATATAGCAATCACAGTGAGCAATAAAATTCCCTCTAAAAATCAAAACATTTAATCCTTGCGTTAACAGTGATGCCCTTAGACAGCTCTTTTAGGGCTAGACAAGAAAAAATCTGTTGAAATAGAGTTTTGCTGGGATATATTAAGTAAAATCACTGGTATTTCATTGTTACGGTAAAAACAGCGGAGGAACTACAGTATGGGTCTGTTTCTCAGTCTGGGATGATGCCTAGGCCTGGACTACAGCATTTTGAATGGAGTCCAGGACTAGATAGTCCATTCTATTTTGGACGAAACATTTCGACTTTGGCCTCGCTGTCCTGGTGGTAAGAAAAACTCCATATCATCTACAGAATCGCGTCACTGAACACTAGTCAACAACAGCTTCCCGTTTGTGATACGAATAAGCTGTTATGGAGACAAAGTCCGTATTCTGTGTGTGTCGAGGGTCAAGGTATTGGCTATGACTTCATTCAAGATAAGATCAACAGGGAAGATAAATAAGGACTCACATACAGTCTTGTCACCCAGTACTGTTTTGGTCTTTAAAGTGCCCTAGTTTAACTGGTGTGCAACCTAGGCATACAACTAACAATTATTTCTTGATTCCTCAAACCTTCATGTCTCCAGGGGTTTCCTCCAACTTGTAGAGTCTGTTGATGAGCCACCTTCATTCAAGTTTCACCTGTCTGACATAATGGTGCAACCAAACAAACAATAGGAGCGTTCAACGGTTGATGTAGTTTATTGTGGTCACAATGACCTCAATAAACTACAATGACCTCGACCAAAGTACATTATAGAGCATTACAGAGTATTTTTGTTTTTAAAGGAACAGTTTGGCAAAAAATAGGAATGACACGGCTGTCCACCTACCAATGGAACCAATTATCAAAGATGTGTTTCGTGTCCAAATGTTGCTTCTTTAGTTTAGAACTCAAGCTAAGAGGCTAACATTGCCAACAAACATGAATAAAGTGACCCAAATATTTTACACAAACACATCCCCTTAACTTCTCTCAAACCGTATCCAGTGCTTCTTTAAGGTGCCTCGGACTTGTAATTGCAGTTTAGGACCCACATGACTTCCAAAAATTAAAACTGATTAATGAAAAACTTGTTATTTTAGACAATGGGTGTTGTGCTCCAACCTCCCTGCCAAATGTGACATCCCCTTCATCTGAAGTATGTTGTTTCTCTAATTCATATCTAAATAATAAATAAACAGCTATTTATAAACAGTAACAACAGAAACCGTGAGTATAATCTGTAGCATCAACAAGCCTGTGTGATGCAAGTGAACATGAATCAGCATTCTGCAGAACTACTTGATGTTTAAAGTGGCTGCCTGCATTTATTTTTATAGCTCACTACGCCATACTGAGTCCTAAACCACACTGACGAGTCTGCTGGATGCAGTTTGAGGAAGCTGTGACATGTTTTAAGGTTGTTTTCACAGAAAAGATTTGGGTGACCATTGACTTCTAGTGTATGTTTGCAACTTTGGCTGCACAGCTCTAGCAGGGAACTAAAAGATCATTTAGACTCCAAACGTGCCTTGTCTGACTGGCTACATCTGAGGGCAGGGGGAAACTTGTGTACATTTTTGCCGAACCACTCCTCTACGTAAATGACACATTGCTTTTTTCATTCTGTCAAGTAAACACTTTGGCCCGTCAGGCTGGGTTCAAACAGGGCTGATGATCTAACGGCGCCTCACTCAAAGCGGTGAGTAATCAGGGTTTGGTGTGAAGCTGAAATCCAGAATTGCAGCAGTGTTGCATGGCCGCCTGTGAGTTTTCAGAGTTGTTGCAAGTTGTTTTGTGCTCTGCTGTGACATGCCGCACACACGTCAGGTAGAGCCGGAGGGGGATGGAGATTAATGGTGTGAGAAGAGGAGGCTGCGTGTACGTCAGTCAGACGATTCTGGTTTTTCGGTTTGAATGAGTGCAGACGCTGTGATTTAATCGCCTCAGTGAGAAGGAGAGCTGTACAGACACAGGGATGGGCGTGAGGCGGATTAAGATGATAATTCTTCTTATGAATTTGGGAGAGAAAAAACGAAAATTGGACCCCCCCCCAATGGTTTTCTCACTCTTATACCTGCGTGTCTGTATAACTCTTAATTTGTCTGTCTGTTACACCCACCTTTAGTTTTCTTTGCTCTATGCTTTTCTCTCTCTCTCTCTCTCTCTCTCTCTCTGACAGTCGCCCGGCCGATGGATGGCTGCAGTGTAAAGGCAAAAGCAGGTCACTGCCGACAGGGAACAAGGACAAGGGCTTTTTTTCCCTTTTTTTTTTCTCTAAATATGGGGAAAAAAAAGAAAGGAATGCAGAACAGGATTTATGGTCAGGGCTATTTTGGTTGGAGTCATGAGGTTTCTAACATTAGTGGTATTGTTCCTCCTTGACAGTCCTGGTTCAGACAGAGCGCTCCATTGGCCGAGCTATGCCATTAAAATAAAAAAAAAGACAAAACAATTTAAAAGCCAGATGGACTCAGTTGGAATCACCTTTTGTTCCATATGGGTGAAAAAGTTCCTAGGAATGATGCATTATTTGAAAGGGATTGAAACTCCATCGAAGCAAATCATGCCTCCATGCTTTATTGTGTCTTATCTTTCGAAAGAGAGCTCACATTGATTTTTTTTGAGGGGGGAAGGGTGGGGGATGACTTTTCCACTCTTTCACTGAACCGTGAAAAAGGCAAAAAAACAGGGTGGATATTCTCGCACTGCATTCAACATTCATTCAAGCCCTGCAGGGCCTGTGGAGTCATCTTCATATATATTTCAAACACTGCGCAAGCTCTCTCTCTCCCTCTCTGACTGTCTCTCTCATGCATCCTCAAACGATATAGTGCAATAGGCGAGCAACAGCTGATCTCCAATGAAGCTGCAGTTGCGCTCTCTCTCTCTCTCTCTCTCTCTCTCTCCCTTTTTTTCCTTCATTCTCTTTCTCTCCAGGCCCCACAGCTCCTTCTTTGATCTCGCAAGGCTCCGAATGTTCAGTCTGAGGGTTTAATAGGACACAGCTGAAGCCCAGCGCCCCTTCTTTTCCCTGAACGGGGAGCGGACCCCCATCCTCTGCCAGCATGTAAACCACCCCCTCCACACACACCCCCCAACACTCTTGTCGACTCTGCCCGGCTTGATTTGTTTTGCTATGAAATGTGTGACCATTGCTTGATTGATTTCTATTTTTGCAGCCTCAGACTGGCAAGACACAGGGCCTATCTCTCTGTAACGCCCCAGCCTGGCCCTCCCCCTCCCCTCATGGACCACTGAGGGTTTCCAGAGCAAGGAGGGGGGGAGGCTGATTGAGAAGTAACCAGAGGAATGTATTCTTCCCCTGCATGATTAATGCCCTTTCGTCCTGCCACGGAGCCACACTGCTCTATTTTTAGCCCGCGGTGTCAAAAAAAAGTGTGGAGGGGGGGCCTGCTGCAATCTCAGTAGGCTGCAATTCACATGATGGATGAAATAATCACAAAGTACAGTCTCTGTCTTTCGCACACCCACCTTCTGCCTTTTCTTTCCTTTTCTTCCCTTCCCTTCTTTCTTCCCCTTCTTTATATCCTTTCTATCTTCTTTTCTGTGAAATGGAAATGAGCGCTCTCTCTCCGTTTTTTTGTCCTCCGTGTGAAACGCGAGACAGCTAGCTCAGTGTGCTCGGGCTCGTCGGCATGTTTTCTTTCAGGTGTTGGAACACCATCAAATGTGCAGGGAGAGAGAGAAAAAAAGGAAAGCAGGGGAAAAAAACTGGAGCAAAGCTTTGAGTGCCAGGCGAGGAGGGAGGAGGGAGAGAGAGAGAGGGAGAGAGAGAGAGAGAAACGAGACGGGCGAAGAGGAACAAAAACAAAAGAGCTCGAAAACAGATCTTGACAGAAAAAGAAGGGAGTGAGTGAGAGAGAGGCTAGAGGAGGTGGTGGTGGGGGGGATGAAGGGGGGTGGGGGGGTGAAGGGGTGGGTGAAGCAGACAGAAGAGGCTTTTGTGCACAAGACAGACATTGCTGAGGGAGAGGGGGATTGGGATCAGCTGATGATTTGATGTGATAAAGAAAAAGGCGGTGTTGCATGAAGGCAAACTGGGGAGTGGAGCACGTCAGGCTTTGACAAGAAACCCAACCAGCAGCACCAGCTGCGGCCAAAAGCTCTTTGGCCCCGTTTCAAGATCTTATACTAGGCTAGGCTATATTCACGTTAAATTCTGTTCTGTTTTTTAATCAGATTTTATCTTCACATCTGGGTGATCAGAATCTGTTATTAGTGCGAATGTTAGCCTTTGCTGCTTACACAGGAAATATATTTATAGGTTGTTTAATTTCAGAGGACCAAAAGTAATTGGACAGTCCGACCTTTTTGGATTTGATCTTTCCTCCTTGATGTTTATAAGAGACCAGTATGTGTGAAAACACCCCCGTGAGCCGCACACACATTTTGTTTAGACATTTGACTAGTTGTTAGCTTCTGATGACACGCTCATGACCAACATCATAACACTTTCTGGACAGTATAACTCAATTTGTTGGTGATTTTATATTATTTAAACCACTATTTGTGTTACTAGTTCTTACTTAGCCGTGTGTATATGGGGTAAAATATATATACACCAGCATTTTGTGCATATAGCATAGTGTATTTTGTATAGAGTTTTCATTGACTTTAATTTTAGACTTTGTCTCTCTGTGTTTGTGCAGTTTCCTCAGGGTCAAGAATGTTTTCTGATTCTGATTCTTTTTTGAAAACTCTCAGATGGGCCGATAGAATCTCCGTTAGGTTAATGATGTTCTTCCTCCTTCTAGAGTTACTTTTTGTTTGTTTGTTTGTTTGTGTTTTACCAATCCTGGCTGCTAGATAGGACTCCCCTTCCTATCACATGATACCACCAAGCTGGGAGGATGAAGACTGGCGTGTGGCTAGCATTGTGCCGAGTAGGAAATGGAGAGCCACCCTGACCCTCTAGAAAGAGTGAAGTCATCTGTGTCTTGGACTGTAGGCCACGGATGTAATATCACCACAGATCGATCTTGGAACTACCAGATGATTGTGAGACCGTGTTAACTAGAACCAATCCTTGGATGGTTGCACCTCATGAAAGATCTCTTGAAATTACCATGAAACATATATTTGATTCAAGTTTTGTTCAGACATTGATGATATGCTATTTGGTGATGATATGACTAAACAAATGGGGCAACTTTGAGGGTTAAGCCGTTCTGTGAAAGTGTTTTGATCAAACTGCACAATTTATTTCACAGCTGTTTTATTAATGAATTGAAATGGCCTGCATCCATGATCAGAATAAATAGAGCAACTCTTTCATTCAAATGTAAACACTTTAAAAGACACACTCAGCAGCCAAACTGCTAAAAGTATTAGCTCACCAGGAATACACGGTTTTCCAACCTCAAACAGCTGAAGTTGCACAAATACTTTTAGGAAGATGGAAAATTCTCAGTTTCCAGTTGCGATGCCATACCCTGTCCTCGTCCAATGGGCCTCGCCATTCCCCCTCGGGGCAATCCCCAGCACCGTCCTGATGGTCATGCCATTACTTTAATAGCTCAAGTGAAGGTTGTTCAGTGAGTCCTTGGAGGGTAATGGGCTGAGTGAACATGTGTTAACTTTGACAGCAGAGTCAAAACAACTTCAAAACAAAAGATGCATTTCCCTTTTCCCCCAAACATGTTGGACGAAGCTGGTAATAGGCCATGACAATAAATAACTTTAAAATGTTTGATATTCCAGTTCTACACCAAAGTTGATTTGGCTCCTAATGTTGCAAATGGTGTGTCAAAGTATGCAAAGGTATTTTTAAAATACATACTAAAAAAACACTTGAATTCAATTTTGATTCAGTGGTATAATTACGGTCGCTTAGCTATGGAAATCAGATTAGCACATTTCTTTTTGTGTGCACAGTGCTTTGAAAGGAAAAAATCTGTGCCACTTGAGCCCTGCAATGCGAATGTAGCTAGCCTTCTCCGCTCGAGCCTGCCAAGCCCGATTGCTGCTGTCAGTAGCACTTCCGACAAGTCTCAACACAAGGCTGACTTGTATTCTCTCCCCGCACCTTTACTGGAGGAAACTTCTTCGCCGTACCTCCTCCATGTTGGCTGGGCTTCTCGCTCAGCTCTGTGAGTTGGCCTGTTTTCCACATTTTCGATCTGGGAGCAATTAGAGTTGGATGATTTTCCTGGCAAGCCACCACATACAGTACAAATACTATCCTCCCCTCTTTTTAGCCATGGAAAACATGTCCTCCAATTAGAACACTGTGGTATTTGACAATGCACTCCAGTTGGGCAGAATGAAGACAGCAGAAAGAGATGTTGACTATTCGAGGGAAGAGGAAGGGGAATGAGTGATGAGGGGGGGAAAAAAGAAGCAAAAAAAGATAGAATGACCTGAGGTGGAGGCACAGACTCCCGTTATATAACCACTTTGCAGTGAATAATGCGCCTGCTGTATCCCTGAAGATCAAAGAGTATCTCTCTCTCTCTCTCTCCTGTCATGTCCTTCTCTACTCTCTGTACCCAATTTCAGTGTGTTGGATTGGAGTATTGTTATATTTCTGTCTTCTGCTTCATATTGTGCATACCAATGTGGCAACGAGGTTAATTATGAACAGTCAAGCTGGGGAAATCTAGTTTAGTGGATCCGAGGACAGTGCACTCTTTGATACTGCAGGGTAATTTAATCTGAAGGTGATACAATTTTTATTGTTTTGGAAAAGCAAGGTTAAAGGGGAATTACAGGGCACATTTCTGCATAATAGAGCTATTGAGATGCAAGTCAGTCACAGAGTCTTGATGCTAAATGAGTCAATGTTGAGAACTTTACAGACTCAGATTTCTTTACTGCAGTGGTGAAAGAAACCAGGTCATCGTGTTTACAAAGCAAATGAAGCCATGTTGTTTACTACGCAGAACCAACAGTGAACCTATATGCGTCTTCTCACATAATATGTAATGTAGATGATGGTAAAATAGTGGTAAAGACGATGTGGTATTTTGCCGGACGACGCCCCGCATGTACCCCTCTTCCGTGAACTTTAAGGCTAATTTGTGAAATATGTAAAGAGGGCGTTTGGTTGATGCCCTTATCCAGAGCTACTTACAGTCATTAGTTACAGGGACAGTCCTCCTGGAGCAACTCAGGGATAAGCGTCTTGCTCAAGGACACAACTTTGTGGTCATCGGGTTCACAGAGACATGAGGCAGTGAATTTGTAACCATTTCGTATAATAACTTTCTCTGAGTGGGCTGTCAGATGCAGCTCTTTAGATCTGGCTCCCTTCACCACCACTGTGAACAATTCTGCCTCTAATATTACAGATGTAGACGAATGCCGCATTCAAAGTCTTGCCCAAGGACTCTTCTTGGTGTAGTGGGATCAGACCCCAGTCAGTTTAATTTGATCGTATTTACATCTAAATTGGGTGAACCATTAAGGAGTCAGCAGCCCAAGCTGGCGTTGAGCCTGTATGGCTGCCAGTGAAACTGAATCACTTGTCCTTATTGATGATATGATAGCAGACAGCAGCAGCTGGATCAGCTCTGCAGTGAACAGGAGCATCTGCTCAGATCCCAACCAAAATTGGATGACGCTTTAGGACAATGACCTCAAACATACTACCAAAGCTACTATGGGAGTGTTTCAGAACCGTATGCTCACTGAATCTGCTTTGCTGGCCAAGTCAATCATCCAGCCAGAGTTCTGTTCCATTTCACCCATTGAAAGAGGCCAGAGTAAAAAAAATTACTAGCTTGTGAAAACATCTCTAGGGTGAGGATGTCAAGTGCCTAATGATGGATTTTGGCAACCATTAGCTACACAAGAGTACAAAGAGCAAGAGTACTAAACATGGCAGGCCTGAATCCACTGAGAGGCCTACACGTCTATTACGCACTTCTGTGACAAGGTGTAGTTTGACAGGAAATTTACAGTATTTAAAAATATTTACACAATTTTCTACCTAATCGATCAGCCATGTCATTAGGTATCCAAATGTTAGGCTAATGTTGCTACACTAGAACCCAATGATTCCCCCAAGTAGCCCAAATAGTTTCCTTGAAAATACATCTCCAAAACGTCTCCTAAACCTGGAATAGTTTAAACTAAAGAAGAAACACCTGGAACACAAATGTCATTGCTAATCTGGGGTCAATTGTTTTTTCACTGATATATTCCTTTAATTAACTTCTATAACTTTGTCAGAGTACATTTAGTTATTGAAGACAACACCTTAGGTTGTAAAAGGATGCTTCAGGAAGTTTGGATCATATTCATTGGTCCTATTGCCTATGATCTTCTGACAGTCAGATACTGAGTATAAAAAAATATTTAATTCCTAAATGGTTCACTATCACCGTAAATTCTCTCACATTAAAAAGTCGACTTCCTAATTCAAGATTCAAGATTATTTGTTTCATACACAGATGTACATGTACAGCATGCACTGAAATGTAACCCCGAGGCACTCCTGAGGATAACGAGAAAAAAGGAAATAAAATAAAAAATAGAATAATAGAATGAACTGTCACATGAACACTCTGCGCTCGTAGGCATTACATAATTCTAGTCCAACCTCTGACTGACTGAAAATATGTCAACATTAACTGCATTTCCATTCTAAGTAGAGTTAATAAAGAATGTCCACACTGCGTCTAACTGACAGACTGTAAATATGAATGTGACTAAATAAAGTTCAGGCATCTGTTTCTTTTCTGGGAGCGTAACTGAATATTCTGCACTGTTGTTTGGGACACAGAGACGCTTTAAACGGTTCGTTTAGGCCGTGCTGGAACAATGCTCTCCACGAAAAACAGAAATGAGCTTGAACTTGGTGTGTCTAACATCCTGTCCACATCCAGCCGCTTGCAATCCCTGACTGTTTCTCGGAAGAATGTGCTGGACCAGGGCCCGAAACACGCGGTATGCGCCTCCTCTCTCCTCTCATGTTCCCAAACAAAGAGAAATGTTAATAACACGCTGCTGACGAAGTGTAGAGAGAACATGTGAATCACTCTCTCTCTCAGTCTTGCTCTCTCTCTCTCTCTCCCTCTCTCTTTGTTTGTGTGCACATCTGGGATTCAGTAATAGTGCCAGTAGAAAAAGCCAAGTCTCTCTCTCTCCCCCCACCCCCTGTCCTTCTGCAGGCCGGAGTTTGTGGGAAGAAAATGATCCAGTGTCATACTGCATGGAAAGTTGTTGGCCGAGCCAAGCAGGATATGCTGTGGGATTGGGGGGGGGGGGATGAGGAGTTGGAGGGCGGGGGCGGGGGGGGGGGGGGGGTG
>JBBPCX010000038.1:991896-1017273 GCA_037974365.1 Hydrocynus forskahlii
GTTCAGGGACTGGACTGGAAATGAGAGTCTCTGAAAGTCCTTCAGGAAGCCTGGAGAACTGTTCCTCAAGACCACATAAATCAATACAAGAAAGTCTGGATCTTTGGTAGAAATATGGGGAAATGATTTGTGGCTCAAGACTTCTGCACAGTACTGTGTGTCATCAGCTAATGCTTGCTACTGTCATGACCCACATTTTATGTTGTTTTAAGGAGGCATGATAAAGAAATCTGTGTCTTCTTGCTATTTCACATGTAACGTGGCACCAGTGAGGAGAGAAAAATGTTTTTGGGTTGCCTGTGGAAAAGTAGGTAGGCCAATTTGTCAAACATTTCCCTAAAATCAGAAGCATGGTCTACATCTTATTCCTGACTGCGGTGTAATCATAACCATACCTACCCCAGTGCTTCTGCCCATTGCTGATACATAACAGAACCAATACTGGAATGCTGGATTCACATAAATCTATAAAACAAAACTAATGATGAGATCCTTCATTAATGATTCAATCACTTCTATGACAAATCTCCTCTATGATTCATTCACAGATGTACCACTCATTTCGTTCATCTGAATTGTGCCAGCTTAGCTACAGGCTCGTCCAGCTTACTCTAGTGAGGACAGAAGGACAGATCGGTCCAGTTTCCTAAATAACTGTTGAATCTGTATTATTAGTTAATGACACAGAAAGGAAATGTTTGCCATTGCATGCTTAACGCTCTCCTGTTCGTGAGGGATGTCCATGTGATGAACTGCAGTGAAAGCAGGAAGGCTGGCGGTGTAGGTGGGCTGTTGAGGTATTTGCTAGATGTAACACAGCAATCCTAACATCCTAACAGCTGGAATGACTCATTTTCTGTAAAAGGGAAATACGCTACATCAAAGATTTTACTCTTCACAGTTTCTTGCATGGCAGATACAGTGACATGGGGTGGTGGTGGCCTGATGGGAAGGAGACTTGCCTCTGGACCAAGAGATCATGGGTTCAAATCCCACCTTCAGCAGACCACCACTGGGTTCCTGGGCAAGACCATTAACCCCAAGTTGCTCCAGGGAGTTAGGGAATGGAAGTCGGTTTGGATAAAACGGTCAGCTAAATGGCGTAAATGTAAACAGGGGGCACCTGGCTAGGCCTAGGCCTTCCCAATCCAATGGGCAAAGAACATCTATTAACCCTTAGAACTCAGTGTGTTAATAAAATCTGATTTCAACAAATAAAAATGGTATGAAACAGATTAAAACCAGTGTTTGCTCTCCAACACGCTCAGCATTTGCTGTTCTTTCGATCGGTGCACCGTCGTTTGACCGCTCTCCGGACCTGCTCTCTCTGCGGGCTTTTCCCACCCACTTGTGGACAAAGACTATCTTGAAAGTTCTCCCGGGTTTAAAGATCTTGTGTTTTAAAACTCCAGTAGTGGTTAAAACTATTACTTGTTTTAATTACAATAACTTTGTTTCTTCGTGACATAGGAACACCAAACAAAGCTCATCATGACGTCTTGCACCTCGAGCATCAACACAAACTGAGGGAACTTCTATATAAGGAGCTGTTTTACTGTATGATGAACATTTACTATTTATTGCGTTCCCAGCATGGATGATGACACTAGCAGTGTTGGGATTCGAACCCACAACCACTAGGCCATCCAGCTTCCCCAAATCTTTCACTGCATGCCAGAGACCCCGACGTGATATGAACACACAGTCCTCTGATCTGGCGTAAGACACGCTACCATTGTGCCATGAGGTCCTCAAGGGTTAAACCTTATTTTAAGATCTTGACCTAAATACATATAAATACTGAAAAAATTGTCAGAATTCCCCTGTAATGGTGTGGTTAAGGATGTTGCAAGTTACTTCGATTGTCTCTGATGTGAGACCAGTTACGTTTTGTTATATGTGCAATATCTGCAGCAGATGATGACATCATGCCATAATTGCATGAGTCGAAGCTGAACTTCATCCTCTTTGAATACTTAGACATGAACGGAAGTTGAGTCTCAAAGTGAGAGAGAGAGTGAGAGCGAGGGGGTGGGGTGGGGTGGGGGTGGGGGCTGTCTCTTTCCTGGGCAGCAGTGATGATTTTCAGTGTGGAAACAGGGTTGCCAAGCTGATGTCATCATCCCGAGACACAAACAGAACACGCAGCGCCCGGCGGGAGCCTTTGTGCCATTACTGTAATGAAAACGGCAGCTGAAGGAGGGAGGAGCACATTCGGCTTCTCATTATGGCCTTTTGAAGCTACAAAGAGGATTAATGCTGGAAATCCGAGGCTTTTTATGATGAAATGTTGGAGGAGAGAGAGCAGGGAGGGCAGGAGGAAGAGAGAGAGAGAGCAAGAAGTACTTGTGAGCTCATGCATCACGCACACTGCACTACTGTCAGTCACGGCTGCATGGTTTATGGGCACCCTTTAGCACTGATTTGGCACCTCTATATGAACTCAGATATTTAAAGCTGATCTTATAGTAAAAGTCTGTTCTATTGCGAGAATCTTAGTAAGGTGAGAGAGAAATGGATGTAATGGATGTTAATAGATGTTACCAGTCTAAGCGTGTGCACAGAATTGGCAAATTATACTGTACAGTATACTGTACTATTATATATATATATATATCCATCCATCCATTTTCTACCCCTTTGTCCTGCACTGTGGCCTATCCCAGCTGCAATGGGCGAAGGCGGGGTACACCCTGGACAGTCGCCAGCTTGTCGCAGGGCTATATATATACACACAATTGCATGTTACTCACTGATTATTTACCAATAATAGCAAACAAATTTGTGGCAAGTTCACCTTTTGAGTACCTTTATTAGCTGGTGAATGCCATAGTTTTGATTCATCACTACTGAATTATTAAAAAGCCACCTGGTGACACAGTGGATAGCACTGTTGCCTCAAGCCTCCAGGGTTGGGTATTTGAATCTGGGTCCTGGTCTTGTGTGTGTGGAGTTTGCATGTTCTCCTCGTGGTGGCGTGGGTTTCCTGCAGGGTCTCCGGGTTTCTCCCACAGTCCAGAGACATGCGCGTCAGGTGAACTGGGGATTCTAAATGGACCGCGTGTGTGAGTGAATGGTGTGTGTGAGCCCTGCCCAGTGTGAGTCCCTGCCTCATGCCCGTAGACCCCGGGATTGGCCCTGCGTGCCCGCAACTTTGGTAAGGAATAAGCGGTTACAGAAAATGAATGACTGTTATATATTCTTTCAGCTTATAAAGGAAATGTGCTTTATTTGACATATTTTCATATATAGTTGTTCACTTAACATCTCAGTATAAGCACTTAACGCCTCAGTATAAGTATGTAAACTGAAAGAGGAAACAGTGTTGAATAGATCTGCAATCTAGCCAATACAAGATGTTGGAGAAAGAAAGAGCAAATCAGATCCAGTCCTGTTTTAAATCTATCCTGAAGCGGCACACACAGTCACACTGTCATATTGTTAGATGTGTACAGGGGAGTAACTGTCTTCACTCTCTCAGGATCTGTTATATGACCCAGCATTAGCTGCAGTTCAAACTGGGATCGTTGTCGGCACTCGGTGCTGGTATTGGAAAAGAAAAGGTGTGTCTATTCTAAAATATAATGCTTGTGTAAGAATATTTTTCTGTGTTCTAACACTAACAACTGTTGATCAGAAAAAAAACGTATCGAGTCTTTAAACTCAGGTCTGGTTGAAAGTGACCAGACAGTGGGGGTCATGCATCCATGCAATGGGGGCAAAACAACCCAGCTTTACACCCACTCACCCCTCAGCCACCTCAGCCCACTCACCAGAAATAGCCCCCGGGTCCTCCAGCAGCAGGCGGATACACTGCCATGGCAACTTGTGTCTGTTGTGCACAAACACATCTCGTGCCCAACACCAGCCGTTCCCTCTCCTCACCATGATGGAAGTTAGATAGCAAACACACACACACACACACACACACACACACACACTCGTTGCCTACTATTAAAATGACCCTTAAATACATACATTTATTCATTTTGATACTGATACACCTTTTTCTGTTCTGCCATAGTTTAACCTTTAATCGTGTTTCTCAGAGTCATATCGATAAACTATTAACACAATTACTGTATATGTTTAATTACATATATAATATAAAGTCACAAAATAAATTACATTGTCACCCTGTGTCAACATTCTCAAGTCTATGTTTTGTTCTCTTTCAAAATATAACAATAATGAATCACAAACAAATGATAATATTGTAAAGGATGGGTTTTCTTTCTTCACAACAAGAACTTTTCATCTCGACTCTGACGTTCAAGAACTGTTGAAGTCATTTAGCTTCAGAAATGCAGATCAATGAACTCCCATCAAGACATCTGCACGTGTGTGTGTGTGTCTGTGTCTTTATCGCTGTCTTTATCTCTCTGTAATAGCTGCTGGAGGGCTGACTGGCTCCTCCAACCCCCAGCTCCCCTAAGTAAGACTTGCAGACACACACACACACACACACACACACACACACAGCAAATCCTGAGCTTTCAGCGTAGGCTGGTGTTGGGGCAGACAGCTGCCCAGAGGTGTCAAAGCAGCTGCCTCTCTCAAACACTATAAATAATCACAGTGACAAGTAGACACACACGCATACACACGGGAACATCTCCAGCACCTGAGAGAAGATCTGGAACCCACTTCAGAAACTGCAACTCCAACCATATACAACTGCAGAGAATATTACCCAACACTAGCGCACAATTTCACCCGTCTGTTTTAACATCTGTATCATTTATTTACTCTTCACCTCCGGCAGTGGTCAGTATATAGATCGTGTTTTCAGTTCTCATAGCTTATTGTCAGAATTAGTTAAAAGTTCGATATCGCCACTACCAGGGTCACTTTGAAAGACATGACATGTTTGTGGTGTCGAAATGGACAAAAGTACATCAGTGGTAGCAGCTGTTTTAGCACCCCAGTTTTAAAAGAAAACAATGTGTCAGACAGTGGCATAAACCATATAGGCTGTTTGAGATTGCATAATGTAGTGCATAGCCGTTTTCACATTCAAAACATGGGGCGTTGTCACGACTCTATTGCCAGTAATGTTTGGGCTTGGCGTCATTCATAGATTTAAGCCTTAAATGGCCCAGAGACACACGTTTATACAGGCCATGAAAATCCTGGTAAACAGAAGGAATTGTTCTTAGCATCAGTAGCCAACAGCCAAGGCACTCCTGATGCACAATGCTAACTGGTGCACATCCACTTCATTACCTCTTAGCTACATTAACCTCATTGCAAAACCCACCGAACACTCCCACCAAACACACCCGCCAAAAATGTTGGGGTTTGTATGTTTACTTCTGAATGATAAACGGCACTATGTGGAAGTTGTTTTGAGTTTAAACCCATTCTGTAGACATCTATCCTGTTTTGACCTGGCAGTGCAGGACTGTCAAGGACATACGTTTGATTCTGACACTGATGGGGAAGCAGTAACTTTTTTGAAACTGAAAGCTACTTCATGGGTACTGAGCCATACGAAGGACTACCAGTTTGATACACTAGAACAGAGTTCACCTAAACTTATCTAAACTTCATGTATAATAAACATGGTTTAAATGCTTTTTTTAGATATTGTCATTTTCAAATCAATATAAATGTAAATGCAATTAAAGAAGAATAGCAACAGGATAAAATTAAATGTTAGACGCTGCTCACTGGTGAGTTGTGCTATTTTTAGAACAGGTCCGCGGGCTACTCATGTGGTCCTTGGGGGCACCCTGGTGCCCGCGGGCACCATGTTGGTGACCCCTGCATTATCTTCAAAGTACATGCACATAGGACATAGCGCCTGCAGGCTGGAACTGTAGTCCACGTAACTGATAACGAAGCACTATAATCCCAAAACATAAGAAATTCTTTGCTTTAATTTGTCAACTGACTGGAACCTTGAAGTTCACCTTTTAGGGCAGGTACTGTTACCTTTTCAAAATTAAAAAAATACTGTTAATTATCTCCACATCACAAGGATGGGGTATTGAGGTACTTTTCTGAGTATCGGGAAAGCGTGCAACACATGCCTCTTACTGAATCAACACCAAACGCAATGTGCTCTGTATATTCGAGCACAGAAAGACGTCCTCAATCTCATCTACATCCACAAAACGACTGGACCGGACACTGGTGCTTCTTGAAGACATTTTTGTTGATTGTGTTTACTGTTAACAAGAGCCCCACAAGGGAAGTCCTGTGACCACCACCCATCCTCCAGTGTACCCAGCCTACTTTCATGGTCCTGTTGTGTGATGGAACACTGATAGGTAGTTAGAAAAGGTTATCTGGATTCAGACTAGCACTGCAGTGCCTGGTGGAAGACCACCTCTAGTGGACTTACCCAGCAGTTTTGTGGACATGGATTAAGCCTAGTCTTGGACTAATTTGCAGTGCTGGCATTTTACTACTACAAACTCTATTTAGTCTAGGCTTAACATGATAAGCGTCTTAAAAATGTTTCTCTACCCACACAACACAAGCACAACACTCCTCATCAAGCTGCCACCTGTGGAAAGACACGACAAGCCCAGCCTGACACATTTTGACTCGGGTAAAGTCCAGCAAAGTCCGGCAGGGTCCAGGAGGGAAGTGAATGTCTTAGAGGCATGTTTTGACTGTGGGGGCCATGAGACAGGTAGGCAGGTGACAAGAGCCCCAGGCTCTTTGACTGCAGCCTTATCTAATCTTCGCTCCATCAGGACCAAAGCAGACTGCCTCCTGACCACGATAAGGGCTAACACTCTGGCCCTGAAGTGCCAGGAACCGCACTCCTTTCATAACAGCACACAGCTAATCTCTCGCTGCATCTCGTCTCTTATCACTGCCACTAAACACACATACACACAGAGTTATGCGCTCAAGGTTTTCGATTCAAATGTGTATGTCATTTCCACACAAATGAAGCATATTAAGAAGGCTGTCGATGACGATTAAAAACAAAGCGAATAAATCAGTTTAGTAATTCAATTGCAGTTAGAATAATAAACAGGGTATCTGATGATCATTATAAAGCTGTGTTCAGCAGGTTGAAGATTCACCACAAGGGGGAGCTAGTATCACACAAATTACCTTCACAGAAAGAGAGGGAACTTACAAAAGAAGGATTTCACCGATGCACATCGGTTTTTGCAGATTTTAAAAATCTACGTAAGGTAAAGATACATGTTTGATGTTTCTGATTGCATGTTAAAATACATACGAAGTAAAAGCATATGTTTAACAGGATCAGACTACGCCAGAAACAGTCAAACAACATTTCAGTGTCTGCTACTGATATCAAATACTTTAAATATACATGCTTGAGCAGAACCAGCTTAAGTAACATCAAAGTCGATATATGAAAGCCTGTTGGCTCTTTGGCAATTTTGGCAAAGCAACAAACAGTTGTTTCCAGTCGGCTTGTAGTGTTATTGTCAGTGTTTCAATTTGTCGACAGGGGGTGGGGTGCTTTCAGAGTTTTGATTTGAGAATTGGGGAAAGAGTTTTGATTGAAATTTTGATTGGCCGAAAAGGGCTACATGTATTGCAAAACTTTTTTTTTTTGAGATCTTGGGCTATTCATTAAACATTCAGGCCTGTAGCCCCGGACATCCAGACTGAATGACACCCCTGTGGACTGCACCTGATTGGTCATTAAAACAATCGCTAGACTGCTTGATTACTCATACACTCAATAGTGCCATCCCTATGTATTACATCAACACGATTGCCTAAAGTATGCTGTTAAACAAGGTTGTGTTGATGTAATATTATCTGCGTTGAAGTGTGTACATCTGAATCCCTTTTTTTCATCCCAATCTACAGACACAATTACCGTGTCAGTGACAATGATGGTTAGAAACAATTGTCAGTAGAGACAGGCGTCTATTCCATAGTGACTTCAGGTGAAAGATGATAGCGTCTGCTCACTCAATGACTTTGCTCTAAAAGCACGTTAAAGCCCAGAGACGAGATTAAACTCCTATATCTCCTCATGGTCTATCAGCTAGCATAAAAAAAAATGTTCTTCAGTGGAACATCTGTGATGTTAAACTCTTTAATTCTCTTTCCCAGTCTCTATCTCTCTCCCTCTCTTTTACTCTCGCTCTCTCTCTCTCTGCATCTCTCTCTCTCCCCTCCTCTCTCCCATCCTAAAGTTTGTGTCCTACTTTCTGGGCTCTTTGAAAAACAGTAGTTGGCACGTATTGGATGAAAGATAGCAGGAGATGAGAAGAGGCAAGAGAGAGAGAGAGAGAGAGAGAGAAAGAGAGAGAGAGAGGACGGGCGGGTGGGTAGAGAGAGGCCAGTGGAATCGTGTGAAGGCTTGCCCCCTTTATCTCTCAGTGCGAGATGACTGACTTTAAAAAGACGCGGCGGCCTCTCACGGGACCAAACCATTCCTCTGGCTTTAATGATCAGCCCTCCGAATGTAAATAGCGGGATGCAGCCCTTCCACAACACAAGCGGCCCAGTTAAATGAAAGGGGGAAATTTTCCCTTTTTCGTTTTCCAGTTGCTGCAGTGTGAAAAGGGGCTAAAACTTTGGTAGTGCATCCCAAGCTATAAACTAGTCATCTATGACCCATATGGCCGAAGGATTTCGGTCATTTTACACCTTGTAGCATTAAAAAAAGAGCCAGATGGTTTGATGATGGCCTGCTCAAGATATTTCCCTGAAATGACCTGAAATTGTGCCAAATCTGTTTATATGTGAAGTTTTCTGGGTCACTGACAAGCTCTGACAGCCTAAAAGAAGGCTGTCATCGTATCATCATTATCTCAGCCTTAAACACACATAACCCCCGATCGCTCATGTTTGAAAGTGAATTGCGGCAGTTGTTTGGATGTGATTGTGTGTATCAAGGGGCTGCATACCGTGTTTCCAGTGGGTTGCGGTGGTGAATATAGAGCAGGTCTATTTTGAGCACTGCTGGACTACACATGTGGGTCCGTCATTAGAGGCCAGACTGCAGTGAGTCCCGTGTGTGACGCCTCACCCCATTTAGTTCAACCTCCCGCTGAGAGCTGCGTCACTAGCAGCATTTAGTGTGTGTGTGTGTGTGTGTGTGCGTAATGTGTACTCTGAGGGTTTTAAAAGAAGGTGAGGGGCGGGTGGTGACTGACCAGATTATCCAACAGCTTAGGCCATGTGGCAGACTTTCACAGCTATGTGTGTGTGTGTGTGTGTGTGTGTGTGTTAAAATAACTAGAACATTTTCAATCTGGTAATAATATATTAAGCGCTAATTCTATTTACAAATCATGAATTATAGAAGTCTTGCAAAATATTTCAGGAATTCTGCAAACTAGAATTTGTAAGATGATAGATATTAAGTCTAAATATATTAAAAATACTAAGATAATCCATTTAGGTTACATTGCTCAAGTTATCTGCATTCATGTGTGATCCCACTATTAAAATGTGATAAATGCTCAATATTGTTTTGATTCTAGCAATTTATGATCATTGTATAATCATCCTCAGCTTCACATTTTATTTATAGCATCACAGTGTCCTACATATGTCTTCTCTCTCGTTCTCTTTCTTTCTCTCTCTTTCTCTCTGTCCATGTTGTATAGAAAAGGATCACCCCCATCTCTTTGCAGCCTGAAATGAAGACACACACAATAAAAACAATTTTGCCAGCTTTATTTACTCAATGCAACTTACCATCCAAGTGAAATATTTGATGATATGAGGACCTGTGGTTAATTATAATCATGTTGTTTAGTAAAACGTCAGCTATTCCTGGAGTATTCCAGGGCTTGGTATTGCAACTGAAAGCAAACAATCAATAATGAGTGGCAAGGCATTGTCAGAAGATCTCAGGGATAAAGCTATGGACAGCCAGGAGCTATGGACAGCCAGTTAGGAGGTGGATACAAAATAATGTCAAACCCTAGGAGTATACTAAAATCTGTAATTGAGAAATGGAAAAGCCTTTGGTACTACCAGGACTCCCCAGATTAAGCTGTCACTCCAAACTGGATAGGAGGGTGAGGAGGAAGCTGATCAAAGAGGCTACCAAGAGCTGTATAGCAACTTTGAAGCAGTTAGAGGAGCTGATGGCCAAGAGTGGTCATTGTCCTGCCAGTATCTAAAGTGCCCCTCAAATGTGGCCTGTATGAGAGGGTTGCAAGAAAAACACACTTCTCCAGAAAGGCCACATTAAATCCTGACTGAGCCAAAAATATCTTGAAAATTCTGAGCCCAAGTGGAAAAAGGTGTTATGGTCAGATGAGACCAAAATCTATTTGGCCTCAACACCAAACGGCAGAAAGCCACTACAGCTCACCATCCAGAGATCACCACAGTAAAGCGTGGAGGTGGCAGCATCCTGTTGTGAGGGTGTTTCTCTGAAGAAAACATGCTGCCTTCTACCAGAAAGTTGTTGACGGGAAGAAGAATCACCTTCAAACAAAGCACACAGCAAAACTGACCACACCACAGCTGAAGGAGAAGAAGGTGAATGTCCTTGCGTGGCGTAATCAAAGCCCAGACTCACATCCTATTGAAATGTTCTGTAAAATAGAGAGGGCATATATTCCATGGACTAAATGTGCAAGGTCGATAGAGAAGTATCCCAACAGACCAAAGGCAGTAATTAAAGCAAAATGTGTTTCAATAAAATCCTGAAATAGAGGGGTGGTCCTTTACATATTTTTTTAATGTTTTTATATTTTAATTCTTCTTCTGAACTGTTGCTATCATATCCGTCACTTGGTGGATCATCAGCCCCCACAAAAGCAAAGGCTTTCGCTTTCAGTCCAGTCCCTGAATCTGACCAGTTTCAGAAGAATGTTTTTGTTCATTAAACCACACAGTGACCTACATATGAGTCATTCAAGCATAACAAAGCACTTCTAACTGAAGTCCTGAACCAGTGAAGAAACAGGAGCAGATGATTCCAGATGATCAGGCGGTGATCAGTATACTGGTGGTGCTGAATGCTGAGCAGTTGGAACTCCTCTATTTTTATCTAGGCACTTTGTATCTTTTAGGCACATTTTAGCTTGATGCAGTAAAACATTTGTTCCACAGAATATAAAGAAATGAGGGGTGGCTCAAGACTTTTGCACGGTATAAGTTAATGTATATATGTATTTATATATACTTATAGAAAGGCAGTGCTTAGCCCCCATCTAATGATTCACTATTGGGGTTTTGAAAGATCACCCCCTTCATCGCCTCCTCATTCACCTCCACCCCCTGACACAAACACAAACACACAAACGCACACACACACCACATTGCTCGTCGTATTGTTGTGGGCTTGGCTGCGGTGCCATGTGGCCATGTTGTTAAGCCGTGCCCGGCTGGTGCGTGATCTGCCCATTGGCGCGGAGTTAAACCCTGAGTGGCGGGGTCATGACCCTGCTGTAAATAACCCTGTCTGTCACACTCACCTGCAGCCTGTTCACTCACATAGAGAGCTTAGCACAAACGAGAGGGTGTCTGAGAGCGAGAGAGAGAGAGAGAGAGAGAGAGAGAGATAATGGGAGAAAGAACAGCAGAGTAATTTAACCCATTCACTGTCTGACACTAGTCTGCGTCCATAATAGGTTTATGACTCATGCGCTTAGGTTCAGAGGAACAGTCGTGTAAACATTACCTCGACAGGCAGGCTCAAAAAGACCTTCGTTTAGTGTCACTGAGTGTGTCTGTGTATGTGTGTTCATATACTGTATGTGCCCTTCATAAACCCTTCAAAAAGCACAAGGGAAGGATAAATTAGGCCAAAAGAAATTACAGAAGGGACGACACATTGCTTATCTGAAATGAAAACCGACCTTCTTTACCTTTGTTAGTTCATAACCCTGATCATATGAAGCAGAAATCCTCATATCATGTCCTTTAACCCCATTAAATTGCAAGCACGTTACATTTTAACCACATGTTTACATTCCAGTTATTTCCTGTGTGAGGAGGCTGTTTGCAGCAACGATTCAACATCAAACGACACAGTGGCAGGGTGACAAGTGACGATTTTCACAACTTTGTGAAAATAAAACGTGACTATGTTCACACTAGCAGGCGTCAGGCCAACAGTCATTTCCTATGGAAGTAGGCAGTTTGTATCAGTGACTTGGCGTGATATGGCAACAGGGCAGCCAGTGACAGGCAGCGAATAACTGAGTTTCTTTTTAATCTGCATACAAACTAAATGACCGGTTAAAACTAACTCCTCTGTCCAGTCATAGACATGGTTCGAGGCACCCAGCTGCCATCACTATAGCGCCCTCTTGAGGCAAGATAAGCTAGGAAACACAACCTGCTGGATGCGAACGAAATGTTTGGTTTATTCCGAAGTTATGGAAGTATGTAAGAGAAGTCCTGGCCATTTGAGGGAACACAAAACACAAAATTCTTGTTTTCCCATAATCATTTCAATCTTTTACAAAGAGACTTAACTGTGGTGCTTATGGTCACTGAAGCCAAGTTAAACTGTGAAATGTGCTCAGTAAAATGCAGTTGGCAACTTTACCAGATAAAATGAGAACATAAAGCCAAGATGGCACAATATTTCACACAATATTCCCACAATGCCCCCCTGTGGCGCTGGGTCTGTGTAGAGGAGGCTAATGTGGCGACACAAGTCCATGTGTGCGAGAAAAGTATCTCCCACAGTCACCTAGTTTGAACTGAAGGCCTCTTCATGTCATTATGCCCTTAGCAGTTCAGATTACAACAGATATGGAAGGAGCTGATCCTCAATCAGCTGATGCTGGATATTCCGAGAAGGAAACCTGCCAGCAATCTGGAGTGTGTGTCCAAAGCAGCCTGAGTGTGTGTTGTAATGGCTGGGCTGCTGTTTTGTCAGAGCGGGACGTGTTGGGTCTCTTTGATGCCCTGCCCGCTGGTTTCCTGGAGCCGGGCCTATCTCTGCACTGCAGAGGGAAAGAATGGCGAGCTTATCTATCCGAAAATGGAGCACGTCTGGAGATGTGGGGTTTGTTTTGGCGGGTGAAAACTTCATATGTGTGTGTGTGTGTGTGTGTGTGTGTGTGTGTGAGATGAGATGATGGCTAGACAGGGATGAATGGAAAGAGAGTGGTGTACATGCATAAATGCGTGGAGATGACGAAATCCAAGAGTGGCATGATGAGAATGCACGCTGACCTGGTGGCACAGGGTGACATGGCTGGCAGTGCTACCATGTGGCAGAGCTGGTGACTTTAACTCGACTCAAGTCGCATGTTGACTGACTTGTCTCAGACTCGCCAATGAATGAATCGCAATTTGACTGAGACTTGAGACTTAAGACTTGTGCAGTCAAACAATAAACTAAGACAAATATGATAAGCAATCAAGAAAAAATGGTACATGACAAGGCCTAATATATGGCAGTGCATCTGCTGATTTTGTTTTTCCCAATCACACTGCAGACACACACTAAACTGTTCCACATCAACAAAGAAACTTACTCCCTACTGTCACTGTAAATACCCTGTATTTATTACAGACTGTGCATTTTTTTTCCAATCCTCTTGCTGCTACCTGCTATTTTTGCACTTTTATATATTAATGGCTACCTGCATTTCTTTGCATTTTTCCCCATTAGTGTTACTGTTACTGCTCCTGTCAACTACTCTGTATGTTGTCTTGTCCTGTACATTACTGTACTGTTGCTCTCGTGTATTTTTCACGCTCTGTCTTTAGGCTTGTCATGCTTGCGTAGTCTTGTGGTGTTCTGTTTTTGTTCTTTATGGTGTTGCTGTTTCTTGTGTTTTGTGTTGCACCATGGTCCTAGAATAATGCTGTTTCACTGTCTACAGATGAAATGACAATAAACACCTGCTTGCCTTAAAAATATTATGGGGTTTCCCATGAAGTGCAACTGTCTGCCCATTGCCCAGCCCTGCAGCTGGAAAATTCCAAGTTGAAGCTGTAGCCAGTGTGTTTGTCTTTTAGTTGACGTAACAGAGTTGGCAGCTAGTCTTCTCCTGCAAGCGTGTTGAGCTGTAGAATGACGCTGTCAGAAGAAGCAGTGAATAGAAAGAGTGGCGCTTCACGTGACTCAGAGGAAGCAAGTGCTTGACTTGCTCTGATGCAGTGGCACTACTCTCAGAACTGATGAGCCACTAAAAGAACCTGTGCACGGTTCCAATTCAGAAATTCCTCGCACACAGTAAGATTAACGAATCGTACAAAGTTAGCTTATTTCAAAAGCTAACTGTTTAGTTTGGTATTAGCAGTAAATAATGATTTAGGTCATTTACCCTCAAATTCAGACACAGCGCTTTAGATTCCGCTGACTCACATGAGGAGAATCAGAATGAAAGGAAATGCTCTTTATACTTAGTTCTAGATTTTATAGATATTTTATTTATAATAATAATGCTAATATTCTGCTACTACTACTACTACTACTACTAATAATAATAATCATCATCATCATAACAATTTGTGTATTATCATTAAAAACAAAACAAATACAATTTATTTTAAATTACTTTAATTAAATCAATAGCACCTTTAAGACACTCTACGGAAGCATGATTTTAGCATAGTCTCTCTCTCTCTTTCTGTGTGTGTGTCTGTGTGTGTGTGTAAAAATGTGGGCTGCTGCAGGTGTTTGGGTAACTCTCCAGATCTTGGCCATTTCCCTCACACAATGACTGGCTTGTTCTGAGCCCTGCCCACCTCCAAACAGGCTTTACCAGCACCGAGTGTGTGTGTGTGTGTGTGTGTGTCTGTGTGTGTGCGTGTGTGTATATGTGTATGTTGGCGTGTGCACATGGTTGCGCGTGTTTGTCACACAGTAGGGAAGCAAAAGCATTCTGCTGCTCATACACAGATAAAATGCTTATTTTGGACTGTCATATGAGGGGAATGCTATAATTATCCCTTTTTCTCACTTTCACCATCTCCTGTGTTCTCTCACGGATAAGTGTCCACATTCGCAGACACACTCCCTCTCTCACACAAAGCAAAACATCACGCTTTCTTACACACATCTATAACACTCTACCACAGCTCATTTCCTCCCACACCAATCCATACAGCCTGCTCTTACTAATACACTCCAGTACCCTGCACCATCCCATTTCATCAGTCATAGATAGATGCACACACACACACACACACACATACACACACACACACATAGAAGCTCTCTCTCTCTCTCTCAGTGCAGTATGCAGGCGCTAATGGACCATGTTATGGTGAAGATGAGGAGAGAGCAAGGCCTGTAGGTTGCTGTTCAGACGACACATCCCATCCTGGTGCTCCATCACAGCACAGTCCTCGGTCCAGTTGAGCAGAACCACAACTCACACACACCTACCTCACATTCGCCGTGCCGAAGGCACATGCACATCACGGGATAGCCAGGATCCCTAAATATAACAGGTTACCGTGGAAACCCAGGTGGAGGGGCGCCTCCCATACCCATATGGCGGAGGTGACTGGAGGCGGTTTGCATGCAGGTGAAGCAGAACTCTGGCCACTCTGTACTGCTTCATTAGTCAAGCTCATGTGGGAGCCATCAACATTTCCATGACAACCAGAAATATTCGGCCACTGTGAGGCTCTGCTGTCCGTGGATGGCACCATGGTAACAGTCTGACCACCGAGGTCTGACCATTTTGCCCCTTGGGGCATTTTTATAGCTGCTCTATATTTCTAACTCAAACTGTACTCAGACATTCCCAACAAGTCAAAGTAAACATTATTGTCATCTCAGCTATAAGCATGTACACAGCGAGACGAAATGGCGTGGCTCCAGATTTCCCAGAGTACAAGAAGACACACAGAATACACATATATAAATAAACTCTTCATATGACCTCTAAACTAGAAGCAAAAACATGCACTTATGGTGGTATGGATCATCTCACACATCCAAGCATTCGTTCTAGGTTGCAGGTCAGCTGAAACATTTGTTTACAAATGTTTTTTTTTCCATATCCTGATGTTAAGAGGGATCAAACTTTACAAAAAGTTGTTAACATGGAAAACTGTAGCACACAAAAATAATTGAGATCACATGCAAAACAATTCCATTATACCAGTGCAGAAGTTGTTGAGTCACTCGTGTCCTATTAATAATGTTATGCAAATCCACGCTTGAAGGGTCTAACTAATGCATGCATGTGATACAGCACCGCGCAAATGTCTTGAGCCACCCCTCATTTCTTCATATTTTGTGTCCAAAGGGCCAAACTTTCTTGTATTTTTATTGTAGACTTCAGGAACAGTTCTACAGGCTTCCTGAAGGACTTTCAGTCCAGTCCCTGAACCTGAACCCAGAAATGTCCTGGTTTTTATTTGTGATTTAGAAATGGGAAAAAAACAACAACAACAACAACAAAACAGACTGCAGTGTAGACAGGCAGATGGGAATAAGTTGAGTAAATTATCTGTAGAGTACTATTTATTATTAAAGGTTAACAAGGCAGTTACTAGCTATTCTTAGATGTTTTCTACGCCATTTAATCTAATCATTTACACATGGTAAAGCATGTTTATACGGATTTGCCAGTCTATAATAACGTAACACTACTCTGTAATTGGTTCCTCTAGTCTCTTTTGTGTGTGTGTTGGGGTTTTGTAGCAAAGGTGTTCTGCATTACCCTAAAACACAGAAATGCGAACCAATAAATGCTCTTAGATTTGACACTGAAGCTACCACCCATTTAAAACCAGCTTTCAGCAAAGTTCCTGAACACTGTGACAACAAATTTTAGCGGAAATAGTAATAAGTGTATATACAGTACAGAGCAAATCCACACACACAGTGATGAACCTAAGAAAGAGGGGCCGGTATTAGGAAAGTATACGTACGGCACAGCCTTTACCACATGTCAGCTGGCCCAAAAACTGGCAAAACTCCATCTCCTGTTAAGCAGAAGGAGATAATAATTTCATGTGAATGTCCTGTGAATGGCACACACATAGATAACTGCCAGAACAAGCTAGCTAGTTCGATTATCACTGCACAGTGTATAGCCATGACACAAAAACAGGCCAATTAGAGCAGCATGTCTAATGTTTATACAGTGACATAGCAAAGCACATACTTATGGATATGAGCCAGCATCCCGGCACCCAGTCACCACTCTATGAATTTACTACTTAGCTCAATAAAGCCATATAAATTATGACATGCCGAATCAATAATAGTCTTGGGCTTGGGCTGCTCCTGTGCCCCTCTGTCCCAGGATGGTGGATCTTCGGGACCAGGGTTGGGAGTGACTGCTCCAGACTTTACGGCCAGCTGTTAAAAGATCAATCTAGGTTAGAAACCAGAGCTATTTGTGCCAAACATTGATGGCATCCTGCTTCAAAGGCCACAAACTGCTGGGCCAACAAAGGCTTATCAGATATCAAAAAGTTTCGGTCAAGTTCAAAGCAAACACAAATACGCGGCATAAATATTGTTGTACGTGTTTGAATATGGCAGTTTGTAATGAGCCGTGAAATTATTTTCCTCAATTTAATGGAGCCGAACCAGCTTTTAATTATGCATGAGTGAAATATTCACTGGCTGTTGACGAAGAGGAGGGAGGAAACGGAGGGAGCAACTTTGGAGGAGCTCTAGTTTTGCAGGCCTGTGCTCCTCCTCATGTGGAGCAGCCATGAATCATGAAAGGAGACTACAGTAAAATTCCCAGGTCCTGAGCATGAAGTGAAAGTGCTTTTAGGTTATGACTCGCCACCCTGACCGCATCGCTCTTTGGCTTTCAAACGCCTTCTGATCGAATCTGGCACTTAGCTGAGCCTTTGGCGCATTACGACAACTGAAACCTGTTGTTTGTGAAGCTACTGTTTGTAAAGCTGCCTTCTGTTCTTCGAGTCAAAATCGTCCCACATTTCTTCTGTTTTAGGATTTTCAATTTTAAGATTTTGGCCTTTTGGCACTGGACAGGGATCCTCATTGGCACTCTGACCAGTCTGTGGCTCTGCAGCAAACTGTTTTTTTATCATAGCTAACATGAACTTTTTCACCAGTTCTGCTACAATAGCTCTTGTGTGGGGTTGGATCAGATAGGCAAGCCTTTCCTCACCATGCACATGAATGAGTCTTGTGCCTCCATTCACAAGCTGTCCTTCCTTGGAGCAATTCCTTGGAGGTTCTGACCACTGCATTACCTGGAACATCCTACAAAACAGACTGTTTTGGAGATGTTCTAATGTAGGCGTCCAGCCAACACAATCTGTCAAAGTCATTTAGATCTTTTCACCCATTTTTCTTTCTTCCAGTACATCAACTTTAAGAACTGACTGTTCACTCACTGTCTAATATATTCCACCCCTTGAGAAGTGCCACTGTAATGAGATAATCAATGTTATTGATTTTACCTGTCAGTGGTTTTAATGTTATGTCTGATCTTGCATATCTATCTAATCTTACAGCAGGTGAGCCCCACCCACACTGAAGTTATAAGGAAATCTGTTCTGGTTTTCTTTGCATTTTTTTCCATTTTCACTTCCATTTTAATTATCTTAAATTCCCCTCACAAGCCTGGACTCCCTAATCACACAAACAAGAAGTGCTACTATCTCTTTTCAAGCTGCTGTTAATGCAGTGTCTTTGGACAGATCAACACACTTGGAGGAGAACACTAACCACAGTGAGTGATGGGGGAGAGGGAGGACCACCTGCTCATCCGAACAGAGCAAGGCCCACTGAGGACACAGTCACAACAACAGTCTGTTTAATTCATCATTTAACATTAAATTGTGACTGTTTTTAGTACTTAAACGCACACATATTATAAGTGGACCTCGGAGGGGAAATAACATAGAAGAAAAATGTAGGACATAGGCCTTTTAAAGTACCAGATTGTGACTGTTTTAATTGTTGGTATGAAGGCAGATGTTATGATTATTATTATGCTAATTATACAGTTTTATTATGAAGGGTTCAAAATATGAATCCATTTGCTGACTATCTGTGTTTCTGTTAGAGCAGTTCCACACACCACCCTAATTTGGTTGGAAATTCCTGCCATTTCGGAAGTCTCTGGGTCGGTAAATAAATAGGTTTGGTAAGAAACTGAGGCAGATAAGTATGGGTTATAAGTGATATTTAACACAACACAAGTATGAGCAGGACTCCATTCTTCACCCAGTCTGCAAACCCAGACAGTTTCAGCCACGCAGAAGTGAAAGTGATAGAGCGGAAGTGAGTGTTTGAGCGGGGATTTCTGCCGTTATAAGGGAGTTTTTCTCTTTTCTCCTAAGGTTCGAGGGAGGGTAGGCCGTCACCAGGCGCCCTTTAGATAAACATGGCTTCGAGCTCCCGCGGTATGATGACAGGACCTAAAAACCTGAAAGCAGCTCTGTCAAAGTTGAAGTGATTTGTGCTGCCAGTTCCTCTCACAGTAGTAGCATATCCAGCCCTTTTGGAACTGAGTTAGTTTTACCTTGGCAAATTCCATAATGTGCTCTTTATTGGACTGGACTGGTCCATTTCAACAATATAATAAGTATCTGTTGGCCAAACATAGCACAGGTAGCTCACATATCAGTATCAGTCCACAGAAAGTAAAATCTGTGGCAAAAGCCAAAGAAGTACAAATCATGGGGTGTGTAGAGGGTTGGGAGCAAAAGAAGAGAAAAGTATTCAGCGTGGGTCTTCACAAAAGGTAAGTATAGAATATCTATAAATTTGGCATTATGAATGAAATTTTGTATCTGTATTTATGTTGATTTGTATTTGCTCAATCTAATATTCTTAAGATAATATATGCATGTGTGTGTGTGTGTATAGTTGTCAATATGGAAAATCGCTGTTAGAAATTCTACTTCAAAATATCTAGGCTTAGACTTAATCTGGCCTGGGAAACTGACCAAAAGCCTTAAGCCTAGGCCAAGACTAAATTTACACTATATATAAAGCAAACTGCTATGCTGAAGGCTGTGTAGGCCAGGTCTAGGCTTAATCTATGTTCTGGAAGCAACCAAGTAAAATGAAAAGCCCAGCACACCAAACTGAGAGGAAAAATGAATGGATCAACAAATAAGTGCTTAGCAGTCGAGTTAGTGCCCTGACTTGCTGGATGACCTGCTCTCTAGTTTTGAACTCATGCTACACCTAAGGCTCCTCAAAGCTCCAGATCATAATCAGACTACTTCAATGCATTATGTTAATCTGTGTGAATGTAATTTTTTTTTTTCTGATGAACGTAATTAGTTTTCTCTTTTTATCTCTCGTCCAGAGATTTTTGTGTCACTCCTCATTTTCATGATTTTCATGCTTGTTGCAGGAGCTGTTTCTTCACTTCCTGGAGCCCTTTTGTTCCACGGAGATTCTGGCCAATGGTAATTTTGTACTGGCTTAAAATCATGCATCTCATCAGTGATCATTTGAGTTGTGTGTGTGTGTGTGGGGGGGGGGTGTCACAATTCACAACATTTGTACTTCATTATTAATACAATGGTGAAGATTCAGTACATGTTTTAAAACAGCAAAAACAATCTGCGCCTTAAAATGTGCCTCGTGTTCATATATTTAAGCAAATGCACACAATTTTACACGGACACCTGATGTAGTCAATCAGGCATAATTAGAATTCTTTAGTTTAAAACTACATCTATGAGGCAAAGGTTGCTCACAAACCTCAGAATTAACTATGAAACACTGTTATAAAGTGTTACCATGCCTTCTGCAGAGGACACATCTGCACATTTTAAAACACGTTTAATGTTCATTTGCTGTAATTGGCATATCAATTAAAAAAAGCTAAAAATGGAGTCTGTACATGTTATGTTATGGCACTCTTTATATACAAAGGGTGTTTTTCCAACATATTCAACTCAATAAATAGAAACATCGATCTGTAGATTCCAGTTGGGTGATGACTCTGTTGTTTGTGAATTCGAAGTGAAAGGGATAGGGGTTGGGCGGTGACTCAGCAGGTTATGATGCCACAGTCATTGTTGGGAGCTGAGTCTTTTCTCTGTTTATTCCAGTTTTTCTTCACTTCTTTTTTTCTCTGAAACGGCTTTGCCTGTAAAGGCCAAAGCTCTGCCATGAGGCAACATCTCACCACATTTAAAAACAAGTGAATGTGACCGTTCCCCTTGGTATCATTTGTCAAGTTCGGCCTAAAAAAGCAACTTACTGCTTCACAGGATGTAGCCCAGTATGGCATAGATCAGTGGTTCTCAATGATGGCCCTGCACCCAGCCTGGCCAGAAGTGGTAGTGTTTTCTCGGCTCTCACACACTCCCAGTTCACCTCATAAAGGGCTAATGAATTAGCTGATGAGTCGAGTCGTGTGTGTGTGAGTGTTAGAGCAGGGAAAACAGTAAAATGTGCAGAGCGGGGGTACTCCAGGACCGCTGGCGTACACGAAGCCACCCGTACATCAGCATGAAGAGGTTGCAAACCACTCAGATATGTATGAGAAGCAGCAGAGGAGAAAATAATATGCACGCACTGAGATGATTAATATGCATCCGCACAGGTGGTGCGTCCTAATTTATGTTGATGAATTCCGAGCCAGACAACATGATCTCTAATCAGTTTCTCATCGAGCACACGGTCACACCGCGACACAAAAAAACGGCTAGATTTCTTTCCTTTCCTTGCCGTGAGGAACAACACGAAGTTCTACATGACATTATTTGTATGTGCATTATCTATTACATGATGTGTTTCATTTATGGAGTTGTAGGATCTCATGTTGCCATGTAGGAGTGTAAAAATGTGTCTGGGCATCATGAAGGTAGGAATTCTCCATCGATTTTGTAATGCTGGGTGATAAAAATATATGATAGAATAAACAATACATTTTAAATGTCTTGTTTATTCTATCATTAAAAGCCTTTTACAGTGTTTTCATCATTCTAATAAATATGCCTCATTATATCACATCATTCTTTTTTAACCAGTACTTAAAGAAAGCTGTTATTACAAAGGGAGCCCAATTGTTCACATTTTGTGCATATAGTGCGTATAGTGCATATTTATATATATATATATATATATATATAGAGAGAGAGAGAGAGAGAGAGAGAGATAGATAGATAGATAGATAGATAGATAAATATAGATATATAGATATATATATATACACTACAGTCATATTTTTGTCACATATTTTAAAAAGAATTCTGAATCATACCAAATTACTGAAATCATTTCATCATTTGAGCATATGTAAATTAGCTTTGTTCTGATTGGGTGCCCTGTATTGAGTTCCAGTTGAAACACTTTTGATACACTTTTAACCTCAAAGGAAAAGAAACACCTGGCAGATAAATGTAAATGTGTGTGGGGGTTTTGTGACATCAAAAAAACACACAGCTTGTTTTGCAGCTTAGTTTCCATATATGGGCTGCATGTTTTTTTTTAACAATGTTTACACACAACATTAAACTCTTTAATTTCTGTTTTTCCAAGACATGGGCCCTTTAAGATGCATAGATTTTCTTCCCTAAACAGTCATACCTGAAGCACATCATTGGGAAGCTGTTTTGTTTTTAAGTGTACACCATCACCGTATGTAAAGCCAGAGCTAGCCATTGTTGCTACAGGCTGAAATAGAGCTGGAAACTGGAGCAGACACGATCAATGAGGAGTGAAAGAGAGGCTCTGGCAACCCTATCTTCCACATGTGGCTTTAAAAAGCCTGGCACAGGAGGAACACAGAGCCCCACGGCTGCCAGCAGAGATGGGGTAACCCAAAGCTCTCCAGAGGGGCTAGATTTCACCCGCCTAGCATAATTTCCTCCTTTTTTCCCCCAGGCTGCCCAGCAGTTGCCATGGTAGAGCTACAGGAGAAGCATGCAGACGAAAAGGATGAGTGAGTGTTACTGGCCGAGCTCAGAGGCCCACGGGACAGAATTAAAACAAGTTTTGTGATGTTTTGGCAGCCTTGCAGAGTGAATGACTGGAAAAGTTCAGGGAGGCGTTGTCTAGAAACATAAGTAGGACAACTACAAAGCCACAGACCTCATTTACGCGTGGTCACTTCTTGAGTCTTGAGTATCAGGATTATTTCTGAGCCTCATGAAAATGTAGGTGTAAACGCACGTTAAAACATATAAATCTGATCACTCAAACCACTTCAGGAGGTGGTCTGAGACGCAGTGTAAACACATCCATCCATGTTCAACAATCAAACCCCCTCCCACTACCATTTTGCTTTGGGGGAAGAGACCACATTCCAGACTGCTGGCACTTAAGGCAGGCATTACTGCTCCCTAGTTTTTATTTTAATCCCATAGCCCACTTTGTTTGGTTAAACTTTACCTCAGCGCGTCGTTTTTTGCCATATCTCTACAATACACTGAGCTTTAATGCTTGTGGTTCATTGTGTTGATGGCACAAGAGGGTAATCATTTTTTACTGTTGTTTTCTTATACATGTTGTGTTGCATAAATGATGCTTTTCTTTAGAACAGAACAGAAAAATGAGGAGCGGCACAAGTGATTGGTCGTTTATGTGCATGGGCGTCAGTTTGTTTTGAAAAGCGTTGGGGACAACGAAGGGCTTGACATGTTCACACCCTTTTCCAGTGGTCCTTATACTGCTAGATGTAAAAGGTATTCCTTGAAGGACCACCGTTAAAAGCTATTTATGCTTTTTATGCATGTTATGATGCTATAACTTTAACATCTTACATGGAAGACAAAATACATCAATAATATTTACATTTACAGCATTTAGCAGACGCTTTTATCCAAGGCGGTTGCCATTCCACTTCCATACAGGGGACAGTCTCCCTGAAGTGACTCGGGGTTGAGGGTCTTGTTCAGGAACCCAGTGGTGGTAAGCTGAAGGTAGGATTTGAACCCATGTCCTCTTGGTCCATAAGCAAGTATCCTACCCACTAGGCCACCACCATTACCATAATACAATAATACAACAATAATACAATATTATATCTGCATTCTAGTGTTTTGAAAGTCATGTAAAACAAAGAAAAGTTTATGAAAGCCATGATTAGACATGATTATGTCTGTCAAGCACACCAGCTATGCATGTAATCCATTATCTCAGGCCCTACCGTAGCACTTTAGAAACTAGTATTGTTGACATTAGTACCAACATCAACACAGCAGTCTCTGGTAAAACTGACATGCTTTGTCTCTGAACACACTGATGTTAGACACTGATAGCCAAGCACAATACAGTTCCCAGAACAGTTGAAGGATATCCCAGAAGGCATGAAAAAAAACTGACAGAGTAAAGGTTCTAATCAAAAGGTTCAGACTACCAAAAGGTCCATTGTATACCAGTATGAAAACTGACTGGCCTTGCCATACACCTCAGTATGTGACTGTGGACAATATAGCCCAATATTTATCTGGTGTTGTTACACAGGCAGTGTATCTAATGATAGCTATCTAGCGCTGGCTACTTGGTGCTGCTGAGTGTTTCCTGTAATACCCAAGTTTAGCTAAAACACAGTAAGATTAACGTTAGCTATTGTCGTAATACCTTTTAAGCGATAGAGCAGCACTCCCTAGTTACGCCCCCACTGCCACAAAACAACTAATAAACAAAGACTGGGTGTTGTTTTTAAAAGCGTGACTTGATTTTTTTGCTGGTCCAAATGCCCAAATGTCAAGAATTACAGGTCCAATAAGAGTACAGGTAACTCTTTACAACTGACAGCTCGTTAGCTAAGCCCAATGTTAACTTGACCCGACGTTAGCTAACTTTGCTCTGTTACACACACTGACCAACATTATTTAACATCAGTTATGTCAAATAAGCTGATTTTTTAAAAGGAAAAGTCAGTAAACACTTGATCTTGATCCTGAACACAGAATAAAAGAATCAGGAAAGGAACCCAAAAATACACCACGCCAATGACAAGTGAGCCTTTTTTTCTCACTAACGTTTGTTATACTGCAGTTTGCATTTTTATTTTTTTAACAGGTCCCACAAGCTGCAAATGGCCAAACTCTGCTCCTTTCTTTTCACTTTGACTGCGGCCGGCAAACTTACAACTGAAGGAAAGTGCAGAGAAATGTCTGAAATGTTTCCTCCCAGGGGTGTGTGTGTGTATTCGCATCTAAGTTAAAGCTACAGCTGTTGCATCATACATAAAAGAGAGCGCAGCGGCAGCGACTGTTGACGGGTCATAATGTTCTGCACCGTCCTGTGTTTGACAACATCAGTCAGAGAGCTGGAGGAACTCTGCTCTGAATAAACGGTTCCCATGGTTACGAGGACAAACTACTTCCTCTCCAGTGCCGAGTGTGGCCATCCATTTCAGCAAGGACAGCCAGAGGTCAAAAGAGACGTGCAGTCTGGGCTGGGGCTAAACTGCTGTAGGCTGAAGAGATGGATATATGTAGTACCATTGATTTTCATGTTGTCACAAATACAAGTACGTACAAATCCATGTCACAAATAGATACATCTGTCTCTCTTCTCTCTCTCTTCTCTCTCTCTCTCTCTCTCTCTCTCTTTACATATATATA
>JBBPCX010000038.1:1017545-1032183 GCA_037974365.1 Hydrocynus forskahlii
GCTGTGTGGGGGGGTGGGGTGGTGGGGTGATGTGTGGGGGGACTGTGTGTGTGGGGGGGCGTGTGCTGGGGGTGTTGTTTGGTATGCGCATCGCCGCCGCATCTCAGCGCGGGGGATTGCCAGTCTTATAGTAACAACCACTGTATTTCTTAAGGAATTTTCCTGATGAAATTAATTTAGATTCCAAAAATGTGGCTTGAAAAAAGACAAAACCACCAATTGCTAAATATATATATATATATAGTGCCACTTTAGTGGCAAACATATTTGTTCCAGTTTCAAATATTTTTTTCAAATTCAACATGAACTGCTTTGAAGAAAGTTTTTTTAGAAGCCACCATTAGAGCTACAATGACAAATACAGGTTCATGACTTCTGTATAATGACTCTATCTATTATTTATGAAGCCTTCTTAATGCTTATTACTTTCTGAATTAAAATCTATAAATTTCAGATATAAGAATCTAATGCATAACCCCATTTCAAATATTCTTAAAATCACTCATACCTGCTAACTGCACACATTTGCTAATTGTGCCCCATGGCCATTTTTAATTATGCCACATAATTACCACATATATTATGAAGTCAGATCCAGACTCAAAGAATATGCAAAAGGGAATGCAATATACGAGGGAACGAAGATCACGGCTTGCAGAGTGGTCAGGAAGTGAGTAAATGTACAGTCCAGAGCCAAGAGTCCCCAGCACAGCACTCAGGGCAAAATCACTTCCACGAATTCAGCCAGACCCTCAACTTCCCAGAAATGTTGTTGTGGGCTGCTGGTGCTGGTGCTGATGCTGCTGCTGCCGCTGCTGTTGCTGCGGCAGTCCCATTAAATTGTGTGTCCAGTCTCATGCCATAAAGCAATCTGACATAATTACTGTAGCTGTGTAGAAGTCTGTGTTGCTAAGGCCGTAATGAATTCAAAGGCAATTAACCCAGATGAATCACTTTCTGCTCTCTGGAAACAGCAGTCATTTCTGCAAGGGAAAAGTACATCAAAAGATGTTAAAACCAGCCCATCTTGATCCCCTTCATTTTCCTGAGCCTGAGGAAAAATAACAGGAAAACCAAATTAAACTGTTAGTCTAGGACAGGGGTGCCCAAATCTGGCTCTGGAGGGACTGTGTGCAGCACAATTGGTATGTCCAAAACTCACCCTCGTTACACCTGGTGATCAATAGTTGAGGTGAATCAGGTGTGTTTAAGTAGGGAAATGACCAAACTCTACTGGACGCTGGCCGGATGTGAACACCCCTGGTCTAGGAAAACACTTTAATCGCTGTGAAACCTTTACACTATGTAGAGGTTTTTTTAAGGATTATGATTCTATAAAAAAGTACCTTGAATCAGAACAGGTATATCACATTGTGATTCTTTAAAGTTTCAGGGAAAAAAATCAAGTTGAAAAAAAAAAAAGTTTTTGGAAGCTTAATTTAGTGGACATTCTGTAAAGTTTTTGCTTCTAGATAGAATTCTTTAGTGGTATAGAACATGATGTCGAAGTTACTTGAAGTTTATGGTTCTAGCCAAAACAGAATCTTATATTTGCTGTTAGAACCTTAACATTAAGTGGACGTTCTTTGAAATGTATGGTTTTAGGAAAGAACTTTTAATTGCTATAGAACCATAACATTATATGGATGTTCTTTTGAAGTTCAGACCCATTAATGACATAAAACCTGTACATGTGGAGTATAAGGCTCTATGAAAAAACTCTGAATTGGTACTGAGCACTTACATCATGTGGAGGTTCTTTAAAGAGTATGGTTCTGGGAAAAACTTGGCACTTTTAGATTATGTGAAGGTTTCTTAAAGTTTGTGGTTCTGGTATGAATTCCTAATTGCTATAGAACCTTTTCAATACATCTCTTGTACAAAAAAGGCTCGATAAAGAGACGTCTATTGACAGGCTCTGTTTAGGTTTGGCGTGTTTATTTTTAAGTTTATACTCGCTGCCAGCCTTTCACCTACCCGAGGACGTGTGAGGGCAGGGTGCGTGATATATCTCCAATGTGCTTCTGCGAGTTAGAGAAGTTCTCTGCACTACCCCAGTGCCCTCTGTCTGTCTGGCTGTTCATCAACGGCAACGAGCCCATATATCTCAGTGACACCGTGCACTGCAGGAGGGGCTCTGAAGCAGGCCAAAACGTCCTGATTTAAATAAGGGCACGGAGGAATGGCTTTCAGTCCTCTTTCTCTGTAGTCGTTACTTTGATGTATTTATGACCTGACACGTTTGGTTACTGCGCTTGGAACACACTGGCACAAATCAGATGACCTTACACATGTCTTATGTCCGATACTGAGTTCACCTGGACATCAGGATGACCTTATCTAACAGGCCATGTTCATTCATAACACACATGCAGTTCTGTTGAGCAAACCAGTCATATAACCATATAGGCTAATGAAGGACAATGATATGGTTAATAAGTAACTTGCATGACTAAGCAATAGGCTTCAAAAATGCAGTGAAGTTATTCACCCATATTTTGGGAAACTGGATTTTCCTTGCTTTTTATATAATAAAACAACTGTAAGTATTGTTGATATATCATGACATACTGTTCACTCCCTGTTCCATACACACCTTAAATAGAAAATAAGCATAAACTGCTAAACGCCAGTTTCTTACTGTCACAAAAAAACCCCCAAAAAAAACACATTTAGGCTCGTTCAGCCTAGAGCAGTTTTGGTCCACATATTTACGTTGAAGTTAGGATTGTTTTAGCCCAGGCTGCCGTTGAACAAGGCACAATACTTGGCAGGCGATCAAAACGGAGCTTATTTACATAGGCAAATGAGCCTTAAAGGCACAGTAGCAAAAAACGCCCTTAGGTTGCAAGAAAGAAAGGCTGCACAATGTAGAATATTGGCCCTTTAACCCTGGGAAGTCTCAGCTATCATAGTACAGTCAAATTATAGGAAGATACAGTGTTATGTTTAATGGCATTTTCTGCTTTTTGGTTGGGGAGGGGTGACTAAAACATGTAATATTTTTGCACATATTTTGGCACATTTTTTGCCCAATATGCTAAATTTAGCAAAGAAAAAAAACAACTGTGCATTAAAATGTGCAGAAGTGTGTTCGTTGTTGAGCATGTCGAAAACATATGTTGCATACATCTACATATTTTATAATGAAAAAAAAAGTTATCGTCTTGTATTGTGGGAGTTCTTGTGTTCGTTTAGCGAAAACAACCCGAAGAACGTAGGAAAGGGCAGATTCCAGTCTGCCCATACAGAATGTAAATTGGACGTGAATGTGAGTTATTGCGTGACTTTGAGGTTTACGACTATGTAATCACATTTCCAAAGCGTAGCAAAACCACAGAAGAAACTGTAAATGACTATGGTTTAAGGCGAAGGGTTTTTTGGCACGCAGGCATTCTTATTAATAGCGCACCGAAACCATCTACAAGTGTCGGGCTGGATCTGAGTGTCTCCAGCTGCAGTGCACCGCTGTTCCCTACAGTGGGTTTTGTTGCCTTAACTGGGTCGACCTTTGACCTTCGTATTTGCTGGGACCTCTGGAGCCTCACGTCACAGAGAAAACACAAACAACAGCTGTAGCTTATTTCCCCAACTCAGGAAAAGGTTGCGTTTACAGTGGCGCGCATCCAAAGGTTACTCAGCCTGGACAGATTTCAAAGAACCTTATCACTCCGAGCCTTTCGCAACGTCCTAAATATAGTGGGACTATCAGCACTGAACATTATATGGCTGTAGTTCTCTAAGGAGACGAGGCAATCGCGACACATTTACAGACTGGCTCGCGGGTTACGAAGGTCTGTCACTTATCTTTTTTACAGTTAGGGCCTCCTCGTATCATCAATTGCGGCGAGAGAAAAGAGAAGAAAGCCCATTGAAGGTCTAATGTCCATTGAAATGCTCAGCAGAACGCGAGACTCTGCAGGGCGCTCGGCTTCACCTTGCTGCATTGCTGTAAATCTGATTCCTGCAGGGCTGATTGAAAGGTTAATGGCCGGAGTGGGTCAGACGTGCCGTTCTTCATGACTGAGAGCGTCTAAAGCTACTGCTCCGTTTCCAGGAAACTCCAGTCTCCTTTACCGTATCGACCCCCCAGCTCTCGCCACTCGCCAACTCATGTGCTCAATGCTAATGGAAGAGCTGGAGCATGCTAATATATTACAGCAAATACATGCATATCTAGATGTAATGCCAGTAACCACACTACAATCTTTGTGTCTGCAGGTTGTGAAGAGGATTTCACTGGCGTTTAAAGTGAAGCTTCATATGTAAATCTAATTTGCCCCTAACACCACATAGAGTCAATCAACCAAGGCATGTTTAGTTAGTGAAATTTGCTAGAAGCTCAAACAGCATCATGCAAATCATGAAAATGCTTGCCACAAACTGTGTCAGTTTGTTAAGACATTTGAAATTGCCTAACCCAGGGGTCTTGGGGGTCAACATACAATGTTTGTCTTGGGCTGAGGGCTGAAAAAAAACACAAAACAATGTAGCAATAAAGAAGAATATTAGAATCATGTACTTTATAAGGGTTAGCTAAACTTTATAGCCTTTGAATTTCTGTATTTCCAAACTATCATTTGAATATGTAAAATCCCCCATAAAACGGTACCATATACATTTCATAATTAACCAACATGTTTACGCATATTCATACGTGTTAGATTATGTAGTTCATTTTCTCATCACAATGCTCCAGTTTCTGATTTGTAGCAAATGAATATCCCAAACAAGGCAAGAGACAGATAAGGTTATCTCAGATAAAGAGACAGATGTGTCTGGCAGCATTTGTGGTGTATTTTGATAATACAGCTGTTTTCAGTTAAATGATGTGATTTCACAGTCAGTTTAGATGCTCTGCTGAATGGAGAGAAATAAAGTTTATTTTACTTTTCTAACATTGTGGTCCAAGTTAAATTTTATCATGAGTGTAACAACTTTGGTATTCTAGTATTATAGTGGTCTCCAAATACTAATACAGTATTTATATTATTCAGGCCAGCCCTAGAATTCCATAATATTTGACTTGGTGCTGGTTATATTTAATGAGGGTGATCTTGGTGCTGGTTATAATTTAACGGGTGATCTGAAAATGCCGGTATTCAATTTTGATGTCCTGACCAAGACATTCAGTGCATTTTAAGTGATAGTGCAGCCAAACATAAATGGAAATTTGCTTCCTCAGTTTTTACACTGGAGCAATGAGGTTAATGTAACTAACATGTAATGGAAAGTTACACCTCACCAGTTAGCACCGAACAGACTGCATGCCTGAATGACTACATGTTTGTTTCAAACTGAGGTGAGTTGAGTAGGCTTGCTTGTGTGGTTTCCCACACTGTATGACACACTGTTAGCAATAACATTTATGTATGCCAATACAGTAAAAAAAAATTATAAAAGTGTGTTTTTCACATTCAAGGGTCAGGGATTGGGTAACTTTCTGGTGGACCCATTTAAAGCTCCTCACAGGCTAGCTATGGCCCAGGGGACGCTCTCTGGGCAGCGCTGGATTCTGTGGTTTCTGACACTGTATGACATTCTGTTGTCAGTAAAAAGGACAAAAGGGCAGATATTTCTGGAAGGCCAGGGCTCGGTAGTAAAAAAAAAAAAAGGACACCCTGAACGTGAATTAAACCTAATTTAATTTACAAAATATTGCACCTTTATCAAAACAGACAGTCTAATCATGTTTCAGAGGAAACCCAGTGTAGTGTTGAGGTTTTCACAAGGTGGCTTTAGATTTTAGTTACTTCCCAAGCAAGGATTTGTACCCCAGGGTGAAACCCCACAGGCACTGCTGCACCAGAGGGGCGTCAAAGCACGAGGAAACCTGTGGAACCTGACTTGACCTATGAGCTCTATTCTTGCTGCAATGGCTCTTGAAGAATTGCCATATAAACTACAACCATTATATGCACTTACCCAGAGGGCCCTTGTACAATCTAAGGGCATAAGGGCAGGGGCTCCAGCGCTGCTGGGGTCCTTACTGTGCGCGTGCCTGGCTCCATTAGCCTCATAGCTCTAGTCCAAAACTAAATAAGGTAACTACAGAGAAAAAATGTGTCTTGGCTGACCCAACTGCATTTGGTGATTCATTTTTAGATTTAGATTTTTTTTTTTTTAGAGAGAGAATAAAACATTGCTTCAGCTGGAAGAGCTTTTATTTCCTAAGCTTCTAATCTTACCCCATCAAGAAGATGGAAGAGGCAAAACATAACTTCTCTGCTCCAGTCACTAATCATTCTTTTATCTGTATCCGTGTGAATTTGAGTTAGGTCTTGTAGGCCGTATTAAATCACTTCTTTCACCCATTTCCCCATGCCACCCAGCAGTGTCAGTAATGACAGAGACATGAGTGAGCGGTTGCCATGGCAGACAGTAACTCCGGGGCTCGAGCATCTCCACTCCTGCTGGCAAAATTGACACCCGGCATAATAGACTGCATTAGAGACTTCATTAGGAGTGACACCGCTGAGGCTGAGCCATAGGTGGGAGAGACACTCTAGACCTTCAGAGCTCATTATGCTTTGTCCTATTCATAACTCAAGACCACATGCAGGCCAGGTAGATATGCATATTCATTCATTATGGTGGCCTGAGCTACCATTTTCATTTTGCATCTGAAAGCAAGAGAGCTAATCTAAACCCCTCCAGTTTTCAATATGTTGCCACTGTGTCAGGTTACACCTACCATACAGTTGTACTTTGTACATTTACCAATACTGAATGTTGACCATCTGCTGCTGAACAATTGATTACTCCCCTCAGTCCCATCCTTTAACCCTTAGAACCCAGCACAGATCCGTGCCAGAAGAGCAACAAATGGTAAACCGATGTTATACGGCAAAACAACTCCTTATATGGAAGTTCTCCCAGTTTGTGTTGATGCTCAAGGTGTCAGACGTCATACTGAGCTTTATTTGGTGTTCCTGTGTCACATAGAGCCAAAGGAATTTAATTTGTAATTTAAAAATAATAAAAATAATAATAAAAAAAACCCAAAACACTCCTGGGGTTTTAAAAATGGCATCACACTCAAATTCCTATAAAGAACTTTCAGTAAAACCCAAAGAGGGAGGGGGTCTGTTTTTATTTGCGGGAATCAAATTTAGCTATGATGCAGTTCTAAGGGTGAATGGGTATGGGCAGTGGCACAGACAAGAAAGTGGGAGTACGAGTGTGTTATCAGGAGTATGAGTGTATCGGGCAGAGAGGTGTTGAAGGGCCAGTCATCCTCATCAGTTGTCAGTTTCTGACCACAGAACATCGATGCCTAGATCTGTTAGGTTGGATTTTCCTCTGAGGTGTGTGAGAACCTGTGCTTGACACACTTATTCCAGAATAATCATTTATATTGCTGGATGCGGTAAAGAAGAGCTGATAATTAATACAGCAACAGATGGACCACAGTTGGTTACTGTAAGCCTGTGAAATGCACCCAAAATAAGAGGTGTTTTTGATAAAGTGGCCAGTGTAGGTACGCACACATGCTTAATCATACCCAGAGGAACTGTTCAGCAACAAATACACTGTTTCCACTTATCACAGATGTGGTCAATCAGCGTGACATGTCCCGTGTTCGGATTTAGCTTCATAAGTTTTAAACCCACACTGCAAGGCTAAAATAAACCCAGTTTTCTCAGTAAATACATCCCCAAAGCCTCTCAAAAACTGCTCAGACTGTATCAAGCTCTTCATTAAGGTGGCACAGACTTGTCGGTTTGGTCCCTTTGCATGTCGTGCAAGCATATGGACTCTAAATTACATTCCCAATTCACAGGTTCGGTGATAAAATATTTAGGTGACTATTATGTTTGTTAGCAATATAATCCCATTTCCTCCAGAGCTACTCTAAAAGAGCGAAGTTTAGACACCAAACACGCCTTGGCCGATCGACTGCATCTGGGGTGGAAAATTGGAGTAAATTCGATTTTTCGCCAAATTATTTCTGTCAGCGTAGCTTGATCAGTGCCACAAAAACAGATCCTAGATTGCGCTCTGAGAGAATCCTGATTTGGAATAAATATCACGAGTCTGGGTCAAAGGGAGCGGTTGAATGCAGTGGGCTGTGTGTTGCTTGATGAATCTTGTTTTTGTTTTAGATTTATCGACATCAACATTCTGTCAATTCTAAGCTCTTCCTTATGTGTTGGTTCCGCAGAACAAGCGGTGCAAACTGTGCAGCGTTTAATTAGCAGCGGCGTTACAGCGTCGACTGCAGAGGACGCGAGACCACCCACATTGTTTATGCCCGATATAGCACCATAGATCATGGAGCAAATGGTAATACGTCACAGTCATGTTTGTATATAATCGTGTTCGTGTTTGAGATTTCAAGGAGGGCCGTTTGGTGATCCGTGTCTGTTTTTGACACAACAGGAACAGCAGAATTGATTATGTGTGGAGGCCCTTTGGGGGATTGAAAAACAACAACAACTCTGAGCTGTAATTTCTTTGTCCTTTTTTTTTTTTTTTTTTTTTGAACAAAGAGCTCCAGATTCTCCGTGTTAACGCCCCGCGGCTGCCGACGCCCTTGAGGAAAGCCTCTTGAGCCAGACTGGCTTTTGATTGGGTGTGATCCCGTGGCCGTAACCATGGCAACTGCCCACAGAGCACCTGGAGGAGTGACGCAGGCGTCGTCATGGTTGCCAAAGGACGAGGGGAGGATGATAACGGAGAGAAGGACGAGTGCTGGGGGAGCTGTTGGAGGAGGGAGGGGTGTGCCAGCTGTGCTTCCCACCCTGCGCGCATGCACACACACACACACACACACACACACACAAATACTCCTTCAAGGGGCCAAATGAGATAACCATGGGAATGTCTTCTAGACTCCCAAAACACACACACACACACACACACACACACACACACACACACACACACACTCTCTCTCTCTCTCTCTGCTCAATGTGACTTTGAAAGCTCCCCTGCAGCCAATGTGAGACAAGCAGGGGCAGTTCCGCAGTGTCATTCGGCTCATAAGAACAGAAGTGGGGCTCAGCTTGACTTTTTCTGTCCTTCGTGGCCAATATGTACCTGACGCCTCTGATCTCAGGCACATCATTTCAGTTTTAATTTGAAAGGCAGATATGACCCATATGATTCCAGAAGGAAGGCAGCAGGTGATTAATTTTTTTTTTTTTTCAGTCACCAAAAAAACCTTCACCCCACTCTCGGCCTCGTTCTCGCTCGGAGACGGTCAATACGGTCACTGTTTGAAAAGTCGTTCTGTTAAAAGTGTCACGATGCGTCAGTCTAAAGGCGGCACTTCAGATAGGGTTCTTGGACGAAAACAGCAATAAATTAAAACATATTAAATGTACTAAAATGGCTGCATCATGTAGGTTACAGTGTGTTACAGTGTGTGCGAAGATCGCTTGGATTATAAGATTCCATTATGTTTGAGTCATTTTGACACGGTGCCTCTGTCGTTTCTGCATTTCTTCATCATGTCAAGAACTGTGGCGGCCAGGTGAGATGGTCGCAGTGTTCCGACAGGAGCTTTCCTCTTCTGCTCTTAATGGAGGTGCATGTTCTGCTTCAATGCATTGACACAGGAAAAAAATCATTTTTAATGTCTCCTTTTCATCACCACTTAAATGATTGGTAAAACAGTTTTTCCAAATGTCTTTGTAAAGATAATTTAGACCATTTCTTCTCAAAAGTGCAGAAAGTGCCACTTTTGACATTTGGTGGATGAAATTTAATTACATTTCTACAACTGCATTGGTTTTGGCATGTCAGAATAGATAATAACCAATTATAACACAGCACAGGGGAACCCTCAGGGTCTTTCAGGTCTAATGATTTCAGGGAAGGTCTAATCGTTTCTGAAAACTAAAAGGTCTCATTTTTAGTTGATTTTTATTCAAGAGAGTCATGCTTTTATTTGAACTCCTCAAATACTGCAGTACTACTCTTACCGCATTGCTAAGTTTTGGTCGGAAACAGTGGGAAAATTGGCCAATCAAAAAAAATTTTTTTTTTCCTCTGGTAGATCGAGAAAGTTATCACTCAGCAAGATCTCCCATAGATTACACATTTAGGCACTAGACTGATGTTCTACGATTTCAGATTAATCACCAGCACAATAAGGAACATAATTAGGATTGATTTAACCGATCCCGTTTTGATTGACAGTGGGTGGGACAATGGGAAAAACCTTCCCCCAGGTCTTCTGGAGGTTCTAGATGTATCACTGACTGTGAAATGAATTGCTCTGTGTTAGGAATCTTTACTGAAAGAGTCACGTTAGAAATGTTACATATAAGCCTATATGTTCATATGTCTGTTACAAGCTTAAGATACAATTTGGAATGTCTTTTACAAGGTTCAGATGTCTGTTATATCCTGAATGGCCCCATTATGTTACTGTGTAATGCTGTTAGCTTAGTGCTAACATACTACTACAGTCCCATAGGGATGCTAGAAATTAGCACTACATTTTTATATTTATGAGCCTAACTTAAGGCCTGGCTTCTAAAGTTCCGGTTCGCCACACAATAAATCGATCGCTCAGTTTTTAGTCCAAATTCTCATTGTATTTACAAATGTAACCACCCGCAAAAGCTTCACATTCTGGTTTCATTGTCTGTATTCCTCTACTGTATAAACAGTATCTCTAGTCATATCTGTAGGACATGCTTTAACAATAATTAAACATTCTGCAAAAGCAGTGCCAGCCAAATTGTGGAGAAATAGGAGATTTCATGATGCAAACAATAATATTAAAACACATAATTAATTGAAATGGAAAATTACATCTACAGCAGTGTATTTAAGCACATAACATCCGTGTTTTTAAAGCCATTTCTGGCCCACATTCCCAAGCTATTGTCAAGCATTCATGGTTTTGGCATTGGTATATTTTTTATTGTCCGTATGATATGTGTACAAGTGCCTCCAGTCACAATAGCATATGACTGTCTACTATTAAATATAATCCTCAGTTGTGTCAAAACAATTGAGTCAAATTAAACGTGCACAATTCAATTAATCATTTCCTAAAGAATCAGAATTGAAGCACTGTGAAGCTGTCCGTGTTGAGACTACTTGACTGATTGCACACATTGTGGATGTCAAGCACTATGGCATAAGGTATGACATTTGAGTTTTGTTGGAAATCTCCCTCGTTATTGTTTTATCAGCCTAAAACAATCAGCTTTGTCACTGCGATCATTTTTTAGACAGCTTTGGCAGCTAATATGTGCTTTGTCACTGTGGCGTCTCCAGCCAGCCTGATAGACGGAGAGGGAGACAGAAGGAGACAGAGGGAGACAGAGGGAGACAGAGAGAGCCTCTCTCTGTCGCCATGGCAACCGCCTCAGGGCGAACAGCAACGAGAGATCATTAGCTGATGCCAGCCAGTGATTAAAGCTTCAATTATGCTTCAGTGAGTTTATCCTTATCAGACCAGCGCGAGTTCTCACTGGGGTCATTTCACGGCGTTCCATGTGTGTGAACCCGGCGTGACAATGGCGGAAAAAAAAAAAATTCCTGTACAGTTGAACCCCCCCCTTTTTTCATGCAGCACTGTTGCATGGTCTTCAGGGAGTGGTAGGACTGAAAGAGAAGAAAAAAAAGGGAGGGAGGAGAAAGATATTCGCTTGTTCTCTCCGTCTCTTTGTTGTTAGTTACGCACTGTTCTGCTGTTCAAAGGAAAAACACGTGAGCCAGGCCCTCTGTGCGTTAACCCCCGACTGCCCCTGCCCCCCCCGACCCCCCCGCCCACACACACATGTGTTCTATGTGTGTGTGTGTGTGTGTGTGTGTACATGAGAAGGCTCTTGCACATTGGACTGTGAAGAAAAACATGGAGGTGTGTTTTCTGGACGCCTCAGCACAGCTGCTACAGTAATAGAGGCACATTGTTGAACGTGGTCACGAACCCACAAAAATGCGAAAAAGGAACCCAGTCTGTCCAGTCTGGCCCAAAATCAGAGATATTCAGACACATCCTGTTAACACGTGTGTGTCTGTTCTTGTCATTTGAATTTGTGTTGATTTCAGTTGTTCTGTCTAACGACAAGTCAAGGCCGTGACTCACCCAGCCGAAGGGCTGAATTCTGGACTCAGTTCCAACTCAAAGTAATGATTCCACAAAATAATCTTGATTCCAAAAACACGACATGATTAATGATATGTGACCCTAGTGACAACACATGGAAATCTGAAGCCAGGGGATGCCCAGTTCTTCTGCTCAACTACTTCAGGTGTGTAGATGTTTTAACACTGGAAATGTCATTTGAGTACAAAAAAAATCTGGGGTTTTTTTCATACTCTGTGTGAAGTAAAACACAGCTGGACTATCGAAGCATGCGGAGGACTGCATTTCTAGACTGTCTAGACCAGTGGACTTCAGGGGCCATGCTGAACCCGCTAGAAATGCTTTTTAAATCATAAAATGTTATTAAAATATAAAAACATTTTAACAAAATGTATTTTTAACATGACAAATGTTATCATTATGATAATACTTGTTGTATTTCTATGAAAAGTGCGCAAGTCTATGCATTTTTTGATCATACAGAATTGATCCATCAAAAGACTACAAGAAAATTCAGTTGTGTGTTTATTATTATGCAATCAAGTACAATTTTAAGAGATACATTGTTTACTGTTTATATTGGTTTGGATTTCATGCATTTGTGGCCATTGACAGATTTTGAACCCCGTGAAAGAAAATGTTTTGGTCCAAAATGCATCTCATGTCATTGATTTCAATGAAAACAACATGTTAAAGAGTAACAGTCACCAACTGAAAATTAGCTTTAGTTCTTCACTGAAGAAGTCCTGCGGTTAAACTTTTGACCGAATGTTTCATGCACAAGCCAATAAGAGACAGTAAATAGTGTTCCAAATCATTTTTCCCACCCATGTATTATTATTTTTCCTACATAATTTGAACACAGTATGAGACACAGTATGCTCCATCGTGACTTATAAATAAAAACACTTTACACTTCACTTAACTTACTTGAGAATATTTTTGCCTTCTCCAGATTTGTTTTTTCTGGACATCGACGATATGGGGAGTGATTTGTATAGATTTTCCAGTGCTTTTATAGACTATTGAGCATCGTTATGCTCCTACACACACACACACACACACACACATACACCAATCCCTGCCTCTGGACTTACCTCATTGGATAACATATGACCTCCCACTAATAAAACATTTACTGTGGAAAAAAAGAACACACACACATACACACACATACATGTACACACACACATACACACACATACACACATGTATGCACACACGCACGCATGGGATGGGCTAATTACATCCCATTATGTCACACACAGAAGTTCGTCCTGTCCCGTGAGCCAGAGTCGTGTAAGTGTGTAGATGTGTGTATGTGTGTGTGTTGTAAGAGGCAGCCTTGAGGGCAGGAAAAGTTCAGGTGCCTGCCTCAGGTTTCATTGGTCAATTATTAAGTGTGGGAAAGAGAGGGTCACCTAACGCAGTGTGTGTGTGTGTGTGTGTGTGTGTTCAGATTCACTGTGGTGAAAAGAGGATACCTTTTACGAACAGTCTGCGTTTTGTTATGTTGAAATGAGTGACGTTTGAATGCCCTTGGGCCCACTCTACTGCACTAAGGAAGACATTCATTCACCTGAGTGTTTGCTCTGATTTCAGGACCAAAAGGTCCCAACTTCATAGTAAAAACACGTTTAACCTACAACACCAGGACCCAGAGTCCAGTGTTTGTGATTTATACAAAAGCATCATGTTTCATTGGGGAGAACTGCAAGACCATTAATTATTCTGGCTAGTGGAAATAAGGCAAAGGAATGTTTTAGGAAGTTCTTCCTCTTTGTTATTGATTCATGTGTTTATAAACACCAGCTGCTCTTTACTTTGTGTGGAATCTTTTTTGATGAATTTCCAGAATGTTTGTTCCTCATATATGTATATTGGATCAGATTCAGCATGTCTGCCGTGTGGCCGCATTGCAATATATCTAAGAAAGACACGCAGAAAGCCGTTTGTAAAGCGTGGAATGCCAAAATTTCTAGAGGGGGTGCATCCACAAAGACTTTCTCAATGTCGGGATTCATTTATCATATAAAATCAAAACATCCTGATCGCCACGCAGAGTATGAAGCACAGAAGAGGCAAGAGCCTTCGAGCAAACCCACTCCGTCAGTGTTTTTGAAAGGCAAGAAAGTTTTCCAGTGATTACAGTTAATATATGGGCTATGTCAGTCTTTGTTTTAACACTATTTTGTTATATGCCTACAGAGAATGTTGTTCTATCTTTCAACAGTTTTTAAAGCACTAGTTCTGAATGTACTTAGTTCATGCACTTCGTTCAGAATATTACAATGCACTTGAAATCACTAGTTTTATGAGAGAAGATATTTAATTGTATAATATTTCTGCCATCTTGCTTTTAGGCTATCCATGAGTGGGGCCAAGTAAAATATTTTATTTCAAATTTGATTTTATAGTGTGCATTGTTTGGGTACTTAATAAATATTTTCATAGTTTTGTAACAGATTTATTATTTTAATAATTTAATAATAACAATTTCTTTCGGTTTTCGGTTTCGGTTTTTGGCTAAGTGTTTCCTCATTTTCGGTTTTCGGTTTAGGTCCAAAAAAATCATTTTGGTGCATC
>JBBPCX010000038.1:1032283-1070168 GCA_037974365.1 Hydrocynus forskahlii
TATAATACAGCGAAAATACTTATCCTACATAGGTAAGTACATACATATTGTTACTGTTGGACAAAGACCTTGTCTCTAAAAAAAACCCAACAAAGTCCTTATTACATACAATTATAAAAATAGAATTACTGCAACATATAATAATCATATATTAATTCATATAATAAAGATTTCCATATACAGAATGTAGGCTGTCATTCATATAATGATGTATAATAATCTCAAATGTATAAATTAATGTCCTGACATGGTATTAAAAATAAGTGTGTGTGTGTGTGTGTGTGTGTGTGTGTGTTGTGAATGTAAGCAGCTGAAAAACAACACCGCAGGGATACTGTGTGAATTCTGCCACCCTGTTTCTCACATGCCGAGGCTTTGCAGACTGCATTGTGTGAGTAAGCGCTGTGCTTGTAACCAAAATACTCCTATAGAGCTCCACCACCCACGCTTTAATGCCAGCTTCTCAAAGCTATCGCCTTCCATCTGGATCCGATCCCCAGCAGGGAAAAGACTGGATTCACACTCTCTAAGCCTTCTCTCTGGCTTCAACTTGAGATCCTATAGCATTTCTGTAACATAGACAGTCATATGCTGTACATATTGTCACTTCTGTAAGAAGACGTTGTTCCTCCCAGGTCCTTCATGGTGCTTTTAACTTGCAACTCATTCCTTTTTTTTCATGAAATCTTTCCCACTTGTAACTGAGTGAAACAAGAAATTATTATTTTATTTGATCTACCTTTTGTTTGGTGTTTATTTATCATGTTTGCATTTTTTTCTACCAACTGTTAATTAGTTTTTCAATACCATTTTACGACCTTCCTTTATCCCCCCAATACCACAGTACCACAGAGACAAAATACCTGACAATTGGCTGTTTCGAGATTTTAACCCTTTTGTTTCCGTCCAGAGCTTGACCATTGAATAAGAGTAGTATTGCAGTACTTACAGAGCTTTAAATACAACAAGCGTGACAATACGATTAAATAAAAACTACAAACATGTATTTTTTATTTCCCAGAACTCATTAGACCTTCTCTGAAGGCCCAATGCCCTAAGGGTTCCCCACTGATACTAATGTACCTTGTAATATAAGAGAAGGTACGAGCTAGACTTACTACAGCTTAATCCATGATATAAATACTTAATGCATTCTCAGGAGCAGATCTGGTGTTTCTGGGGCACCAAGTCATGTCGGGTGGACCCAATCAAAGACTTTTAACTGTAGTGCAAATTAGAGCATTTTCCTTCGAGAGCTTTTTACTGCAGTTAGAACTTAACCACCCTGGTTCTTCCTCAGCAAAAGCCTCCATGTTGGTCAGTCAGCATTTTTGGCCAGAGACCCGGGTCGTAAAAAGGAATGGTAACATTAGTTTTGACCACCACCTCCGAGTTAAATCGGGGCAAACTGTAACAACTTCAACTTCAGATAAAGCTTCTTTGTCTAACGGCCTACTGCCTATTCCAGGACCCCTTCTCATCAAACTTTTCTTCACCTTATTAAAATATGACTGATTTGTGTTTTAAAGAGTGCTTATTAAGTAGCTAAAGGCATTTGTTTAGTTTATTTGTTCATTCAGTCAACCAATTTTGGCCAGTAGGGGGCTCTAATCTCTGAGGCCTCTTGCATTTGCATGGTTTGCATGGTGGTAAAGACCACCATTGTGGAGTCAATGTTTAACACGAGGTAAGACTTGTCTACACATTTTGCGCAGTGCGTCAGGTGTATCAGTGTGAGCCTATTGTGTTATTCTTGCTTTACATCCAGTTCACTGAGGTTAGCCTCAAAGAATAACTCACCATCCCAGCCAGAGAAAACACTGGAATCTCCCTGTAACACACACACAAACACACGTACACACAGGCATCTGCAATCCAAACACACACACACAGACAGAACCACCCCACCCAAACACACGCAAACCCAAGACCATACACATACACCTCTGCACGCACACACACACACACACACACAAACACCTCCCCCAAGTTCCACTTAACAGAATGACACAGTGATCCCTGGGAGAGAGAGGGGTGTGTGGGGTTTGACTCAGAGCCCTGGAGCCGAGGAGTGTTACTCAATGCTGACTTTATTGTTTACACAAACATGCCAGCAGGGAGGGAGGTAACGACTGTTTGTAAAGAGAAAGCTTGGAAGAAAGCAGCAAACATGTGGTTCTGGCCCTCTGCTGTGCGGGTCACCAGGGGCATTTGAGCGGCGGGGGGGTGGGTTAAAAGTCACAGTTACACAACTTTACCCTTACAGTGGAAAAAAAGGGGTCAATTTTAGCCTCCTTTGATCCAAACTTTGTAAATGTACTCTCAAAGGTACAACACGGCCCTGAAGGTCAAATTGTGTACCTTAAATGATTGTTAAAGGTACAGTACATTCACTTTTCCGTCTCTCGTCTTACCTCTTTGAGTAGAAAAAGTTAAATTAAAAGCCCGGAGTCTAGACAGGGTGTAAAAAATAACTGCAACAGAGTATGGTTCAATTATGCTCCCTAATTAAAGCTACTGAAGTCATACCCTAGGGGGTTCCACCCCAGTGACAGCGTTTCTGCCCTGAAAGTATAACCCAGATGAAGTTGATCAGTCAAGACATGACTGGACTTTGCTTATTTAGCACTAATCTTGGTGGCAAGTTATGAAAGTCTCTTATAAAATATATTTAAAAATATCATAAACAACATTCAGGCTGGTCTTGGCTGATTTCATTTGAAATGAGTCTAAAATTCTGCAAATTAAATTTTCATCCAATTATTACCGTAATAGTTTTAAGGAGCTTGTCAGACATATTCAAATTTCTGCTCTAGGCTGTTTAGGTTAAACTGACTAGCCTTAGGTCTGACCAACAGATCTTAAACCAAACACCAGCTCCCATCCCAGATGCCCCCCCAACCCCCCAACCCCCACAACCGCAATGCAGTCTGTTTCTTTAAAGAACTAATAGTTGAAAGGTTGGTTCTGAAAGGAACCAGAAGTGGTTCTTCTATGGCATCTCTCCAGAACACCATTGTTTTATTGTTTAAGCCATCTGTGAACAATGAGGGAAAATCAAACATCCACTGTGCTTGAGAAAATGTCCTATTCTCACCTATTGTTCTGTGTTTTTGTGTTTTTGTATGGGAGGGTGCATGCAACAACACACTCTCACACGGACACACACACACATGCACATTCCATCTACTGTAGAGAGCGTGTCTCTCCGTGTGTCCTCTGTGTATTGGTTCACAGTCAGGCAGGGGTAATCCAGGCCATGGAATTCCCCTCCGTCAGCAGACCACACGCACATACACACACACACCAACGCGCACACACACACACACACACACACACACACACACTTCCATCGCATCACCCCCATCCAAAGTTTCTCCTGTTCCGCCCTTCCTAAAGGCATCAAGCAGCAGTTTCCCATACACTCATGTGCTTAGCGCGTAAACAGCCCACACTTATCCCCCCTCAATTACTTCCGAGACGCTTAAATTGAAGAGAGGAATCCCAGCTTTATGTGCTGGGAACAGATCTGTTCGGTGGTTTGCAAAGGGACCTGTTAACAGGATAGAAAAGTTTTGGCGCCCCTGCTCAAAGGACATCCTTCATTGATTTTCGAAGTGAAAATGCGTCCCCCTACAGATTTTTATGCCCATTTTCTGTTTATTTGGTTGAATTTAATGCAACTGGGTGTAAAAATCAATCATAAAATGTGGCCTGTGCAAACGTTATGGTGCATTTTATGTTTTTTATGATGCATTTTATGATTTTCTTAATGCATTTTATGTTTTTTTAAAATTTGGCACATCAATAAAAAAATTGCACTTAAATATTTGCATAAAAATGAAATGTCTCTTCCTTGGAGAGGATATGTTCAACAAAACAAGTGCATATGACTGTTCAATGGGCTGCAAATACACCAAACGTTGTCTTTTTTTTAGAGAGGAAAGGTGTTAACAGGATAAAACCATCATCACTGTCATTCAGAATGTAACACTTTTTGCCAGCCTTTATTTTTAACACTCTTTGAAACACACTTTATACTGTGTGAACATTTCATGATGAACAGAAAACAGAAATGTCTCAAAATGAATTGGAATAAATTCTATTTTCTAAAGTCCCAATTAAATCTTGTTTTCAATCAGTGAGAGCGGTTTATGCTCTTATATGTGCCCCTAACCGTAGGCCTAGTTCTGTCACATTTGGCCACTGGTTTCATCAACAACAAAATCATGTTATTATTACTATTGTTGTTGTTTTGGACTCCTCAGGAGCCCCGTTTTTCACACCATGAATATGACATAATACAGACATGGATTTTTCATTGCTTCCCCCACCCCCACGCTCTGCATGGCACTCCTCGAAAGTGAACGCATCCTCAGTGTGCACAGTGTAGATCTACTATGTCTCGTTATGAAATTATACAAATATTGCAATAGTGTTGCAAAAGGAATATTCTGAAAAATATCATATTCACCCTCATAGTTCAAATGTTGCTAAAATTTAATGTGACTTGGTCTGTGTTTTTCAGCGAGCAGCCTGATACAGATCGCCCGGGCTGCTGTCCTCCGCTGTGGCCGTCCAGCTGGATTGGTCTCCTGCTGTGTTTATGCAGATGCGAACCAGTAATTTTCCAAGAGCTCCTCTCTGCAGCCTAATGGTGGTCAGGAAGTGTAAACTCCCTCAGCCAGCAGCTCAAAAAGCCACTCTGTTCTCTCTCTCTCTCTCTCTCTCGTCTCTCTCTGTCTCTCTCTGAGACCCCGTCGCCATGGCAACGCCAGTGCTCCCGCCAACCCCGGCCACTCCACGGCTCTGGCCAATCAGAGCACGCGGCGCGGGACACGTCCCAGCAGGCCTGATGCGGGGTTAGGGGGGCTTACACAGAGGGAGATAGGAGACTGGACTGTCGGACCAGTGCTATGAGAAGCATGCGGTTATATGTGATCGAGCTGTTAGATTCACATGTTTCCATTCGCAAGAAACGCACACCATCTGTTCCCCCCACGTCTGACACATGCCTTGCAATTGCAACCAAGATGTTTTCCAGCACCTTTCCAGTACGCACTGTTCTTTTACAAGGGAGCGTAGGAGGTGTGCCCAGGGTTTGAACTGTTTAAATAGCACAGCAGTTCTTTGATATATATATATATATATTTTTTAGTGGAGATCTTTTCCATATGCTTGTGGTCTGTGTTAAAGATGAATGGTATGGTGGAGTAATCTGGAAAGACAGCCCAGGCTCTTCGCAACCACATGGCACACATTCGGGCCACTTCCAAACACCCCCCCCCCCCGCCGCCTTCTTTTACTTCCACCACTGCTCAGTTGTTGTTTTTCCTATGTTTAGTTAAAAGACACTCAAGTGGCAGAGATATTCAGAGATTTTCGGAAAAAGCACAAGCCGGAGCGTTGCCTCCACCCCAGATAATTGCTGCATGCTGGCTTGGCCAAAGGCTGCTGCAGGTCATGTGGAATGCTTTACCAGCAGTTATTATTACGATTATGTTGTGGAATGCAACACGCACACGCACTGTATACGATAACACCAACCAGCACAGGCCGGAATTGAGGTGGAAAAAAAACGGCAACTGGCTCGCATCCTCAGAAATTCCGTTCAGACAGAGAAAGTGTGTGTGTTTAAAGACTGATAAGCATCACTCATAGTTCCTTGCTCCAAGGAGACTCATTTAAAGAGCTCATATCCTATCTTTTCCTTGAGGACCACTTGTGATGTTGATACCAAAATTATTCCTAATTCATTTTTACTTGACCTTTTTCAACCACTCCTTATCCGAGACTGTGTTTGCTACTGTGTCGTTAAGGCTGATATATGGAAATAATCTCTGTGTTTACACTACTCGAGAGTCTCATATTTAAGAAAAGTAAGGGATTTGGTGGTCCATGGTACGGGACAAGTCTAAGAAAGGAAAGACAGGACAGATAAGAGAAACAAAAGTAGTCATGACTGACTACTAAAAGGAAACTGCAACAATTATGCCCTATCGTCCACTGCTCTGACCAACCTCCTCCGCTTTGAAGCCACACACGTGTGTGTATGGTTTCGTTTGTGGGGGAGGTATATAGCTGCAGGCCAGAATGAGAGTGTGATTGGTGTGTGAGGTGTGTGTGGTGGGGGTTTGGAACACACCGTGCTGCAGCCTTCTAGACCCCCAGCACAAGGCCCTGAGGCCATTATACACCCTCGACCTGTGTTGTGTTTATTTACGTAGCCACAGGGGTGTAAAAGAACTGAGCCAATTGATTCAGTCAGCTGAGGAAAGCAGAGAAAACCTGTAATCAGATATAAGAGCTGGACATGTTCAGACTAGTCTGAATCAAAATGTTTATTTTTCAAGTACACACACACACACACACACACACACACGCACATATATATATATATATATATGTATATACAGTATGTGTGTATATATAATAAATGCTAAATAAAATTTAGGCCATACATATACCTCAATGTAAGATTATTTAAAGTACATTGTGAAATTATTTTGCATATTTCCATAGCATTTTAAGTCAAACTGGGCAGTGAAAAAATGATGTAATGGCTATTTCAACAGACAATTTAGGAAAGTGATGCTCAGAGGAAAGTGGTGCTCATAGAAAAGTTGCACATAAAGGTAAAAGGTTTGTAAACTCCTGTATCATATGAATTTCACACTTGCAAATGCAATTTCATCAGCTTCAAGTGTAACTTACAAGTGGCAATATTGATATTTCTCAGGTTCCGATATGACATAGACTAACGCAGCACAAAATACCAAAGTATACGAGTCAGTAAGATGACTTTATATAAGTAAAATGCCTTGTAATTGGTAGAATAATTAATTTGGAGCAATACAGTATTGAAAAACTGATTGTCATCTGCCATGTTTTATGAAAACTCTTTATCCCTGTGTACGAAATCACATACTACTGAGCTAAATAGTATGTCAAAATAGTGCATACTATTAGAACACTATTAACAGCACATTTATTACCAAAGTACATATAGTCATGCATTCCAGTAGGTAGTGGTGACATTGCTGGTGGTTAGGAATTGTAGTAATGAATGATGGAACAGAGAATAGATTGTTTGTATGTTCTTCATAGCTAATTTACTGTTATTCTTAGATGCCTCCGATTTTATAATTAGCACTTACAGTTGACTGGGGCAGATTGAACAGGTCAAAACGTTTTTCATACTATGGCAGTGCCACGTTTTAAGTGACTGAGCTCTTCACTGCAGCCCATTCTACTGCCAGTGTTTGTGGACATTGCGTGGCTATGTGCTTCATTTTATGCACCTGTGTGAAACATCAATAATCAAACTCACCCATTAGTGTCCACAAACCTTCGGCCATGTAATGTGCCTCGCCTTCATTTCAGATGCTTTTACTTGCCAAGACGTCATTTTTAGCAGTGTGCTGTCAAACTACCCCAACTAATTCATCCATCATGCCACTGCAGCTCAGAAAGGTAAGACGTTAGCTGTCAGGTTTGCATGCCACATTCATTAGCCCAGGGCTAACTCGCCCTGCTGAGTAATCCTGGGTAAAGTGCGGACAGCCCAGACAGTTCCACTGCTGTCTTTTGTCCATGTGTGTTAGCTCCATTAACATCAGCCTCGTTCCCTTTCCGTGTGATAAATCACTCTATTTCTAAAACTGTTATTGTAGTGAGGCACCGCAGCCCTAATGGCCCAGCTCTGCTCACACACATGCACATGCACAGCTTTCGTGTCAGTGTTTATTGGGTCTCTATAGGAAACGTCGCCTCCATTCAAGATCACTTTTCGTTCGGGCGAGACAGGAGCCCTTGTGTTTCCTAATCAACAAAGCCCATCTGACAGGTCTCTACCTGGGACCCCAGCGACTATCGGGGCTTTTAAATGGGCTTTGGGGCCTCGTGGGTGGTCTATATTTCAGCGGGGCGCGAGGCCAGGGGAAATATAATTGGAAAAACAGTCTGTTTCTGTATGCTGGGGAAAGCAGCTGGGGCTGAGTTGGGTGTGTTATTTTGAGAACAATCAGATAGATTTGCTTCGTGGCTCTGTCTGGAAATAGCCAAGAATGAGGCCCACGAAAAAGATGTAAATACAGGAGAGAAAAAAAGGGGGAAAAAAATGTTTGGAGTGCATGCCGTGCAAACATTTCTCAAGAGGTAAAGATGAATAAAGAGAACAGAAAGTGAGAGAGAAAGAGGGAGTTTGTTTATCTATGCCACTCATCCTCTGGGCGATGATGTGGGTACCATGGCATTCCTCCTATGAGGAGATTCTGCTTAGTAACCCGTTGTCATGGTGGTCGTCCTGCGCTCTGATTGGATGACAGCCTCCTCGGCCTCAGGGGCTCTGGGGCTCTGGCAGTAATTGCACCTTTTTTTTTTTCCAGCAGACAAAAAACAGAGCAGGGAAGACGTGTTGCGTAACGGATGCTGTTTCATCTCTCTCTCTCTCTCTCTCTCTCCGTCTCTCTCTCCTCCTCAGGGGTTGTTCTGCAGTCTTTCATGCGATTACAGCAGCGGCAGAGCAGGATAATTTCAAAGCAGGGGGGCGAGGAGACAAAATAGGGGAGAACAATAGAACAGGTATAAATAATGAATCGACACACGGAGGACAAAAATAGCAAAAGGGGTGAGACGGAGAGAGAGGAAAGGGAGAAGGAGAGAATGAAAGGAAGAAGAAAAACATAAGAGGGCCAAATCCCAAATGGCTCCTTATACCAAAAAGTGCACTATTTGAGTGTAGGAGCCAATATTTCATGCCCTATATAGGGCACTGTTTGAGTGTAGAAACCTATTACTTCATGCCCAATATAGGGCACTGTTTGGGTGGAGAAGCTAATGTTTCATGCTCTAGGTGGGGTTCTATTTAGGTACAGAGACCAATATTCCTTCAGTGCCCTATGTAGGGAACTGAAGTGGGTGGGGGTGGGGTGAGGTGAGGGTCTCACAGGTGCTAACTGCAGTTATAAAGGGTCCAGTGTGGATGGCAGAGGTTGACCCTTCTGACCCAGAACCAGATGTGCCCCAGTCACCAAGGCCTGAGCACTGGGAGCAGAGTCTCTTATGTCTCTCACACCACATACACACACACACACACACTCACTCACACACACAAACACACACTCTCAGCCACAGCCCCTCGTCATCCAGCATCAACAGCATCTCAAACTAAGTCAACACTCCTTTCACAGTCTGCATCTGGGCCGCACATGTGGGGATTGCGTTATATTTTACTCCTGTTTGAGCACACAGCTTGTTTCCTGGAGACAGACTTTTAATGGCTTTGACTCAGTGGATCTGCAGTCTTCTTGCCGAGTGTAAACTGGCGTAGCTTTTCTTTGAACCATCCATCAAGTAATCAGGGTTTAGCTGCCGGGCATGTCACCGCTCCGAAGCAAAAGCAACAGCCCAGTGCTTTTTTTTTTTATTTCTTTTAAAATTGTTTACATTGCATTGAAGGAGAGGCTGCTTTGCTATGCTCTTACACACATCAAAGAGAATGCGTTTTAGAAAGCGGCGCTAAATACTGCATGCGTTTGAGGCGGCTACGGAGCCCCGCTATCTCCCAGAAACAACACGCAGCAGCCTTGGAGAAAAACATTGGCTAACAATACCTCAGTCTTGGGGTCAACTACTTGGGTTTGGGGGTTTGACTGCTGTACAGCCTCCAGCTCTTCATCATTTGGAACATAACTAAAGGGGACAGATCCTGTAACCAGAGTAATGCGAGTATCCGCTCCACTCATTCAAGCTTGCAGACCAAATGAGAAACAAATGTTTCTTCTCAGACGCGCTTGGCCTGGGTCCCGGACCTCTTGTCCTCCAAAAGTCTGGCGTCCTTCCCCCACCTCTTCCCCGTCTTCCCTTCTTCCCTCCTTCCCAGAGTGCTCTAGCATCAGCACAAAGGGAGCAGGGACCTTCTTCCGTTCACAACGTATCGGATAGCTCATTGTGCCTTATCGTTTCGGGCTCATCTCTTCGGTCCGTGGATGGTGGCCAAGGTGCTGGGAAAGACTCTGTCCGGGGAAAATGTTATCTGTGAGAATTCTGTTGAAATCATAAAGCACCACAAAGCATGCAAGCCTTAACACAAAACAGGTACTGAACCACTGGAGTCTTTTAGAGCTCTTGAGGCCTTGCTGGAATAACGTTCCTAAATCCTCGAAGTATGTGGTAATAGACATTGTTTTCTAAGCTACATTCAGTTTAAACCCTTTTGAAGGTTGCCAAGGGGCCAAAAATCTAGGCCACATTCCCTGGCTGGACTCCTAAAACAATGGCAGGGACAAAAAATGCAAACCATGTGTCTCGCTAAATTATAGGCCGAGACCAGAGGACGGAGAGGGGGCTAAAGGGTGACTGACAGAGAAATCGATTGGTCTTAAGATCAATAGGCTTAGGCCAGTCAGAGGCTCCTGCGAGAGCTAAAGCAGATTAGCCCAGGCTCCAGGTACCTCCTGCTGTGCCCACACCCCCTAAACGAGTAAAGGGGGAAAGGTCACGGGGTCGTGCGGTCAGAGGGAACCTGTGATGCATTCGCTGATAACTAGCTGCTGATTGATGTGTGTTGCTTTAGTTAGCGAAGGGTGGATCGTGTTAAACAGTGTAAAGTAATCAGGGCTTGGACTCAGAAATGTATTTGTGTGTGTGTGGGTGTGTGTGTGTTTAAAGTAAACATGCATGCTGACATTGCTGACAAGGTATAGATGCCAGTAGCCATGATGTCATTTTCATAATGCTGATTTGTGGCTATTTGATTTCATTCACTGTTAGCAACATTAGCATCATTGACTAAATCCTTCCTGTATATGGAAATCTCAACCAAACATCAAATTTACACAGTTTTCCACTTTGCCCAGATGGCAGTGTGTTAGGACAGATGTTCAAAGTCCAATATTTGCTTCTTTAGTTAAGCACTGGAGCCACAAGGCTGCCTTTGCTAACTAAAAGTCAATGTCAATAGTTCCTCAAACTAGGATACAATATATGACTTAAAATTTAACACAATTTCACAGCTACAGGCACCAAATTCAGACCACACCTGGATTTATGTTCACAAAGTGGTTGTGAGGAGCACTAACCAAATTCTTCTGTATTTGTCTTTGCCACAAAACACTGATTCTAGAACAGTTTTCTTATTCCTAAGGTGCTTTGTGAATAACGTTCTTGATGTCTGAAGTGTTTTGTTCATTTATGTAGCAGTTTTGTACGTTTATATAACTCCCAGTATGTCACTGTGTGTCCTAAACCACATAGACAAGTCTGCACCACCTTAATGAAGAGCTGGACACAATTTGAGCAGGTTGACAGATGCTTTGGGAATGTATTTTTACAGAACATTTTACAGGCTGTTGACTGTTCTAATTTTGTTGGCAATGTTAACTTTGTAGCTTCAACTAAAATCTTGGCCTATTTGAGGTCTATGGAAAATTGTGTAAATTAGATTTTTCACCAAACTTTTCCTTCAAGAAATGAAGGAGGCAGGTAAGTGGAAGTCCTTGCAGGCATGCAACCATTAAGTAGGTCTGTTCCCAAACAAGAGGCATTCAATTGGCCAGTCAGGTCACTGCTGCATTTGTTTATATGGTGATGGAAACTCTATGGCATCCTGGACGCCGTCCAGAACTGAATGACCTTGTTTCTGTGGAAACTCTGCAGATGAAGCGCAGGAGGCTTTTTTCCTGGAAGCCGAGTGTGGCAGTTCGCAGCACTGCTGAGCTTTATTGATTCGCTGGGTCTGAGGCGTTTCCATTAGCTAAGATTACCTACAGGAACATGACCTTCTTTCTTGCATCAGTCCTGCCATTCAATATTTAGATGCCAAATCAAGTGCATCGGGGCTCCTCGCCTCTTCTCCTGAATCGACGCAGAAATAAGATACTATAAACAAACATAAAGGATTCTTCTCCTTTGGGCCGTTCTCACTATAGCTACGTTTTGAGAGCAATGGCTCCTTTTGTTTTCATTTACTGCCTGTTTCAAATACGCCCTATAGCTCGAGAACGACCAACCAATGACAGATAAAAGGATGAATAAATTGATTACAATCGAAGCGTACATTATTTCCACATGAGGGAAGAATATTACATTAAATCTGCTGTTGCCAAATGTAAATAAACTGAAATGTGTTGCACATGTAAAACGTGCACGTTTGAATTAGATGAACTCAAGTGAATTCTCTCTCTCTCTCTCTCTCTCTCTCTCTCTCTCCCTCTCTCTGCCTGCGTTTCTCCCTCTCCGTCTTTCTCCACTTTTGTTGTTCTGTTTATCGACCTCTTTCTCTGCTCTTACCATCTCGCCCTCTCTCTCTCTCTCCCTTTCTGTCTCTCTGTTCTTTCCCTCTAGTTTTCTCTCTCTTTTTCTGTTTTGACTGTCTCTCCATCTCTCCCTCTCTCTGCCTGCATTTCTCTCTCTCCCTGTCTCTTTCCGTTTCTGTCGTTCTCTATGTTTATCTCCTATTTTTGTTCCTACTATCTCTCTCTCTCTCTCTCTCTCTCGCGTGCATGAGGTAGATTATGGCCCGGTCTGTGTTTTGGTCTGTTTAGCAGCATGACCTCCCATGCACTGAGGATTAGCTCTAGTTACCATTAATGGAAAATAGAGCAGACTCTTGGCTTTCCGTGTGAGAGTGTGTGAGTATTTTAGTGCACAAATCGAGACAGTGTGTGTGTGTGTGTGTGTGTGTGTGTGTGTGTGTGTGGAGAGAGATGGAGAGTTTTCCTTCCCAAAGCACCCCCCCCTCCATCTAATTCACTCTAGGCCTGTGTATGTGTATGTGTGTGTGTGTGTGTGTGTGTGTGTGTGTATGACGGTCCACTAAGCATATAAACCCAAAGCCCCCATAATCTCTGCTTTGTATGGAGAGGTGGAAGCCTTTCCAAAACAACCATTTGCATAGTCACAACACAGCGGCCTGAACGGAGGAATGCATGTGTGTGTGTGTGTGTGTGTGTGTGTGTGTGTGCGTGTGCGTCTAAGTGTGTGTGTATGTGTGTGTGTGTGTGTGTGTGTATGTGTGTACAAGTGTGTGTGTATATGTCTGAGCCAAGCATATTTTGTGGTCGAAGCTTAGGGGGATTTCAAGAGACTGTGTTTTCAGGAAATTGTAAGTTTATGGTTCGCTGTGTAGGTATTTTGGTTGGATATTGAGGCTGGTTTTAGACTTAAGCTGACATTAGGCCCGTTCCAGGCTTTTCCCACCTCAAAGAGAGGCCTCGTCGAATTCCACACAAAGAATGCCACTGTTTTCTGCCTTACTACTTTTGCGACCTACTTTGCTCTCTTAATGTTGTTCCTTCAAACCTTCACAGCTGTTTCAGCGAAAACAGTGCAAAACTATTTTTACCGCTTATGACTGCGAGGCAAAAAATAGCACTAAATTTAGGAAGGTTACAATTCAGCTCTAACTTTTCCTTACTCTATATGCTCTATACTTTACTCTGTACTCTCAGATACAAACATTAAATAAAACCCTTGGAATGTCTTTTTCAAGCCATAAATTGTTCCTAGTTTAATGTTATGGTACTACAAGGCTCCCATGGAGACTTATATCTTAATTATAAAGGTGTTATTCCCTCATTTTGATCAAGGTTTGAGATTTATGGCCTAAACTGAAGGCTTCGTTTAATGTTACTATAGTACTAGAGTCCCATAGAGGCTCTAGCAAAAAATATCTTTATAGTAAAGGTGTTTTATTCCCTCGTTTTTACGGCTTAGCTCTAAGCTCGTTTTTACAGTCTCAGTTCGCCCCCAATCTGTTCCTGTTCTGCAACCTCTATAACTGTATCTGCCCACTTAACATGTTCCTCAAAATGTTTACAGCCTGTTCTGTCAGAGAGCTCCAACATTAACAGAATCAAACCACTGTTAGTGCCAGTTCGCCCAGCTTGAATTGGTTTAAACAATCGCTACCTAAAATAAAATCTATTGGGAGCAAAACGTCCACCCTGATTCCGAAGCAGCTGTTGAAGAGCACCATGTGATTACTCGACGGCTGTGTCTGCTCAGTGTCCACAGAGTGGGTAAGAGAGGAAGTATGATGTGTGTGTGTATATGTGTGTGTGTGTGTGTGTGAGTATGAGGAGAGGGATGCCCATTCAGATTGAGGTCCAAAGTGGAAGACAACAGCAGTCTTTGTGAAGGGAAAACATGTGATGAGTGAGCTGTCCTCAGTGTACCGGGCAGACTTGGCCTTTTTAGCGTGACTTAGAATTAAAGAGATATTTAGACCAAAAATCAAATTTACACAACTTTCCCTTTTACCAGAAATGTGACTGTTCAGCCAAGGCATGCGTCCAAAATCTGGTTCTTTAGTGTTGCACAGGAAAAAAATAAGAGACCACTGCAAAAATGTTCAGTTTCTCAGGTTTTATCTTTTATAGGTGCAAGTAGAGTGTTGAGTACAGCAGTGTTTTTATACTTTTCCTCATTAAATAAGATTTGATCACTAATCAGCACCTCATAAAGCAGAATGAGGTGCTTGTGTAGGAATTTAACAGACACTGGCATGAAATGGTTGTCATACTCATAGAGATTTAAAAATAAATTGCAGTGGTCTCTTATTTTTTTCCGAGGCTGTATATATTCTGTGTAAAGACCTTTCATCATTTTTTCCACAACAATATCGCCCCCCTCATTTTTCTAAAAATAGACACTTCTCCAATCTATTACCATGGTCATGATTTACTGCATTAGCTGTGACCGAATAACAGCTGTGATGTTATTCATGAAAACATACTCCCTCTTTTCCAAGTCACATGAAAGTATTTTTGAATGCACATCTCCCAGAAGAGCTTTTTAAGAATAATGTGAGACTTCAAGATTCTGTCAACAGTCTCTCTGTAAGTGGTCTTCATTGTAGACTGAACAGACCAGTAATATTCAGAGAAGTTTTTTTATTTTTAATGAAAGGGTCACTATAAATGCATAACATATCATTCTTATGCCAGTTACAAATTTCAGTAGCGCTTTATTTTAATGGTCCCCTCTACGTGCATTGTAGATGCTCAGCTAACTAAAGATCTATAAAATGTAACTGAATCCTTACCACAACCTTAACACAAACCTTCAATCTAATCCTAATCCTAAATATAATACTGTTGATAATCCATTGAGTATCATTTGTTAACAAATAGTATCTAGATAATTTATAGGGGTAAATGTGGCTCAAATTTCAAATGTCTATCTTTAAGATAAAAATGGAATAAATGCCATAAAATGTGGATATACAACACTATTAGTTTAGCTACAATATAATCAATGCTGGGTAACGATGAAAATGTTTTAATCGCGATTAATCACATGATTTGCTACAATTAATCATGATTAATCGCATTGTTATATGCAAAATTCAATAATGAATTCAAAAGTATAGTACTGTGCACTTTTATTTTAAAAGTCCTGCTATATAAACAAAAGTGCAATAACATTTGATTTGCAAACACATTTTAACAGCAGTGTTCCCTTTAACACAGTTACACAGTTACAGTTCAAATTTTTCTGTAAATCTCAACTTGAACTTGTAATCTAATCAAATATAAAACCAAAGCTATTTGCCACTGCAGGGCATTCACGTTTTATCTAGTTTGTTTTAGAAAAATAGAGTCCAGAGCAGGGGCCCCGGAACTATTATAACTTTATAACCATTATAACCCCCCCCACCCCACCCCCCCAAAAAAACAAAAAAACTATTTCTCATCATTATCAGTGTTATAAACTGACTATAAACTCTATAAACCTAAAGGGAGCATTTTTCGACAAGGTAGCATGAATTGTCAGAACAGCGGCGCCTGCGGTCCAGAGCCACGATCAGAACAGTATATCAGGAACCTTCCGAGCAACAGCAAGTTCACAGTTATAAATCTGTTTTCTTTTTTTTCTGAACAGGTACCAGCAGAAACAGTTTCCTTTTATCAGGGAGCAGCGGAGGCAGCCAGTATGTTCAGTAGCAAGTGCCCCTGTTAGAGAGAGGTGAAGCGTTCAGCACAGAACAACGAACTTTCAAAATGAGAGTCATTTAAAAAGATAATGCGCAATAAAATATTTGTCGGCTTTAATTAAATAATGCGTTAACACGATAATAACGCGTTAACGTGCCCAGCACTAAAAATAGTACAATCATATGAAAAGATGTGAAAAGATTCAACAGTCATTATCTTCTGGGTTTTTTTTTTAGAAATAAGGATCTAAACTGTGTCTTGAGCTCCCTGTATATAATAAGGGAGGAGTAATTGCTATAAATGTTCTGCGCAACAAATGTGTGTTGGTGATGTGCAGAGCATCACAGGATCATTTGAAAATGCAGCTTTTAGAATGTATTAACACAGATAGGAGCACTGTTTGTACAGGAGCTTATCCTTATTTTTGGTGTAGTCAGGAACCAATTTAGTACTGGTTCTCGATACTTATCACTACTCAACACACACACAAAAAACATTACGCCACTATGAAGTTTCAGTCGATCTGTACTGTTATTAGCTTTGCTTCCTTTTGGTTTAACAGAATATTTTCGATTGTGTAGTGTTATTAGCTTTGCTTCACTTTGGTTTAACAGAATATTTTTGATCGTATAGTGCAGCGTGAAACTCTGTTCCCCACTAGCATCACACAGGATCTCTTATCTCTGCCGTAGGAGAAGCCGTCACATCCATACAAAATAGCTCAGAGCAGCCATGGCTGATGTAAGGTCAGATTTCCTTGCGTCTAGGCTCAGCCTGGCCGATGTGCTCTAAAAAGCGAATGTCCCAGAGGAGATAACTGACCTGCTTTCCAGCATAAAGCGGGCTACTAAAACTCTCCAACCCTGAGTGACCTTTCTCCTGCAAAAGCCGTTGCGTGATTGGTTGGAGCCCCCACCAGTCTCGCATGTGTGCTATGATAATCTCAGCAGCGTGCCGCTGGCTTATCCAGGCCGTATTTAGAATGTACTTTATCTATGATGCCTTTACGTAGGTCGTATTTTCCATATTTTAGATCTTCATTCTTTATGCTTTGTGCTACATGTTGTATTATGCACCGTCCTGGGAGTCTGTCACTAAGATTATATAGTATTTGGTCTGGCTTTGTAGGTGACAATAAACTTGTGCAGTGAAATCTATGCTTTCTGGCCCACTGCTTTCATCTGTAACCAGCTGTCTGCTCGCCGGGGGAAAACGCCACAAGATTAAACAGAGCTAGAGGACGCAGGTGGAGGCAGGTTTATAGGCTTGATGAATGAATTAAGCTCAAAGACAGGGTTTTTCCCATCCGCATGCTTGAGGAGATTTCAGCTACATTCAGATCTTTTTATTCCTACGTTAAATTTTAGGGCTTTGTCAAAAATCTGATCTTTACAATTAAGAACTGAGTTACTTTATGTATACCTTGGTATGGAGAATTGAACCATAATGGCAAAGTCTGGATATGTGAGTGTCTCTCCTCCTGTTTGAAAAACATGGTACTGTGAGTCTGCATTGCAAATCCAGCAGCTGTTGACAATGCTTTGATCCGATGGCACTGAGTGCTGTCAGTTCAGTACTCTAGCCCAGTGGATCTGGGGGCACCTAGTTGGGTCAGTCATGTTTTGGGGGAATCCATAACAACAGTTTTTATCATCTTTCCTAAAGTGCCAAGTTCGCAGTAATGGACATGCTGACTCTGCATGTGGTGTCTTACTGTTGTACAAACTACTACAAACCACAACGTACCATGACTTGACCGAGGAGTGTGAAGTGGAGTCCCTAGGCTAAATATGATAGCTAAAGCTAAAGACATTTATCTACACTCAGTGTAACCTTGAGAAGGCTGAATAGAAAATAACGGACCTTGGTAGAGGACAAATAGCTCTGATCAGATGTTCACTGTTAGCTCTAGTCTTAGTTCATCTGCTAATTTAACCTACAGTAGCCTCCACAGTCATTGGCGGCATCAAGTTAGCCGTGGCTAATGCCAGAACAGACATACGCAGGTTCTTTCAGGACACAGGCCCATTCACACTAATGACACATAAGGGTCACATGCAAAAGCAACTGTGAACAAAGCAGAAAGATGGAATCTGAGCAGAAAATCGCTATTGAGCAATAAGGCATGTAAGGTAAACGCTCTGCTGAGACTACGAGGGGGCGCATCTGGACTTCAAAAAGACTTTTGGCCTGAAAGTCTGTAGTGAAATTGGGACAGCAAACAGATGCGTATCTGTGTTTCTGCGCACAGGGGTGAGTTTGTGTACACGACCATCATAACTATATCTGAGTTTATTATATTTTTATGTGGCTATCCGTCTGTGGCCGCGCATGAGTGCGTATATGCTTGTGTATATGACGGTTCCTGACTTTGTTTATCATGTGTTTGTTTCTGGCTGTGCGTGCGTGTGCGTGCGCGTGTTTATCTTTGTGGACGCGCATGTGTATGGGAGCGCACCCGGGTGTTTGCTCGCCGTGTGTTTGTGTGGGCACGCGAGATTTCGGTTGACACAATGCCTCGGTCACAGACCGCAGAGAAAGAGGGCCGATGGCTCAGTGTTTCCTTCCCCTGGCATATGCAATGCGCCTCTTGGTTACACAATCGCATTCTCTTTCTTTCTCTCTTTCTTTCGTTCTTTCTTCGTTCTTGCATCATTGATGTGGCTGGGGAGTGCATGAAGGGCGGCCTTGCTGCCAGAGGAGGGATCCAGTTTCCTTCTGAGTGGCGGTGGGGGCCCGGAGCATATCATGGCAGGTCTCTCCTGAACTCGACTGATTCAATTAAACACTGTAAATAATTGAACTAATGGCGAAATCCGAAGCGCGGCCCTCGTGGGAAGCGGGATGACATCACGAGTTTAAAGCAGGCAGGGAGAAATAGAGACACGGCCGCCTGTTTGTGTCCCAATCAGCCTGCCGTATCTGATTACCTAACTGCTTCAGTTCCTCCCTCCTACTCCTCCCTCGCCCCGCTAAAAGATATCTCCTCCAAAACTGGCAAGAAAGGCCCGGGACAATGTAAGCCGCAACCCAACGCTGACTCAAATAGAAGTGTTTATTTGTTGGGTCCCAGGCGAAAAGCCAACAAGGCTGCCTTTGTAATGGATTAACTCGTTAAGCACTAATGCACTGCAGTTCCTCACGGTCTTAACTATACAACTTACTTGCTAGTTTCATAGTTTGTTTCTTTCCTTTTGCAACAGAGAATGCTAATATATCCGACTAGTAACATTATGCGAAGTTGTCATTGTGCAGAATGCTGGTATCTTCCCCTTGTGGAGAATGTCCAGACTGCTGAACATGGCTTTATTGTTGCCTGTATTATATCATCCAACTGGCAAAGTAGTTGTTAAGCCGATTCATTGAGAGCGTCAGTTTTAACTGATTATATTGATTTTTTCAGGTCAGTTCTAGGGGCTGTATAGTTCCAATGTATACAAGTAAACCACATATATACACAAATTGTGTGGTCCTTTACACCTGGAAAATCAGATTTCAACTGATTAGACCTATTGCTTGGTTAACTTGCCCTCTAGCTTCATCTCTGTTTGTTAGCTACATTAGCCTTGTAGCTTCAGGTCATCACCGAGGAAGCAAAACACATGACTCACTACATTCAGTGAAGATTGTGTAAATTAAATTTTTTAAAGAACCATCACATTGAAGGAACCCGAAAAATGGAAACCCGAATTTCCTCCACTTTATTGAAATAAGACTTTGAGATTCTTTTGATGTAAACACTGTTAAGTACTGCTCAACCATCCATCCATATGGGCCATATATGGGGACTCATCTGCAAAAGGAGCCTATTTTGCATTTGTTGTTTTTATGATGTCACAAAAAGCCATATAAATAATATCACAAGAGTTTAGCCCCTCTATTCCCACTGAAGCTGTAAATGATTCAGCATGGTCTGGTTTTTTAATGTGGCACAACATAGGCAGCCAGTCAGAACAGAGATCATACGTATGTCAGTCTTGGAAGCATGATAAGAACAGCCAAGAAATTTGTCATATAAAATGAATAATGGCCATTTTTGGGATATAAACCCATATAAATGTTTCAAGTGGAACTTGGTCTTTTCCACTGAGGGGTTCAGCAGGCCAGGCTTACATCACCACAAACAGGATATTGGCTGAATGCTAGTGTCACATGGCATCCTGTTCCTCTTACAGCATCAGTGTTTCGTTTTCTTCTCTGATTCTGTGAACTTCTGAGGGAATGGACAAAATGAAAGCCATCCTTGACCTCTGACCAGAGGGGAAAACCTAAACTATCATAATGACCTCATTATGTAAGGGGCAGCCTTGACTTCTCTTTTCCCACGTTTGATGTCCACCCTTCTTTTTTCTTTCCCTCTCAAACAACAAACGACCCCCATTCAGTCATACATCCTCTCATCATGCTGACTGTCCACCACAAGACACCCTGGGCGGTTCAGGGCAAAAAGTATGGGCTATTTCTTTTGTCTGCCAAGCTTCGAAGGCTGAGCATAGTGAGGCTTTGTGTATGGCGATCCTGTTTGTCTTGATTCTAGAGAGGTTACCTCAGTGTTAATTATGTCAAGATAAGAGGTGGAAAAATACATTAGTGTGTCAAGTGTATAAGCAGAGTCAAAGAAGGTGGGCCTTTTTGGACTGTATGGCATACCATTCAAATCTGAGAGTGTATTCAACTAAATCCACTTCTACAACCTCTGCTTTCCACACAACCCAACTAAAAAGGTGGTGAAAGGCCAGAGGTCAGACGTGGCCCCCTGCAGCTGCGAGGTCACCCTGTTCTAGCGTCTCCACAAATTTGGACGTAAACAACGGATTGAGTGTCAGTACATGGAGTACGCCCCCAGATCAGCACCTTTATGCGAGAGACACTCTGACCCATATCCATTAGCCAAATGCATTAGCCACAGCTATTAGCATGTCAGGCCCGTAAGTGGTGATGGCGCCCGACGAGGCGCACTGCTTTCATTTTCACAGGAGGATTCGATGACGCTGGGAGTGATTTGTCACCACTCGAGGCCCATGTCACGAGGGGAGGGCCGTGCCATCTACGGTAGCAGCTCGAACATGTGACCAGCGTGGCTCAAAATGGAGACAAAGGGCCTCCTCTGAGGTCAGCACACACAACGCGGACGCTTTCACATGCAATGACTCTTGGTGAAATGTAATATCAGGGAAAGATTAATGTTACAGAGAGAGACAGAGGAAGAGAGAGAAAGAGAAGGAGAAAAAGGAAACGACGCTGTTCTTGACCTTTGCTGCTTGAAGCAACAGTGCCCCCTTGAGTACAGCGCTGACATGAGCGGTTTACCCCATACTTTCTCTTTGACTAACATGCTGTTGACCACAGAATTGTTTTTGTTCAATTGACACAGCACCCTGTGACTAAACTGTGTCGCTGGAGGAAGAATTTGTGTGATCAATTATGGGGCGGCGGATGACACACTTTCAGCTATGCCTCACAGCGATTTATCTGTCAGTTCTCTACTGCAGCCCTTTGGAATGCTAATGAGTTAATAAGTCAGCAGTAAAGGTTCAGCTTTTTCTGTCACTGTTAATTATATTAGCAGTCAAATAATCTACCCATTATAAAGTTTACACAGGCCTATCGAAAAATTCGGTCCTGAGACGACTGAAGTGAATCTGTTGTAAACGTGCTTATTCACATCCTATAGCAGTGCCTCATTAGTTTCTAATTTTCTGGTTTAAAGGCCTTCTGATGATATATCTTGAAAGTGCTGAACTTTTAAAATGTGGGTGGGGGTAACAGGGAGTTGGTGGGTGTAAAAGGAAAACAGATAGCTAATGTCATTGATAGGAAGCAACTGAATGACTGTCATCTTTTCAAATGATCATTACAATGGAGCGAATAGATTACTCAAATGACTTGTCAGAGCCAAAAAAACAAGCCATATGTTACCATTTACAAATGTAGTTTCTTTCCTATGGCCGAAGAGGACATCTAAAAAAACAAATAAAAAAAATGCCTCTGGTGTGCATTTTGTGCTGAGTCGTTGTTTTCCTCACAAAAGTAAGAGTTAGACTAATGCTAGCTTGGTTGTATTCATAAGCCTGTAGATCCATGGCTAGGCAAGCAGGTATGTTTGCCCAGTGCAGGGTATTATAGTGACATAAAATTATCCATTATCTGAACAACTTATTCCAACCTGTGTCATGGGGGTGCTGGAGCTTATCCCAACACACATAGGCTACAAGGCAGAGACAATTCCACAGTCCATCGCAGTCCGCAACCAAACACAGACACATCTGGGCTAAATTAGCATCTCCAATTGGGCTGACATGAAAGTCTCTGGACTGTGGGAGGAAACCTGAGCTCCTGGCAGAAACCCATGCAAACTCCACTCAGAAAGACCCCTGGCCACCCTGACTGGGAATCGAACCCAGGACCTTCCCACTGCTATACTGCTACAGATTACAAATGTACAGTTTTTTCTAAAGATTCCAACATACTTAAAGTGGGAAATGATAAACTGGAAAGCCTTAATAAAGACTAATATAGAATATATAAGTAAAAAAAATATTTAAAAGAAGGTTACCATAGAGAGATCAGCTGTAGATTTTAAAAGATGCTATATCATCACACAAATTGGCAACCAACCATTGCTGACACATTGAAAAGAAAAATTTCAGTTCATCATTTTTTAAATCGTGGCAGCTCTGTGTTAAACCTGCCTTTAGGTGCGTCTCCTATTTTCATGCTGAGCATATTTCATTTCCTTTAGTTCTCGGTAATCTAATGTGGCGCATATGAGGTCTTGCCTCAGGCTGTGGCAGTGGTGCTCGCGCTCAGACATCATCCACAATTAGATGGAAACTGACGCTATCAAGGGGCTCACAATTACCAGTGTTGTCTATACACACAGAGATTACGTTACAAAAGTGAGAGGAACCGTCCGACGCTGCTAGTGTTTAATGTTTAACATTTGTCCTGAACTTCATTTGAACAGTGCTTATTATGAGGTGCGATGCAGCGCCGTGTCTTACTGACACTCAGGCAGAGCCGAGCGGCTGATGAGCCATTTAACTCCACAGAATGTCTCATTTAACCCCAGCACCCATTAAATAATCATGTGTTCCTTCTCCAGACCCTGAGGGATGACTATGAAATATTCATCCTAGTATGACGTAAGTGATTCGTCGAGGAACGAAAAAAAAATTGCACTCCCAGCCTTACCCAAAAGGTTTTGCTCCAGAGAAGGCCTGAGGCACGCTGGGAGTGGTGATGTAAGAGCAGTCTGTCATTTCCATGCAGAAAGAGTCAATTATTAATGCCCCCGCCTCACCTCTGCTGAGGGTTGTGCACTTGAAAGGTCCTCATTAATTTTTGATACATGGGCATTCTGAATTAGGTCAGGTAAGGTCAAAGACCAAGCACACACCTTGCAACGAGGAATTCGGACAGCCATCAAATTAGCAACACAAAATCAGAAAGGTAACTAGTCACCTTCACTCAGTTCCTTATTCAGTTTTGATAGGTTAGTGCTGTAAATACGTCTATTTCTACCATAGTATACAGTATTGGATGCCTACAGTCAAATGATCTGTTAAAAATTATGTGAAGTGAAAATAGAGTTATGGGGTCAACCTGTGAGTCACTTATGTGTTCCATTTTCACTTCATGTCATTTTCAACACATCACGTGACCCTGGGGGCTCCCCAGACTGTATAACTTGTAGGTCGGACAGGTCAGCTTATTAGAAAATGTTATGAGTGTGAGCAGGGCGGGGCAGGTCAGAAAGTGACAAAACAGCAATCCAACTACATTCTAAAAATCTTAGAAATAATTGTGGGTCGGGATGAGTTCAGGTCATTGTTTTAATGAATATTTTTGCTGTTTGGACAGGACAGGACGAGTTGGATGGATACAGGTCATTAAAAAAACGGTCCCACACATCACAAGTACACATCCTCATCCACACATCCACTACTGCACATATTAATTGCTGTTTATTTGCTGAATTTAACATTTCATAAATGATAATGACCATCCAATGTGTCCTGTGTAAATGTTATATTTTATAGGATTTTTTCCTTCAAAAATTCAACTCAGCAAATGAACCGATACTTGCAAGAACATACAATATTCACTTATAGAGGGTCAACAAAACCTTTTTATTGACTTAGGAGGGTTTTTTTTGCATATGACTATTTATTATTTAGCCATTAATCATTTGGTGGGTTTAATCTCTGTTGTTTTGGCACCTGGGCTGCTTTATTGTTGATCTCTCACTTTAACGTTTTAGCATGTTATTGTAGACCAAAAGCATCCAAAATAAGAAGAATAGAACTTTTGTGCCTGTGCTGTTGGATGTACAATCGATAAGGAATCAATAGAGGAGTTTTTGGACCTGATACTTTTTCATTCCGATTGGTTTTTAGTTGCTACTTTTACTTTACTTGAGTCATTGTTTCCTTGAAGCAACAATGCTTCATGTACTCAACTGTAATTTTAGGCTCTGCCCACGGGTGATAATGATGGACTTTGTTCAAGTAAGCGTTTTCAATGGTTGTGACAGGTAAATATTAAGTTATAAGTTATATAATTGTTATAAAATGAGTCATATATCATGAAACACACACACACACACACACACACACACTCAGAGGAATGAAAACAAAATGGTCTCTGTTGCTCAGCCTTGATGATTTTACTTCCAGCCGCCTACAGGCCAGAAATGAAACACTGTATGTAAATACACGAGTTGACATTATGCTCTTGCCATTTTGGCTGCAACTGTTTAGCTGCAAACTATTTTATAGGTTTAATATAATAAAGAACAATAACAAGGAACCATTCTAAAGTCATATGACCGATATTATTGAAAACTTTTTTCCTACTGTTTTAAAATAAATGATGTATTACGTAAGCACTGTAAAAAGACATTTTAAAAATCCATGTATGTGGAAACTAACCCTCAAAACTTGTCACTTTTGTCTTGGCTGTGTTGTAACATTCCATACAACGGCTCAAGTTTAATCCTTCCTGTTGAAGTGATAAGTAGTGTTGTTACTGCAGCATCACAGCAGTAAAACAGGGCGCCAGTCTGAAAGGTATAGTAATGAAAACAGCCTGTTTAACCACATAGGCAGAGGTTCTCAAACTGAGGGCCATGGTGGAAAAAACGTCCGAAATGACTTAGAACATTTCAATTTTGCAAGTTTATGAGAACTGCTTTGGCCATATCTATAAAAGTGGTAATGTCATAGAACAGTCTCTTATATGGAAAGGACAGCGATTGCTGTGGAGAAAGCTTGCAAAACTAGCTTTCCTGGAGGATCAAAAAGTTTGAGAAGTGCTGCCATAGGGGCTAAAGATGGTTATGAAAAAGTGAAGTAAATTACTGTTTTTGGTGCACAAAACCGCAGAAATGTTATAATTGGATTTTAGAGAGGGGATGAATTAAGGAAAAATGTAGAATATAGGCCCTTTAAAACTTCAGCTGAAACATGCTGGGCTGTAATGGGTTTGAACTCAGTGCTCTGAAACAAACTATAAAGCCAATTGTAGATTCTGATGGCAGCAGAGGCCTGGGCACTCTCCTCTTCCTTTTCTCACGGAAGAAAGGAAGGACTGGGCAGGATCGCTGTGTCTGAAGGTCGAGTGGAAAGTATGAACGGGAGACAAAAACACATGACAATGCAGAACACATGTGCACATACCAATCAGCCATAAGATTAAAACCACTGACAGGTGAAATAAAAAACATCCATTATGTTGTTACAGTGGCACTTGTCAAGGTGTGGGATGCAATAGACAGTAAGTGAACAGTCAGTTATTGAAGCTGATGTGTTGGAAGCAGAAAGATGGGCGAGTGTAAGGATCTTAGTGACTTTGACAAGGACCAGATTGTGATGGCTTGATGACTGGGTTCAGAGCTTCTCCAAAACAGCAGGTCTTGTGTGGTGTTCCTTGTGTGCAGTGGTCAAGGTTGCAGTATCGCACATGAAAAACCGGTATCATGCCACCCCTAGTGTAAACATTTGTAAAGTTCTAGCCAATTAAGTGCCAGAGATGGACACTGGACTTCAGCCACTGGATCCGCCCATGGATCTACCTGCATAATGGCAACAGTATTCTCTAATGGCAGTGGCCTCTTTCAGCAGGAAAATACACCCTGGTACACTGCTAACATTGTTCAGAGACGGTTTGAGGAACATGATACAGAGTTCAAGACTTTACCCTGCGTTAGGTTGTCCCCATGCTCCCCCTATGCATCATTACCACATTAGCATCTTGGGCTGAATGTTTAAAATTCTGAAATGTTTAGGGAAATTCAACTTGCCCCCCTTTACTATTTGAACAGCTTGCTTCTCTGTAGCATGTGAACATCTACAGCCTCTTTACAACTCTTTCATGTAAAAAACACGAGCACCCAAAAATTCATACGAAAAACTGACTGACTGTACTCCCAAGTAACTCCTCTGTAATTCTCTTGTAGCATTCGCGAGTAGGAACTACATTACATTTATCAAAAGACGTGAATCAGTACAGCCTACTTTACCATGTACTTGACTCTGTAGGGGGTATATGTTTCAGATCAGACAGGCGAGGAGAATATTTTGATTCCTCGGGATATGATTCAACTGTTAGTTTCAGCTGAAATATACACTATAGGACAAAACTCTCTGACTATGCATCTGCAGATTATCTGTTTTTATAGACCTTCAGTTTTGGCCATAAATGTGAAAAAAGCTACATTAATGCTACATTTCTGATGGTGTTCCCATTTTTAATACAATGCTAGCACAAGGTACATATTAACTTCCGAACATTTTTGAATGGTTCTAGGTTAAACACAAACGTTTGAAACTTGTAAAAGGTATTCCATGATTTTTTATGCTTGTAACTGAAATTTACATATGTTCGATCTTGTATGGAGCAGTTTTACAGTGAGTCTTTCGATAAAGAGCTCTGACACAGAGCTCTCTCGTTAATGGCCCCAAACAATGTAAATCAAAACACAAATAGCTGATTCCACAGTTACTTCTTAAATCTGTTAGTCTAAGGCCTAAAGGCTTATTAACATCTGAGGCCTGCAGCCCAGCTCCTGAAGGTCTAAAAAATGGAGAAGTTTTCTTGGCTTTGCCTGCTTGGAACATACAGATGAAAAAAACCTGGTCTTCCATTAGGTGTTTCAAGATTTTAACAGTTTTGCTTTCAACCAAAGCTCAAAAGTGCAGTAAGAGTAGTGTGACGGTATGTGCAGAGTTTAAATACATCAAGCACGATGATTATATGAAATTAAAAATGAGCTACAAATGACAGACATATATTTTCAAATCATTAGGCCTCGGGCAACGTATATGAAGTCACATAACCACATAACTCAAACCCAACATTTGCGTGTAGCCTGTGACACCCGGATGATTCCCTGAAGCACAAGTTCAGCAAAAAGTAATCATACTCCACTCGGTCCCAAAGTCTCACTGAGTCATTTCCAGACATCAGGACATGTTTGGATGGTCAGAATAGCGGCTGCCCATTCCTGAATCACTGTGTGGCTTTTGAGTCACCGGCTCTGTGTCATGGGCTTTTCCGCCATGGAAGGCCACTGAATGAGGTGACATAGTAGCGGGAAGAATGCAGTTAAGATGAAATACAGCAGACGGCTTGACTGCATTCAGGATGGGTTCCAGTTGCTTGTTTTATGCTGCTGCCAAAGAAGGAATCCCACAAGAAAGAGCTCTAATGAGAGAGAATGTCTTTGCCGGTCCCAGCAGGACAGACGGGCTAAATGAATGACCCGCTCTGCGCACAGCTCTGGACTGACCTCCTCGGGCAGATCCTGCCGCAGGTCAGTGGCTGTAGCTTGAACAGCTATAACATCTGCATTGTCAGTACATAAAGTGGAAAAATACAATTTTCTTGCTCTTTAAAATAAGAGGTGTAATAGCGTTTCTATCCATCTTTCCACTAAGAGAAGACGACTCAAAACTGTGGGTCTGAATGAATGTGTAGCAGTTAGAAGGCCGTTACTGAGAAAAAGAAATAGAAATAAAAGAAGAACTTCAGCACTGGAACACCCAAACTGGACACCAGAGATGTAGAGGCAAGTTTTATGAACTGATAAGCATTGGGATTCCTTTGGATGGTGATAAGCAGAAAATGTAAGTAACTTCTAAAAACTTAGAAGGAAAAACATCCATTCAGAAAAACTGAATGCAAGTCTTCTGACTAGAATGGGAGCTTGGACAAAGGGAAGCCCCAAGGGTCTTTGAGGTCTGCAGACAAGGCCTGATGAATGGTTGGAACTACAAAAACACATGTCTATGTTTTCTTGTCTACTTTCATTCAGCAGAATCCTGCTTGGATTTGAACTCTGCAAGTTCTACAGCACTACTCTTATTTCATTTTTCAGTTTGGTTGGAAACAATATACTTACATTTTTTAAACACCCAATAGAAAATGATCCAGTCAGTATTTTTTCCTGTAGTGTATAGCTGATTATAGCTAAGCAACCTCTCCCACCGGTTTGGCCTTCGAGCACTGGACTGAGGGCTTGATGAATCCTACACAGTTAGGAAGTAGAATCAATTCATCCCAGTTTGATTTACCATAGTTGGGGCCACTTTTGTGAAAGAAAATGTTGCCACTGAATATACGTGGGCACGCTAAAGAAATGAAATGAACATTATATCATTTGAAATATGAAATGAATGGACAGGTGATATCTGAAATGTGTATGTAGCTTGGAATGAAACGCAAATAATGCATTACCTTGTAATTTTAGTGTGTGAGTCAGAACATGCAGAGAAGGTCAGATGATATTTTATCTCATGCAAACAGTCACTGATCACATTTATAGAACTGGCCAAATCTAAGCCAAGAACATATGGCGGTCTTTCAAACATAAAGACAGTATGTTAATGTAATCACTCTGAAATCTGATCTGCTATTTGATTACTGCACGTGTTAAAGCAGCCAAAGGACAGATGGATGGCCTCGAAGCCAGTAAGGGACCACTGAGTGTATAATTCACTTTCTCCTAGTTAGAGACTGTCACAGTGCAGTAATACACACACATATGTGGATGGATACACACAGAATCACTGTCAGTGCACTTTCTGCCCCCTTGTTGAAGGGTTGGCATTACTGTGCTGGCAGCCTGTTAATTATAGTACTGTGTGCCCCGGCTGGCACCGGAGACAATTAAGTGTTTGTCTACAGACTGGCACATGGGGGCCAGCAGGTTTGCCATCACCTGTCAGAACGCTATTAGCCGCCCACACACTCGCATGCCATGGCTAAATGGAGCCAGAGGACATGGAGGGCAAATGCAATAGCAACTCTGATGAGCGTGACACATTAGGCATCCATTATTAGAAATGCGGACAGGAAACAGGAGACACACTGCTTGTGGGGGTGCAATACAGCCATGAAATGAAAGGCTTGTGTGCTCAAAAGTGTAAGGCATGTACATTAGGGAGATGGACATGCACGAATTAGATCCTATTGAGGACTGTGGCTCATTCAGGCAGGCATTGCATTACTAAAGGACATTAATAAAGAAAAAGAAAAAGCATGAATGGGTCTTTCTCTCTCTTTATGTGTGTGGGTGCAGGTGTGTGTGTGGGTGGGGTCATCTTCATGAAATGATCAAATCCTATTTTTGCTTGTCCATCCCTAGTTTCCACGTTATCAAAAACATCTCTTCACACTGTTTTATGTCTTGAACATGAGCATCATTTGCCACAACTTGCATGACATTAACATTCTGAGACCATCATTCTCATGCACCGGCTCATTTATGAAAACGTCTGGTATACTGGTAAAACTGGTAATCCTGATGGCGTAATACTGGTAACATTAGCCGTAGGATCGAGCATCAGAGTGTTCTGGAAAAGAATACGGACCTGAGCTGAGATTAATTCGTTTTGAACTAATGGTGGGTTGGAGGTTTTTAAAGTCCTTTCTATAGTCATTTTACCTTTAACTTTAATCTGTGAGCTGCCGCCATCCTCGCAAGTTTGTGGTGCTTAGAGACAATTGGAATTGCGTGAAGAGTGTGTCAGTCTGTTTTTGCAAACAGTCCATGGATTAGATTCACACCCATTCACGGCAGTCCAGTGGGTGCAATCTGTTGTTTTCCTGACGCTGGATCATTTCCGAGTGGAGTTACTACTAATGAAAGAAGTCGTTTTGAGTGAGGGGCTCTTCCTCTGCTGTCGTGTGGTGTGATGTGCCTAATGGCCTATACCTCCTTTCTGCTGAGTGTTTCAAATGGCCCTTTGAGAAGCCTGGAGCATGCCTGGCCTCATTAACTCTGGCAGTCTGGCTTTCGGAGCTGGTGTGCTGTTGCAGTTTGCAGTGGTGCATTAAACTCAGATCCTCTCGCCATTAGACAAATTGACCTGTGTGGCTCTCTATTGACTGTAGTAGAACTTTCCATTCCCTGCGGCACCAGTGTTACCGCTGCCACTGAAAGACAAGGATCCTTCTGGTCAGGGATGGAGCTAACATGGCCTCAAATATGTCGCTTGGTCAGCAGGATCTCCGCTTTAATTCTGCAGATAACAGGAAATGAGGTATAAGGATTCGGCCATGGCTTACTTATGGTTTTGTAAGACACTTTTAAAAGCCTGTTGTTCAAATATGAGGGTCAAAAGGAACAAATACACATTGCAGTGCCGACCCTTGTAATAGCCCTGTGCTTTTATGCTTCATGAAACATAAGAACACAATAATGTACCATTTAAAGTAAAGGCTGGCCCCCAGATAGAAACATTACAGGAGAATCTTATTGATGATGGATTTCAGCCAGGAAACAGAAAAGCTTTCACAGATACAGAGCCATCCATAGTAATTTTATTCAACACAGTAACAGAGTTCCACCTAAAAGAACTTATATCACAGCTCAAGGGTGCCATCTACAGGATTTTGTATCCATTCACATAAATCTCGACCTGTCTGCACTCAAGGTCTATTGTATCAGTTCCACTGACCATACAGGTGCACTTTGTAGTTTACAATTACAGAATGTAGTTTGTCTGTTTGCCCCCTTTACCCTGTTCATCAATGGTCAGAACCCCCACCGACTCACCGGTGAGCAAGTGTTATTTGAGGATCAATCATTCTCAGTACATCAGCGACACTGAAATGTTGCACAGAGTAGATCACACAACTGTGCTGCTGGGGTTTTTAAAATACTGCGCACTTGTGGTCCTGAGCATTGATTAATAGGGCAAGGTGGGCTAACAAATAATGCAGAGAAACAGATGGACCACAGTCTGTAATTGGGAACTAGAGCGCACCTGTACGGTCTGTGGAGCTGATAAAATGGACAATGGCTGTGTTGGAGAGATACCACAGGGGTTTTTTTTCTTCCAGCTACCGTCAGTTTTTATAACCGACATCTCACAGTTGTCCACACACACATAAGCAAACATACATCCACACAGCAATGACTGACAAGTGCAATGTGGTGCTGTCATGCAATATTTCTGATACAATACTACTGTGCATCATGCAGTTGGTGAATTATTACTGTTTCTTTCAATGTCTGCTGCTACTAGGTAACTGAGGATCCTCCAATGTGTACTTACACACACACACACACACATATATATGTATATGTAGCCCCGGAAAAAAATGAGACCACTAGAAAAATGATAGGTGTAAGTATTGAACTGAACAGCTTTGCCTTCGTTTTAAAGAACTGCGGACAATATTTCTCCTAATTTCCAGATAAATATATTGTTTAAAGCATCATTTTAGGAAATGACAACACATCAAAATAAGAGAAATGCAGTGTTTACAGAACTTGAATAATTCAAAGAACTGGTCACATTGCAAGAGGAGAGTGTTGATTACAGCAGCGTTTTTATACTTTTCCTCATTAAATAAGATGTGATTCAGGTGATCACTAATCAGTACTTCATAAAGCAGAATGAGGTGCTTGTGTAGGAATTTAACACACACTGGCATGGAACAGTCATACTCATAGAGATGCTGTTTTTAACAAATTGCAGCGGTCATTTTTTTTCCTGAAGCTGTATATGTACATACACTCATATCTGTATATATACACGACTGTTGTGTCGTACGGCTTTTATTCCATTGGTTATTCTGCTTCTACTACCAATGCAAATTTCCAACCAGAGGGACTAATAAAGAGTCATCTTATCTTGCAGTGTGGAAGTCCCTGATCGGCTACAAGGGGGCGCTGTCAGCTACACGAGGGGGCAGGGTAGCAACAGATGGATCTAAAGGGCTCTCACCTCTCTAACATGCCCCCACGTACCCCTGTCCAGACAAACCTGGTATTCTTCACATTATTTTTGGCATATTGGCCTGGAGTTCTTATTCACCAGGTGTCTTGCCATTAAAAAGTTAAAAAGTCACTACTAAAGAAAATACAAAACTAAAAAAATGCAGGTTCCTGCAGTCTGGCAGTAGGTCTGGTGAGCGTGTCCACGGTCATAGTCTAACACAGCCTGACCCCAGACCATGTGACCTGCCCTGAACACATTCTCCCTCCACATGATCACATTTTTCCACATTTATTTGAGAAAAGAAAGTGATTGTTCACACATGAAATCCCCATGTCATTTTCCATAAGGGGAGCATTGCATGATCAACCCACTTGTTAAAATATTTAGCATTTTTTTATTTACTGGAAATCTTGTGATTTTTCAGGTTGCAGTGGCAGGACATGTAACTCGACCTTTTTTAAATAGTATATTATTACCTCAAAAATGCATTTAGGTAATCTATTAAACCTAAACTCAACTTTCCAAGCAACATTAAACTCTTCAGCAGAGGCCTGGTTCCCATCAACACCACTGCAATTTTTCTAACTTTTAAGGTTTATACAGAGCATTTTACATCAACACATTAAATTTATGCTTCAATTTTATTTAAATTTTACAAAACACTCAATGAAATCCGCCCCTTTAATACAGGAACCCAAAGCTGATGCCACAATCAAGAATTTCAATAACACCAACAAAAGCCAGAGGGGTATTTCACAATGCAGGATTTCTGTCAACCAGATAAGCTCAAAGTCAGGGTTGGAACAGCCACTTTTCTAGAAAAGGGGGGGAATGGCTACTGGATTGTCTCAATCACTCATTCCTATTAGGGTGCAGAATTTGTGTTAGGAAAACAAGCCTTTATTTTTACATTTTTTTTTACATTACCCTTAAAAAAAAAAACATTACAAAGAGCAGTGTAAAAAAAGCTACAAATCTTACATTTGCTTTACTTTTGATTGTGGCTTTTAAAGCGCTCTGTGCACTCGGTCAGCGTAGTCCTGCTTTGCTTCCATCATTTGACTAAAGTCCGACAAGAGTGACAGGTGCAATTTTACACTGTTGATTAAAACATACAATACAACCCAAAAAGACACACAGAGAAGGCACTTTTAAAAACTATGTACAAAAGTCTTAAATAGGACTATAGTTACTTAATAAAGGAAAATCTCTTCAACTGGTCAAGTGCAGAAGGGTTTTGGCCTTTTTTTTTTTTTTTTTTTTAAATAAACCCCACCAGTCAGTCTACGCACATAGTTTCATTCTATCGCGGTGGTCCCACTTCCCAACAGCCAAACATTTCCTGGGAGGCGTAGGTCATGTAAAGGAATCCGTCCTCATCTTTATGGTCTTTGTAAACCTGAGCCATAGTCAGAGACATGCTGGCGATGCCGGTGTTGTCAATGAGCAAGTAGAACGCCTGGCTCGGCATGAGGGTCATTCGGTTTCTGAGGGGGGAAAAAAAAAAAAAAACCTCAGACCTGTAGATGCGGCTAGAGGCCTGATGCAGTGGTTCCCAAACTGTTGCTCATCCCGGTCCCAGCATCCCTGATCCAACTAAATCAGTTACTAACCCGGCTGTTTGAAGTGGGTGTGTAAAACTTAGTGTACAGGGCAGGGGACACTTCAAGGCTGGTTTTGGAACCACTGTCCAAGTGAAGCCAAGCTTATTTATGCAGCTCATCATACAGAATGGTCAGTCAATGTGCTTTACAGTGAAAGAATAAAAAACAAAAGCAAATTGGTATGAAATAAAAAAGGGCATAAAATCAATAAGATCAAAAGTGCAATTGAAGTACAGAATTATATTAAGGTAAAATTATTATAGAAAGGATTAAAAAAACCTCCATTAACAGCACAGAAATTATGTTTGACAGTAATTCTTCTCCTTTTGGGGTATTTTAAATATTTGATATTAGGGAAATGCTAGTCCCATTATGATGGCATGAGTGTCACAGCAGTTCAGGAGGTGAATTAACATGAGAAACTGTAGCCACACTTCCAGCATCTAACCACAGAAAATGAAGGTTGTACACCAGTATTCTTCTATTTTGGGGGTTCAATATATTAAACATATTGCCCATTCCAACATGAGAAGGTGAGTCAGAACAGCAACTCAGGAGCTGAATTAACAAGAGAATTCGATTTAAAACCAGGATTAGAAGCTTTTTCAAATAAGCATACTAAAGCTTAAATAAAATACACACACATACATATGTACATACACATATCGTGTGTGTGTATATGCTTATTTGAAAAAGCCTGGAAACTGCACAAGTGCCATTCAGAGTGAAATAGGCCAAGACCAATGTCCTGAAGCAGGTAGCACCCAGAAACTTCTAAAAAGCAGGTTTGTCTAAAGTTGCCCAGAGCTGAACATGAACTCACCTGATGATGGTGACGAACTGTGTCATGGTCAGCTCCTGGGGCACCAGGAACTTGGTTTTGTCCAGAGGGGGTAGGTATTTCTCCCGCTGGTACCGCTCAATTATCACCTGCAGAGAAGAAAAACAAGCTCATCTCAGCCTGCGGGGACACAAACACAGCAGAGCTGTTTCACGACTCTTACCGGGACTTTGGTTGGAAACTTGCTCCGGATTCCAGCCACCTCTTGCTTTCGTGTAGCTGTTTACACGAAAACAGACGGAAAACGGGAGTTAAAAACACAGCTAAGATGGACACGCTGCTGTAATACTAACGCGAAAGACAGAGAGGGGCAAAAACAGTCGCTTTACCAAGGCTTTTTCTCTGCTTGAAGGGCTTGGGGAGCTGGGTTTTCTCAAACGGAGGCATGCTGGACTGAGTGTGTGTCTTCTCTCTACTTTCCCACGGCCTCTGACCCGCTTGGCCTGATTGCTCATGAAGCGCAGCTAACTCAAATTAAATAGAGCCCGGTGCAGTGACGTAGCCAGACCTGATCCTCCCCATGCTGCCTCACCACATCCACAGCAAAACCATAAAAAGTTGCATTAACCATTTACATGCATGCATTTGTAGTTAAACAATACAGTAAGTATATCTGCAAGTAAACAATCTGCTTCCCACTCTTTCCTTCCATTCCACCTCTGAAGCATGTCCACACAACAGCAGAGGAGCTTCCAACTCCAGCTACACTATATGGACAAATGTATTGGGACACACCTGTTTTTCAGGGTTTGGGCTAGATCCCTTACTTCCAGTGAAGGGCAATCTTAATGCTTCTGCATACCAAGATATTTTAGACAACGCCATGCTTCCAACTTTGTGGACACAGTGTTAGGAGAAGGCCACTTTCTATTTCAGCATGACTGTGCCCCAGGTCCATAAAGGCATGGATTGATAAGTTCAGTGTGGAAAAAACTTGACTGGCCCACACAAAACCAGACCTCAACCCCATCCAACACCTTTGGGATGAACTGGAACGGAGGTTGCGAGCCAGGCCTTCTCATCTAATACCAGTGTCAGTGACCTTGTAAATGCTCAACAGAATGAATGGGCACAAATTCCCACAGAAACTCCAAAATCATGTGGAAGGACTTCCAAGAAGAGTGGAAGCAGTTATAGCTGCAAAGGGGGACTTCCTCCATATTAAAGTCAAAGTATTTGAATGCAATGTCATAAAAGTCCCTGTTGGTGGGATGGTCAGGCATCCCAATATTTTTATCCATATTGTGTAACATGTAAAAGTGCTGTTCTTCTCTTTCTGGCCTAAAATTTGGGATACCCTGGTTAATATTCTGATATCTCTATTGTTTTCATTTCATGCATGTAAAAAGGGAAATTTTTGGATTTCTACCGTGAAAACGTATGAAAGGCAGTATTGATGATAAGCATTAGTATTAAATTAACTGGCTGTTCAATGGAGTACAATAATGTGATCAGCCACTACAGAGCATTCTTTCGTGGAGCTGTCTGTGCCTGGTGGTGTTGGGCTGAGCAAAAGTTAGATGAATACACACATTAGAACGCCTGACATCAATATTTTCATGCTTTTGTTATTGCTGAGGGTTCAAACATACATGCATTTCCAGGTTGTCCTTTCTAGTGATAACTAAGACTCTTAATTATACAGTTTTTTGAAGCGTCTCCCTCAGTTTTTGTTACAAACCCAGTGTGGCATTCAACTGTGGCACCCATTCCAAACTGTTATTGGGTTATCCTCCCTGAATAAACGTGACAAAACACATTTTTGTTGGAATTTGTCCTTTGTCAGGGCCTGGACCACTTACATCTCTCACTCTGAAGCTTTAGCATTTTGTTTTAGACCAGAAGGATTGGAAGACGTTTGACAAACAAACATTGCTGACAGCTGAGAAGATCATAGGGGTCTCTCTCCTCTCACAGACATGACTTGCTGCATCCACAAAGCCATCAGAGTTGGACCGCCCCACACACTCCACACACACACACTCTTCTCCTTTCCTCTGACTTGCTAAATGTTATGTAACAGACAAGCCTCCACTGCCAGAATGGGAAACCATTTCTACCCTCTGGCCATCAGTTTTCTGAATCAGAATCAGAACTTCACACACACACACACACACTCCTGCCCTGAACTCCCAAACGCAAATGCGCACACACACACACACACACACACACATTCACATACACTCACATTAAAACTACACTATAATCACATTTGTTTATTTTTGCACTCTCTGTAGTACTGTCCTGCCTGCTCTTGTGCAGTCTTATGTGGTTTCTGGTTTTGCTCTTTGTGTTGCTCCATGGTCCTGGGGAACATTGTTCTGTGTCCTGTGCCAATGGTTGAAATTACCATAAACACCAACTGGACCTGACTTGACTTCACTAGACATATGCTGGACGTACTGAAATTCTACTGGATCTGCTTCAGGTACTGCTGCTTCTGCTATAGTGAGCTCTGCTTCAGGTATTTGACTTGATAATCACTCTTTTTGACATGTATAGCTATGTTTGCTTTTACTTCTCTTAGAGTTTAATTGTATTGACCGTGGTTGTAAGATACATTTCTGTACAAATTCGAGATACAAAGAGGTGGGCTTAGTTATTTATTGATTTGTTGGAAATACAGGCGTGGTCTGTGATTTGCATGACAGAAATAGAATATCTTTTCATTGCAAGAACACTAGTTACTGCACAAGTAGAGCAAGGTGAGGTATATACATGTGTAAATTAACACATTATGACCTCCTGCAATAAAAAAGGTTGACTTCCATGCTTGTCTGTGCATTGATTTAGATGCACTCCCAGTAGCCTGCAGTACATAGCCTGTTTATGAGAAATTTTCTTTTTGCTTTCCAGTTTTTGTCACATAAGTGACAAAGCATTTTGTCTAACTATATCCATTTCAGAAAGCACTTTTAGGTTCATAGAAGAGGCAGTAATTAAAGTGACACCTAGAAAATTCTAGCCAATACTGCTTGTCAGTACCCGATCCATGCCGACTGCCCGATCGGTTCCGCGCATGCGTGCGCATGCGCTCTACGAAACCCGCCATATTGCTGCCCGATCCGTCCCAGTTCGTAAAATACTGTTATGCACGACTTTACGGCACAGTCGGATCCGCGTGTTCTACTACTGAGATCTAAGCCAGCGAAGATGTCGGTGTTTTATTCATCCCTCCGAGTTTATTGAGAGACGAAAACAAGCTTGTATTGATCAGCGGGGCCTTAAAGTCAAATATGTGCAGTGTAGGTTGGACAAACGGTTAAGAGC
>JBBPCX010000038.1:1080248-1090983 GCA_037974365.1 Hydrocynus forskahlii
AATTCTGCTTTTTGGTCAGGGAAAGTCATGGAAAAGTCAGGGAATTTTAAGTCTGACTTAGGGTGGGAACCCTGGTAGTAGTTTATAGTGTTTAAGTCTACATCACATCTCTTGCCTGAGACTAAGTCGAGTTGTTAAGTAAACGGACGTATGACTTACTGGTATCTACAAACGTGGACTATGGGCACAATTCAGTCTTCAAAATACTAGCATACTGTTTGTCAATGTTTATAGCCAATAGTATGTCACATAGTGTCATAAGCCATATAAACAAATTCATTTAGGATGAATTAACAGCTTAAATAGGTCTGAGGTCTGTATGTTGTGATTAAGGTATTTGCATGATGGCAAATAGTAGCTATAAGCTCTAGCCTTGTGGCTCCAGTTTGAAAATACAACTTTTCCATATACCTCTTAAATTAAATTTGAAATAAGGAGGAACTGGTTGGGTGAAATGCTGCTTTAAGTTCTTTTGCTGTGTAATACATCCCACCCCTTCAAAGGCGCCACTGTAACAAGATAATCAGTGTCGCGTAATTTGTCAGTGGTTTTAATGTTATGGCTGATTGGTGTAAATTATTAGTGATACCAAACTTTTGAACAGGCTGTTTTAAAGGAACTCTTGCTAGAACAGTATGATTAATATGATGACAATGTTTAATAAGTAATGAATTTTTATTTACTCTGTCCTTCTCTTAGGAAACCAGAAATGTCTGACTCTGCAACGGTTCTGGAAGCCTTCAAGTTCATCGAGAGTGCAGCGGCCGAATTCAGCGATGAGGATGATGAAGAAGACAGTGAAGGAAAGGACAAGACTATCATAGACTTAGCCACAGTGCGTTTATGCTGAGTACACAGACACACATACACACAAACTCTCTCTTAAATGTATGATGTGATTAGTTGGCACCTCAACATTTCACATCAAACCACCTCAACCCTCTCCTCTTCTTTTCTCCTCTCTGTCCAACAGATGGTGAGGAAAAAGGTGTCGCCTTCCACCTCTTCTTCCTCAGATGACCTGAGTGATGACCCGGACACGGTGGAGGCTCTGAAGGGCTTCGACTTCCTGCCCAGCAGTGAGGAAATGGAGGGTTCTTCAGATTCTCCAGGCACAGGAGATTCAGCCGACTGGGGTAAGACTCGCGCTTGTGCCAAAGCTGAAATGGGAGCGAACATGTAGGGATAATAGCTGACAAGGTTTTTTTTCTTGATTGCTGTGCTAACTGATTTATGTCCACAGTGTGTTTTTGAAATTGTATAATTAATTATGGTATTATTTCAATATAGGGTTGCCATCAGGTATAATTGATGATTTGATTAGAAAATGAATTGATTCAGATTTTCCTCAGTGGTTAAAAGGGTAAATATTATTTTGCCACATATAATTTAGCATATTACAACTTTATGGATATGAAGAAATACATTAAATATTAATATAATTAATATATAAACAAGTTCTAGTTCATTCTTTTTCCAGGGTCATTTAAAGGCTTCACACAGCTTATTGTTCAGTGAGATCTATTTGGATTGCATGAGAACTAGTATTTTATTAATCATCACAATAATCAACAGATTACTCAATGCCCACTGTAATTAATAGTGACATTCCTACTTCCATAAAGTGTTGTTTTTGTGGGTATAAAATGAAATTCTTCGCTTTTTCATAACGTGTAAAAACATAAAAATGTAAAAATAATGCATCCAGTCATATTTGTGTTTTTTGTGTATTTATGAAGATGCTACATCCTACAATACTGAATGGGATTCAATCATGGTGGGAAAAAAACAAAACAGTTTAATAATCTAACACTTATCAGGCCATCAGAGCAGTCAGAGACTCACTACCACTAGCATATTTGTTATTGCATATACTTGCATATATTTTTTGTTGTTACTGAACAATTCATAGAGTCTTTAGATTTATAACTTAACAATAATTTGAGGGATTAATATGAGATTAATGGAGCAGTGTAGAGGAAGAAGGTTCATATGTCATACACTCTATTGCTAAGAAACAAACACGATTTTTCATTTTGTGCCTTATGTTTACCCTGTTCCTCCCAGCACCATGCACTTTAGCACACAATACTCTGTCCTTTATGTAATGCATGACTTTCTGAACCTAGTGATACTGAGTGCAGTCCTTTCTTTTTAGGATGGCTGCAAGGCATCTAATGTGAACATGTATTGGATGTCTCGAGTGCCCTGTCTTGTCAGGCTGTGTTAGTCTCTCCTCTGTGTCTTCCCTCTGAGAGTTGTGTCCCCACGCGCTCCGTATACAGACTGCGCCGTGTATATTGTACAGTAGCCGCCCACTGATCTGTCCCTTAGTCCTTCTGTCCGTGTTTAGAAGTGATTTCTTTCCCAGATTTCCTCACACGTAGGTCATCCCTGCACTAGATCAGGGTCAGGAATGGGTGCTTAGGATGCAGCCTCTTACGGAAAGGAGTTAGAGCTGAACTGCCATTTATATTTCTGAATGTCCAGGAACAGTAGCTACTCAATCAGAATCAGAGTCAGGAAACTTTACTGATCCCAGAGGAAATGGCTTATGGTGCAAGTGCACAGACACAATGAGACATAAGATGAGAACAATATAAAAAAAAAAAGTATGTCAAAATAAAAGTCAAACAAAACAGAAATACTCTAGAAATGCGTAGTATAAACACACTGTGCTATATTAATTAAAAAGTATGACATATAAGACTTACAGTTGCAGTGAGTTACTGTCAGATACTCACTGGGCTGCTATTTTTTACCTAATAAAGACATTTTAATTTAGGAATGGTTTGTATATTAGCTGATTAGAGCAGGTAAATGGCAAAATATACAGGACAGGTCTACTCCAGGACCAGGAGTGGCTTATATTAAGGCTTGGATGAAAAATCCAAGTCCTATGCAAGTTTATTTATCCATCATTACTCTTAGTATTTTCATCAAGCTTGGATTGACGGCTGCGTGATCAGGATTGATATATACAAGCAGTTTGCACAGTGCTAGTAACTTAAGTGCTGGTAGCTCCAGTTCAAAACTAAAGAAGCAAAGTTTAAGTAGCAAACATCCCTTTGCTGATCAGGGTGAAGGGAAACGTGTGTTTGTCTGATTTTTTTAGCCAAAGCATTGCTTTCAACTGCTGAAAGGTAGGCCCTGTTTGTGGGCGTTGATGCTCTGGGACTGAACGATGTCTCCCTCCTCCCCCGTGTAGACAAGGAGGAGCAGAGCCCCATGTCCGAGGCCTGGGAGGTGGACCAGGGCCTCATCTCTAAACTCAAGGAGCAGTACAGAAAGGAGCGCAAGGGCAAAAAGGGGGTGAAGAGTAAGTTGGGCCAGGCTTTCGCTTCTTTCTCTCTGAAAAAGCATCAGTTTGAAGCCATTTCTTTAGTTAGACTTCAAAAAAAGCTCCATTCAGCTCTCTTCTTCCCTTCCTGTATCTTTGTGTTGGTGACACCTTCATTTTGCTCCCAGCCCTTTTCCGTGTATGTGTGTGTGCGCGCGTGCGTGTATGTGCGCAACACCACCATGCTAATAGGATTTCTTTGTGAAGGCCGTTTCTTTTATCCATCTGTCTTCTCTGTTCTCCTGTCATCCATGCCTTCCTCTCTCCTCTCCTCTCTCCTGTGTTTGTTCTCTCTCATCCCTCTCTTCATCTCTTCCTCAAGTCAGCCATGCTCGGAATAAGCAAGCCTCACACCTGCTCCCTTTTTCCTCCCTTTTTGCTTTTCTTTCTCTTCATTTGGCCCCCAATCCTTTTTTTATACTCTTCTATCTTTAGGATTTTCTTCTCCACAGCTGTATGCCAGCATCTTCTTCCCTGTGGTTCTTCTGTTTTAACTCTTAATTTTCTCTCTTTTTTTTTGCTCAGTTTTCTGTTCTTCGTGAATGTGTTTAATGCTTTTTTTTTTTTTATCCCGTCCACTGTTGCCTTGTTTGCATTTTCCACTTTGTGAGAGGAGTTGGACCTTTTTAAAAGGACGTGGCCTGGTGGTGACACCACCCTGTCTGAGATGCAAATTTAGCGCTGACCCTCAAGCAAAGAAAATACTGCAAAAATAAGATCTTGCTTACCTTTTTTGGAATGGATCTCACTCTTCACTCCCTCACTCCTCCTGTTTTCAAGTCTTTTTTCTCTCTAAATATTTCTGTCCTTGTTTGCAGTGCCTCCATCTCACACTCTCTTGCAAAAAGAGCAGAAAGAATGAGTTCAGGAACTTTATTGGTGATCAGATAAAGTAAGAAAAAAAACGTCCTGTCTCACCACCTGTCGCACTCTCTTTTTCACACTCTATTGGTGTCTGCCCCATTTTCTTTTTCTCTCTCTTTCTCTCTCTGTCTCTCTCTCTCTGTCTCTTTCTCTATCTATCTCTGTCTCTCTTTCTCTCTGTCTGTCTCTGTCTCTATCTCTCTGTCTCTGTCTCTCTCTCTTTCTCTGTCTCTCTCTTTCTCTCTGTCTCTGTCTTTCTCTCTCTGTCTCTTTCTCTCTGTCTCTCTGTCTCTCTTTGTCTCTGTCTCGCTCTGTCTCTCTCTCTTTCTCTCTGTCTCTCTCTCTTTCTCTCTGTCTCTCTCTCTTTCTCTCTGTCTCTCTCTCTTTCTCTCTGTCTCTCTCTCTGTCTCTTTCTCTCTGTCTCTCTCTCTCTCTCTGTCTCTCTCTGTCTCTTTCTCTCTGTCTCTCTCTCTAGGGCCAAACAGGTCAAAGCTGCAGGACATGCTGGCTAATCTGAGAGATGCAGAGGATCTTCCCTCTATGCAGCCCCCCGTGGCACCCCCTGCCAGACCCAGCCTCCCCCGCCTCAACGAGCACGATCTGGGCCGCGCTGATGAAGGTATTATCTTCATGGGAATAAAATAACAGTGATTTATACTTGAACAGATTTTTTCCAGTTTTTACCCTAATTTAGTTGCATCCAGTTCCACCCACTAACTAGGACAGGTTGAAGGGCGAGGGCTAACGGATGCTTCCTCTGAATATCTTTTCAAATTGACACCAATGCAACTACAAATACCGTTATTAACTAACAGACACCAACTCTGGATAGCATTGCATTGAGTGATGAGGGGAGGGGAAGGGCCATCATCCAGAGAGAGCTAGGCCAGTTATGCTCCCTTGAATCAAGTCCATGAGTGGCTGAGGCATCTCCAAGAATCGAACTTATGATTTCCTAATGGTAAATTTAGCTGCTCTTTCCATAGGAACTAAGATATGTCAAGGCAGTAAAGCATATAACAATTAGGTCTGAGTTTCTAACCTGTTAAGTTCAAAGAATGAAATGCAGGAAGACTACTGCAGCCATCCAAAGGCTACCAAGCACCATTTAAAACAGGAATTAAGTTGCACTAGTAAATCAGTTTTAGCTGAGGTGAAAAGACTTTAGATTTTACAGTTAAGTTGGGTTGCACCTTTTGGGGCATTTATATATACATCCTTAAGATACTTTTTTGAATGGATTTTTCCAATTTAAACAGTAAACTTGATTAAATCTCCATCCCTAGACCCAAGCCTGACAAATATTTGAAAAACGATGCCTGAGCCTGACCAAACCCAGCCTAAATCCTTGGATCCAATTAAGTTCTGACAAATATCTTGATCCCCAATACAAACATACACTGATGCCCATTTATCATTATTTACATATTCATGGTAAGTTCAGCTGTCTTATTGTTTGTGTCTGTGTGCATAACGATTTATATCTGTGTTGCAGTGGAAGCCCTGACATTCCCCCCCTCATCTGGCAAGTCATTTATAATGGGAGCAGATGAGGCTCTGGAAAATGAGCTGGGTTTAGGAGAGCTGGCTGGTCTCACTGTGGCCAATGAAGCTGAGAGCCTGGCCTACGACGTAAGTGCCACAGCTTATTCACAACAATAGAAATTCTTACGTTCAAAGAGATCCATACAGAGTTATCATGCGGCATATTTTATGTTTATTTTCAGTCAATCCAAAACAATCTCGGACATGTATTTGATTTAAAATTTCCTACAAAATCTAGCAAAACTTGTATAGTGTCTCATTAGCCCAATTTGCATTTTATTTGCATTTGTGCATGTTAAATAGCTGTTATAAGGATTATAACCTTGCATAGCAGTCCGGATCGAATCAATATGGGAGGATCCAGTTAAACAACTAATACCACATGGCCTAACTTAGAAACGTCAATACACAGGGCGTTTAATCAGCCCTTGTTTGCTTTTTCTCTACACACAAGTGCACATGTACGAATAAATTCACATGAGCACTTGTTTGCACTCCATACATATGAGCACACACATGCCAGTCATTAACAGGCCAGTACAGAGATGCTAGTACTTACTATAAATGTGACTTTTTTTTTATTGTATTAAATATTTAATGTAAATGTGTTTTTTCCCTAAATCAAAGTCCTGTTTTACCTCAGATCACCAATAACAAAGATGCTCTGAGGAAGACGTGGAACCCCAAGTTCACACTGAGGAGCCATTTTGACTCCATCCGCAGTCTGGCCTTCCACCCAGTAGAGCCAGTGCTGGTCACGGCCTCAGAGGACCACACCCTGAAGATGTGGAACCTGCAAAAGACCGCCCCCACCAAGAAGTATGAGTCTCTTTCTCACCAGGGCTATAACTTCATGCTTAAAATGTTGTAATAATACTGAAATTGAAATTTTTTGTATGTCTCTCTATCTCTCTCTCGCTTTCTTTTTTTTCTTTCTCTCGCTCGATCACCCCCCAGGTGTGCTGCGCTAGATGTGGAGCCCATTTACACATTCAGAGCTCACAGGTGAGTCAGTACTAAACACATACGCAGACTTGAATAAGGTGTCATTTTGGACGTCATGCTCACATGGCTCTGCACAGTAGCAACATAGAGGTTAAAACAAGGTTGTAACTGTTAATGTCTTATGCTTTTTTTTATCTGCAAATATTTTCCTGGAGCAAAAATGTATTGGTAGGTATTTGGACTTAACCATCTCCTCTCCCGTATAGGGGGGCAGTTCTGTGTGTGGTAATGAGCAGTAATGGAGAACAGTGCTTCAGTGGGGGAGTGGATGGAACTATTCAAAGCTGGAACACTCCAAATCCCAACATTGACCCCTACGACTCCTATGGTATGATCCTCTCACCAGCTGTATGAATATATTAAACATGAAATTGATCCACTTACACATACTTATTTTTTATTAGTATTAGTAGTAGTAGTATAATAAGTAGTAATCGTCGCATTCATATTAGGTAGGTAATCTCTCTCTCGCTCTCTCTCGCTCTCTCTCTCTCTCTCTCTCTCTCTCTCTCGCTCTCTCTCACTCTCTCTCGCGCTCTCTCGCGCTCTCTCGTGCTCTCTCTCGCACTCTCTCGCACTCTCTCTCGCTCTCTTTCGCTCTCGCTCTCTCTCTCTCTCTCTCGCTCTCTCTCTCTCTCTCTCTCTAATAGAGCCCTCTGTGCTGAGGGGGGCACTATGTGGTCACACTGATGCCGTGTGGGGTTTAGTGTACAGTTCAGCCCACCACAAGCTGCTGTCCTGCTCGGGGGATGGTACAGTGCGGCTGTGGAATGCTGCAGACACTTCGCCTGCCCTCGCTGTCTTCAATGAGAATAAAGGTAGTAGCCTTAAAGTAATTGGCCAATCATCCAAATGCCACAATATTCGATATTAGTGTCACCTTTCCAATATCAGTTTGGGAAGTAAAAGGGATATTTATCAGAAACAATATAAGCAAGTCTATTTTAGATATAGTAACAGGATTTAAGGCAAGTATGTAATGAAACTGCAACGTGTTTGGCTAAATTCCAATGACAGTATTTCAGATTGCTTACAATTACATCACCATGTGCATATAATATACATTGTTTTTATTAAACAAATAGTACCTATCAAAAGTTGTCAGTGTGATTCACTTCCACTGTCTGTGGTTTAGTGTTCCGGCTGATGAGTGTATTTCCAGTTCATATAAGCGAAACATGTCGTTTGGCCCAGGGGTATTCAGACTTTTGCACAAGACTGCATCATTACTGTAACCTTTTGCTTCTAATATGTAACCTCAGCCTTTACCTCTGCTCTCGGGGTGTGTGTTTGTGTGTTTGTGTGTTTGTGTGTTTGTGTGTTTGTGTGTGTGTGTGTGTGTGTGTGTGTGTGTGTGTGTGTGTGTGTGTGTGATAGAGTTGGGTACCCCCTCCTCTGTGGACCTGGTGTGCAGTGAGCCAGCTCATATGGTCACATCTTTCAGCAATGGCAGGATGGGCATCTTTAACATGGAGACACGGCAGCTGGTGCTGGAACTGGAGTCCCAAACTGCAGGGGAGCCAGGTACACTAAAGACACAGCATATAATCACGCAAAACCCTGAAATTCAGAATAATTTATTAATCAAGTGCGTTTTGGCAGAATTTGCTCTGAGGGCTGCTCACACAAAGATAAAGTGTATGATATAATTTTTAGAAAGGAAGAGGGAGCAGAAGGGAGTAATTAGTTGTACACACAGTGTCGCTGATGTAAAGCAGTACTCTTATAAAGCACTAAGTCATTTGAGTGGCAATAGCTCCCCCTTGTGGAAAACTCCCAGCCTTCTTAAATGTGAGTGAGTGAAGGAGTTGGGATTGGTTGGTGCCTAGTTAGGAGCCAGGTCAATGGGATGCTTTGCATCTAATTTATATTCATATGTACTCTAGCAATTGTATAATCATAAGTTAATACTTTCATTCTGATATTTAAATACGTTCAGATTAATGTATCTAATGCAGTAGTGCCATTGCCTTATATCTTAGTACCATTGCATGAAAAATGTCTACTTTTCTTATAATATTAGAGTCAGGCTTTATTACTGTGGAGGCATCTGGGCTTTCACTCAACTATATAGTTAATTTACATGATGGTGGCTATTTACTCGATGGTGTCCATTTACCTGATGTTTTCTCCTCAGACGCTCCAAATCAGATAAATAAAGTGCTGAGTCACCCGACACTGCCCATCACCATCACGGCGCAGGAGGACCGCCACATCCGCTTTTTCGACAACAATACAGGTAGCACCATGCCCATTTGGGGAGTCTTTATGTTTCCCAAAAAACACCGTGTATCTTGATCCTTGATAGAGAGAAGAGTATTTGAACTCTGTCCAGTTCAGTATGCGACACTGGGAAAGTCTGCACCATAAAATTCCAAAAGTCAAGACAAGACTGCAGGGCTTCTCATGACATTGCCAAGAAACATTCTTTTTATTTTACTTCACTGTTTCTGAAGTTTTATAATCTTTTTAAAAAAAACTTCAGTCATTCTCAATGTTTGTTTTTTTTTATCACTTCTGTCGTTAGGCAAACTGATTCACTCCATGGTGGCCCACCTGGACGCTGTGACCAGTTTAGCCGTGGACCCCAATGGCCTGTACCTGATGTCTGGCAGTAAGTATTCAGTGCCCACTACAGGATTTATGTTTTTTGGGGTAGAGTGTATTTTATGAATAGAAACATCTTGATAGAGCTGTAGAAGTGTTTTGTATCTTTTCATATCATCTGCATGGATTAAAGTTTTTTATCTCTATGACGGATTAATTGCGAGATTGCCGCAGATCTGAAGAAAAATAATTGTGGGGGGAGGGTGGGGGTGGGGGTGGTAAACAAGCTTTGGCAAACAAAGTTCTGGTAAGGTTGTCTTTTTCCTTGGTTTAATTACAATTTAATTATTCTTCCTAAAAATGAAAATAAACATTATGGTTTCGGCAGTTCACTTAAATATTGATGGCTGCGGAGTTGCCTACAGGCTACAAGCTGTTTCCCAACGCTTGTTTAAGATGCTTCATAGTACAAACTTCATAGTAAGGAGAAAATAATTCCCTAGCATTTAGTGCCGCATCAATCTCAAAGGCTTTATGTCCCAAAACAAATATGTGATCTGCAAAAGGGTGAATGGCGCGGGCTTCTTGTTGCCCGGCGTATCCAATAATAATAATAGTAATAATAATAATAAAAATATAGCTTAAATGTAAAAATATTTATTAAATATTGCTTAAATATTACATGACATGAGACACACACACACACTTCCTCCCTGCTCATCCCTGTTAATCATGAAGCAATTCTGGACTTACCACTTAAGCTACACTCCCCTTCTGCTCCTGTTTGCTCAGCCACTTCTACTCCTTAAACTTCACCTGTTTCTTCACAGTGTCGGGTATCCTACTCTAGATACTGAAATTACTGCAGCACCCGGAAGTAAACTTCTACATATTTCTACATATTTGGTGGGATCCAGGCCCAGGACTTCTGTGGCCCTGCTGGGCTTCTTTTTATTTTGATGCCCTCATCTAATATGGGTTTTGGTTCTGAGCCATACCGTCTGTTTTGAGAAATAGGATGAGGTGGGGGAGGGTGGGTCCTAGTGCGAGATCTGTTTGGACAAGCCTTGGGTCAGTATAGGAAATGAACCAATGGGCCAGTTGTTGGCCTTGTTTAAAATAAGAATTATAAATTAAAAGATACTGATCCCAATGTGTGTCTGAAGTGCATGCTAGGTTACCAGTCCACATCTACTTGCAGTCTTTCTTAGATTTCAATTTATTTATTTCTCTCTCTCGCACTCTCTCCCTCTCTCTCTCTCTCTCTCTCTCTCTCTCTCTCCCCCCCTCCCCCCTCCTTTCTCTCTCTCTCTCTTTCCCTCCCCTCTCTCTCTCCCTCTCTCCCTCTCTCCCCCCCCCTCTCACTCTCTCTCCCTCAGGTCACGACTGCTCCATTCGTCTGTGGAACATGGAGAGCAAGAAGTACACTCAGGA
>JBBPCX010000038.1:1133856-1146322 GCA_037974365.1 Hydrocynus forskahlii
TATACACACACACACACACACACACACACACACACACAGTATATATTTAAACCCCTCATTTTAGAGGTACGGATCCTTTAGAAATTCTTCCTGACAACCAAGAAAGAAAACTTAAGAAAAGAAAAGATTACCTGAGGACCAAGCCTCGCTGAATGTCTTTCTTCATCTTTTCTGTCAGGTGCTCCACATTCATCTGACAAAAATGAAAATCAAAACTGATGACTAAATCAAACCGATCACTTTGTAGATCTATGACATGCTGGGATCACAGGATTAAAAGCATGCCCTCACTTTTTGCTCACTACATATTAATTCCTTTGAAATTCTTTGAAACTATCGTTTGTCTGACTCAAAAAGTGAGGGGAGTCCGTTTGCAGGGCAGGTAAGATATGTAGTACATTAGACCCAACACTGCTATAATTTACCTCCAAGTCATGGATGGTGAATGGCTCCTCAAAAATGTAAGCTGCATCTGCCCCAACAGCAATGCCTGTGGTGGTTGCCAGGTACCCACAATATCCCCCCATGGTCTCTACAATGAAGACCCGCCTCTTGGTGCCGGATGCAGATTGCTTGATTTTGTCACAGCTCTAAAGGAACAGACGGCAGGCAGAACTGAATGGATTAAAGCCCTAAAGGAGACTTGGCTGGAATAGGATAATGGTCACACCAAGAATAATGCAGCATTCTCAGACTCACAGAATTCATTGTTAACATGCAAATAGCACATTTTACTGAGTAAATGAATAATTATTGAAACCTCTTGTTTGGCTTTCTAGTAGCAATGACATCAACTGTGAAAGTTCAGGAATTACAGGCTAACAAAGCATTACAAAAAAAACACAAAAAACCTATATTACCAAACATTTCACTGCATGTCATGCAAATGTTTTCATTATATATATTTTACAATGAAATTAGTACTTCATATATATTACAATGAAATGAGTAGTTCATTTTATATATATATATATATATATATATATATAATCATACCTCCATAGCAGCATTGACGGCTGTGTCCGCTCCCAGACTGAAGTCTGTGCCTGGCACATTGTTGCTTATGGTGGCTGGGATCACACACATGACAATGCAGAGTTCATCATATCGCCCCCGAGCCTCCACCATTTGCAGAATGCCCTCATAAGCCTGAGGAAGTCAGAGAACGACAGAGGTTATGAACTGGTGTGTATGACTAAATTCAGATCAATATGATTCAAATATGATTCAAGATTCAGTGAATCATGAAAACTCAAATCGTAATGAAACTGGATTACAGACAAAAAAAAGTGGCTTACAGACAAAAAAAACTTTGGAAAATGCCCTGAATATTTTCTTGATGATTGCATATTTTATTAGCATAATCGACTGTCATGAAATCTTACATTCCAAAATACACCTCTGAACTGAACAATCAGGACCCCTAATAAACACAAACATCACTTTTTTTTAATGCTTTGACATAGACATTACAGACATTACAAAGACATAGGCATAGATATAAACATTGCTAAGACATGGATCTCGTGTGACATATGTTAGACATATGGACATGGAAGACACAACCGGGTGGGGGTTGGGGGTGTATGTGTGTGATGTGTGTATGATACGGAGTTCTGAGTAGTATGGTTTAGTTGGGGGCTCACTGGGAAAGGAGAGGGGAGAGCTGAGCTGAGTTTAGGGTTGAAGACTGAATTGTTGATGTCTGTTAGTTCCTCTGGCTGGGGGTGGGGTAGGGGGGCAACGGGGCATTAGAGAGTGTGTGAACCTGAACCCATAAGACCCCGCACCCACCCCCACCCCAGACGATGGTCGACCCAGGCAGCCAGGTCCAACCGTACACACCTCACTTGCCCTTTCAGGGACTCCCATCTGGCACCTCACTCGCCCTATCTTTCTAGTGATTGTGTACCTGCAAAGTGTGATGCAATAAAACCTTTTTTTTCTTGAGTTGGAATGTTGGACATGACATCTAGCATGTAGTGCATTGAAAAAGTGAAGTGTGTCAGGCCTGGCAGACCCAGGTAACCATAGGGGCGAAGGAGGGCTGGGAGGGGGGGCAGGGAGAGGGACCAGAGGGCACATGTCATCACTGTTTTTTGTTGGTACCTCGAATCCGCCGATCACTAGAAGGGACTGGAGGTTGTACTTGCTGATAGTCTCCACTATTTTCTCCATGCAGGAATTAGGAAGGGTTCTAAAATTGAGAACAGTTTATATTAACATTAGTGCTGAAATGATTATTCGAGTAACTCGAATAATTCGATTACAAAAAATGATTGCGGCACAATATTTGCCTCGAGGCTTCATTTAATTTATGTCACCAAAGTCTATCTATTTAAACTGTCTCTGCTATCGTATCACTGCCGCTTTGTAGAAGACTGCGCAGCTCCGGTATCTTGTTTCACAGGACTGTTGTAACTGACGCACATTTCAAAGATTTAAGATGGCGCGTTTATTTTGCTCTCGTCATCAGCCCACAGATGAGAGACGACTGGTCTGATAATCGGTAAGTTTCAGTGTGGAGTTTGGCGAGCGCCATCTCTGCACGGAGTGCGGCATCTTTAGTTCAGTCCCACTCTCCATCACTAGCACTAGTGTAAAGTTTACTTGTGTGAAGTGTACGTTAGTTACGTATCTAACGGAGAAGGTCTCAGAGTTAGAGGAGCGCAGCCGGACTTGAACTGGGGATAGGAGACGAGAGTCAGGTGTGCTGCTAGCCAGTCCGGGTGTCTTAGAGGAAGATGGTTCGCCCCCGACTCCAGCTGTAGAACCCCTGCAGCAGGGCAATTGGGGGAGGTTTTTGGTTAATAACTCCAGATCCTCGTGGGCTAGAAGGGCAAAACAGAGCTTGTTGGAAAGGTCTCACGGAGACCTATCAACCCGTGGAGCTTGGTACGCCTGAGTGCGTGCCCCATGGTGCAACGCCGCACGGAGTGCAGAGGTTCACGTGCCCATTACTCCGGTTCCCCAGGAAGAGCAATGTGGTTAGGAAAGTCTGTGCTCATTTTAAGAGGCCTTTCATGTTGCATGATACACTTGATATAGTTGTTTAAAAACATGATTTATCCGATTAGTATGATTTATCCAATCTCTCACACACACACAGCCAACCCACCGTTTAGTCCCAAGCAGTGACCCTCCCTGGCCAGTCCAGCCAGCTACATCATGCCAGTGGACTTCAGTTACCTGAAATAGATCAATCAATCAATCAATCAAACAATCAATCAATCCATAAATAAATAGCTATTGCTATTTTAATTTTTATTTAGATTCAGGGTTAAACATTTAAGATCCGTGGCTGCAGCTTCAGATGCTTAGGTGACACCCAAGTGGCCATCTACCATGAGCTGAAATTATGTATCTTGTGCAGATATGGCACCAAAGTGTACAGTTTTGTTGATGCCCTCACTTAAGCCAAATTGAGGGTTTCCTGGTAAGAATAGATAAATAGATAAATAAATAAATAAATAAGCCATAGACCATGAATTCCCAAGTCTGGGAATCAAGTCTGATTTCTTTTCCAGAATTTGATCGCAGGAACTCACCATGTCTTTAGCCAGGCCCTCGAAGCCATCGTTGACAGTGTAGACTCGAAGACCCTGAGCGAGGCCCACTCTTACTGCTGACCTCACGGCCGCATTCATCCCAGCTGCAGGAGCGCCCACGTTCACAATGGCCATGGAGTGGTCGCTCTTGAGAGAAAGGGAGAAAAGCAAGTTAAACAGGAGTGACAGACACAGAAAAAAAGGAGGAATGGCAAGAGAACAATAAAAAAAATATATAGGAGCTGTACACAAAAAACACAGGTGCAAATGAGAAAGGGGGAAAGAATGAGCTAAAATTCAGTAAGAAATGTTTCTTACCTTTGATTGAGCAGGTTTCTGATGGGCCAGAAGCTTGTAGGTGTTCCAGTTGTTCTCAAAGCTCCTGCAGTGAGGAAATATTTGTCAAAACACATAAATATAAAAACACACACGCACAAACTAACGTCCAGTTATAAAACTCACTTTCCACGCAGCTGAATGGCTTCATCAAAACGCTTCTCATTCATGGCTTTCTGCACCTCTTTGGTCTGAACACACAGGTGGAGGAGTGAGTCAAAAACACAGTGAGAAGACTGAGGTTAGTAGTAGTGCTGAATGTTGAAATCATCAAGTACCTCGTATGTTTCATTCATAGTTTAGCTCTGGACCATCTAGCAGGATTTATTCCATGTAATAATAGGACACTGTGAAGCCTAGTATTTTAAAGGCCGATTTTATTTATGGATATTCATCATCATCTACCATACTGCCGTAATCTTGCTGCAACATTCTTATGTTAAATATGAGTTTTAAGTTTTGATGAAGAAAAATACTGGTTGGAAAAAAACCAAGATGTTACAGTGTGTAACCTAAACCCAAGCATTTTCTTTTATGCTGCCAACTCACAATAGAACATATTTTGTGTTTGTTTTCTTTTCTTAGGTTGGACTGACATAACTTATTATGAAGGCAAAATTATTTAACTAGTTGCAAAAAGGTAGGGTATTTAAATTATGTGTAGAACGGTTACGGAGGTCTTAGGGATTATGAATGTGGAAGGTGTTCAGTGAATTCATAGAGTGATTTGGAATTATACAAAGATGTAATAAAGTGGTATGGGAAATATGTGATCTGGGATTATGACTATGGGAAGTATTATGGAGTAACTCAATCCTGAGAGTATTATGGAGAAATCTAGGATTACAGGAATGGGAAATGTTATGATGTGAGGTGGGATTCTGCTTTGATGTAGAGATTTGGGTATAGGAAATGTTAGAATGATTCCGGATTACGGCCATGTGTTGCATTATGGAGTGAATGGGATTCTGAATAAAGAAAATGTTATGGAATAACTTTGGATTATGGAAAGTGTTACTGAGTGGTTTGGGATTATGAAGTTTTATGGAGTGAAATTAAATACATAGCCATATTCTCACCATGTTGACACACTCCATTAGAGGGAGGCGCATGGCCTGGTTACCAGAGAGTCCGATCACACAGGCAGGGGTGTCTGGAGTGGCCTCCAACAGAGCTACAACTGCCTCCACTCCCAGCTTACTGCTCTGCGGAGACAAACATACAGAAAGTGATCCGGAGGTTTTTATACAATCTCAACCTCGGACCAGAATCAGCTATACTTTTATTCTCCTTGCAATTTCTGTTGATGTCAAGGTTCAAGGATACTTTGTCATCAGCAGCTGTGCACATGTACATAGAGTGATGAGACGTTTCTCAATGGGCCATGATGCATTTAGCGACATTCAACAAAGTGTAAGTTATACCTAAACAATACAAGCAATACAATAAATAGACATCACAACAATGTAACAGTAAAGTGTGAACGAGACGTAAACCTCTCAGAGTGACTAGTGTTGCACCATAAATGTGATTATTACACAGGAAGAGGTTAGGAGCATTGAACAATGTGCAAGGAATGACAGAAACAATACAATAAAGATTAATATAAAAATGTAAATCTGAGACAATACAATAAATGGACTGTACTAAAATGTAACAGTGGTGGTCCAGACAAGCTTAAAACCACGGAGCTTGGCTGGTGCTGTAATACCACTTCTGACCTTTTCTCTCAACACCTGACAACTCACCAGCACCCTGTCAAAGGCAGACGGCGTCCCTCCCCTCTGCACGTGTCCGAGGACGGTGACCCGGGTGTCATAACCCAGTCTCTGTACCACCAGCTAAAAGGGGCAGATCAAATTAACAGAAGAATATATTTTTATCAATATGTGGTGTCTTACAAACAAGAAACTCCAGTATGAATTACAAGGCTGCTCGCTTACATCCTTCACATAATTAGAGGTTATGGGCTGGCCGTGTTTGTCAATGGCTCCCTCTGCGATGATCACAATATTGAGGCGAGAGCCCTTACTGCGACTCTGCAGAAGAAGACACGCACAAAGTGGAATCAAATGACCAAGAAACACTAGCAAGAAATGATCATAAAATTAACATTCATACTTCTCATACGTGAAACAGATAAATAAATACATTTTTTGATAACATGTAAAATACATGAAATGTAAAACTATACCAAGTTATTAAGGTGATTTTTGGGCACCTTGTCGAATATTTTTTAAAAAGTAGTCTGTATTTTAGGTTTTCTTCATGATTCTGATGGTAGTTTTAATAATCTCTGATGGACAGTTTGCCATCTTGAGTACTGAAGATCAATCCTGCCTCTGTACACTGTGGCACTCAACAAGCACTTAACACAATAATGTGAACGCTGCTTCGGCCAGCAGCAACTCCTATATTCTGTTGTATCTCACTGAAGCAAAGAAAACAATGCATTACGACAGCAATCCAGATAACCATTTTAGGAACTCATGCCCCAGTCTGACCTCTCCTAGACGGGCGCACATGTGGTCCTCCCACCCTTCCTCCGGAGGAGCTTCAGGGATAAAGACCCAGTCGGCACCAGATGCCAGAGCAGAGACCACAGCCAGATACCTGCATGACCAGGGTAGAGCAAAACCACAGAATCCAGCCTGAATGTACCAGACTGAACAGGACACACTACACAGACAACAGGGTGTTTTGATCTTCAAAAGAAACGATGCAAATAGGCCTGCAAAGTATATTGTCTATTGATCACTAAGGTGATCTCAGTCTGCAATACTGATATCGCAAAAGCCTCTAACCAGTCATTTCAGGTAAGTGTTACTGGGCGTTTGCATGAAATGAGGTCTTCATGTGATCAAAAAAAGTTGTTGAAGGGCCCACAGTCTGTATTCTCCCATTTCATTTTTTTTCAATGACATTTGTGTGCGTTTGTGTATTAACCTATAAGGCATAATAATTCATTCTGACATTACCATTTTCAAAACCTCAGTTTATCCCTCAGAATTAAACAGCTTGTTTTTGTTACTATGCCTGATTTATTTAAATGATCTCTTTTCTGATTGGCTGCCCTGTCAGCTCATTCAAAAGGCCACACTCTCAGAACTCTCCTTGGAACTTGAGTATGAATTACTACAGACTGAACAAATAGATATATGTAAATGTGTTTTTTTTTGTGATGTCACAAAAACTATGTTTTGAGAATAGGGTGTTTTTGCAGCTTCTTTATATATGGAGTGGATAGACTGGAAGTATACATTTTGACACATTAACAATATTTACATAGGTTTTCAATTCTAGAAAGGTGAGGATTGATGATACGGGCCCTTTAATATAATTGCAGCATGTAGCAGTATAACCGCAATAACGGCCTGTTGTTCATATCGTGCAGCCCTAGACGCAACCACGTCTTTGACATTATGATTTTTTGACTCCTCAAACGAAATATAGGTCTAATGTGAGCAATAACAAAAAAGCAGTATCAAATGCCATAGTTTATTCAAATGAAAAGGCTACATTTCTGATAGAAATATACTGTCAGCACTCAAACGTTTGGAATGGTAACATCCCTAATAACACCCTCCTATGCAGATTGTCATCGAGCTAATGCTTTTTACCACAGCAAATAAGAGCCATAGCTCACAAAGCCAGTTAAGAGCACACAGCTAGCAAAATAGTGCTTACCCACAATGCCGCCCCATCACCTCCAGCACAAATGTTCTCTGGTGACTGTAAAAAGTTACAGATGAGGGGTTATAACCAGACTTAAAGATCAGACTCTGCATTTTCTGAATATATTAGTGAGGGTGTCTATGTTGGTGTTAGAGTGAGTGTGTGTGTGTGTGTGTGTGCGCATGTTTGTGTGTGTGTGTGTGAGACCTCTCACCTCTGAGCAGTCGTGCTGATTGCATCGATGACCTCCATGATGCGATGAAGGGCAGAGTCTGCTCCGATGGTCATGTCGGTTCCACAGAAATCATTATCGATGGAACCCACAAGACCCACAATGTTCAGATGAGTGTAGTGCTGAGCCATGGTGTCTGTGATTCTCCCTTAAACACACACACACACACACACACAGAGAATTGACTAATGAACAAATAATTTCAGCTCCTGTATAAAAATTTAATTCAAAAGTGTGTTTGTAAAATGGTTGATGGAGAACACAATTTCCCATTAAATTACTAATTGAATGATTTATTGATTAGTGGCTTTCCTTGTGGTCCCCCATAGACTCCTATTCGTCCTGGCCTGTGGTCATTTTCTGAAAGGTTTGAACACAAATTATTCAGTTCCATGTGATTACCAGTGAAGAATAGGGCAGTAGTGGATATCTGAAAATCTGGCTGCATGTTTCAGACTTGGTGCCACAACAGGCCATGAAGTTCAGCACAGCCTGTGTTAGCCAGGACAGACAAGGCGGCTATTGATGCAGATTCATTCAAGCAAGTGGAGCGGAAATCTACAGCTACACAATGAAAGGAGAGGATGTTAATGGACAGTCCTCAAATACAGAGAGATTCCTCATCTCCTTTCCTCTTTCTTATAAACGTTTGAAATTGCACATATATTGATGCATATTGTATATCTAGCTCATGAGGATAAATATATAGTCATGGATACTATACAGTGAGGGGAAACAATGGTTTTAAAAATTTATTCCTGTGTTTATATCCAGCTACAGATTTACACACATTATGTTTTTGACTTTGGACCTTATTTTTTTTAACAAAAATATAAGTATTATTAAGCATGAAGACTGCTAGAAATTGGTGGCGGGAAATGCATTCAGCCACAACAAACTGATAACATTTGAGCTTTGAAGGAGCAACAGTAAACAGCCTTGTGGTTCGATTTGTGGTTCAATTTTGGCCCATCTGTCCAGACTACCAGCCTTACTTCCACAAGCTTACAAGGGTTCCTCTGTTGGATTCGCAATTCCAAAAGCCTCCTTAAATTTCAGTTAGATTAGAGTCAGGAGACTGCAGAGCCTGGTGTTCTTAGGATTTGTATCATTTCTTTGGTGCAAATTTTAGACACACATCTCTGTGGGTCTTTTTTAGCAGAGGATTTCAATGTGGGCTGTCAGAATGCAAATGACTATGCCACAGTTCTTGTTTATTGTTCTCTGCATAACTGTTCCTGCTGCTTTTGGATCATCCTACTACTCAGCTCTCATGTGACTGCTAGCTTCTCTTTTACCCTCCTTATCATGAGAGAAATCATGTAAGGTACACCTTCATCATGATTTGCTTGTTGTGTGAAATCATCTGAAATAATGGCTCTTATAATAAGAAGTACAATTTGCATGAGAATGTGTTTTTTCTCTGAATATTCACACACATATTTAAATACATACAGGCAGTTCTCTAAAGCTTTACCTTCCTGCACCAACTGGGCCAGGAGGTCACTCCACTCTTTGCGAAATATGTTGGCTCCAGTGAGGCTGCCATCTCCACCACACACACACAGGTTGGTGATTCCCCGCTGGACCAGGTGGAAAGCAGCGGCCAGCCGACCCTCTCGCGTGGTAAAGGCCTTGCAGCGAGCACTACCGATCACCGTGCCACCCTGAAAGAAACAAGGTGAAGCAGGGGGTAAAAATGCATTGACGTGATGTAATGGTGGCGAGTCACCTTTAGAAAGTTAAAATCGAATAAATATACTCAAAGTGTGTATTTCAAAATGTACAATTTCTTTTTAATATATGCTTTTTTGTGTATTCTATTACTGAGTGAACACATTCTACGGTAGAATGTATGTTTTCAGTGTAAATTATATGACAACAAGAAATATGGTTTGTGAAACAGAGAATGCTAAGACGACATATATCTGATGAAGCATCTCACACACATTAGTATAGTGAAACACAACTAATACTTGTTTTTGGTGACAACTGTGAGCTCTGGCAGTGAATACAGAGGTGAACACTGTCTTTCAGATGAACCTGTAGCTCCAAACATTCCTCAGTCCACCACTTAACTCTCTGCAGTTATGACTGACATGTCGCCCTCATTGCTGCTTCCCAATGACAGTGAAGTAGAAATAACTAAATAAAATAAAACAAAAGCTACGATGATTTTAAAAAATGTCTAATTTGATACATTCTCACTGTCTGACTCATACAAATGGGATTGGAGTGAGAGGTTACAATTACAGCTTTTATAGCAACATACGGCACCTGCTCCTCTTCGGTTCAGCTGACTAATAATACATTGCTGCCCCCTACTGGACATAAAACGAATTACAGTAATGAAGATACTTCATTGTCTGGGTAATTATAAAACATATTCATATTTTTTATCTTTAAGAATGTTTTTGAGAACAGGTATTTGAGTACACACTGAGAAACAAAATGTGGAATTACATTCAAAAATGCTAAGAATTACGTCTGGCCCAAATACTATCAGATATGCTTGGAATATTTGTATCAAAAAAATTATAAAAGTCAAATGTGATATTCATTAATAAATTATTTCACTAAATAATGGTTATTTTATCATTGTGAGGTTTAAGATTTGCACCCAATAATATTAAGTTATTCTAACTGAAAGGATCCTCACACAGGTTGTGTGTGAAGGCGGCTTATTACTTTCCTTTCTCCATTCTTCTGAATTTCAATCAAGACCATGAGGTTATTAATAACTGCAGAGAAATTCAATTAAAATAATTCAACATGAGCGTACACACATAGATTATCCCCTTCTGATGATGAAACCAGTGGACATACGAGCAGCCCAAACGAAAGGCCTTACAGGGGACGTGACTAGGGACATGCATTTGTCCAGTGTGTATGGTCACATGACCTGAGCGGCTTGCCGCTGCCCAGGTAGAGAAGGGAAACAAGAGTGTGCTGAGGATCACGGCGGTAATCTCATAGATTTAATCTCCTCAATCAGCACTCTCTCACTTAGTCTCAATCCCACCCTCTCACTATCATTATTCAAAACCTTCAGCAGGTCAAGACACAGAGACGGTCAAAGCGTACAATGCTGCCGTTCTGCTGCAGTAAGTACGCGGGTAGGCAGTCGCAGGGCAGATGTGGCATCCTTAACAGTTCAGCGGAAAAGTAGGGCAACATCCTCTAGCTGTCTGAGATTTTGGTCATGAAGGCACATTACACAGAGTACAAAACCGACTCTACTATGATTCAGGGAAGTTTTGGCACCCTACCAGCTGGATGATGTTGGTCACACTTTGCCAGTTGGCAATTTTGATGTTGTCACCTCCATCCACGAGCCCTTGGTAGCCCTTGAATGAAAGATAAGTCAATGTCTCTTAGAAAAACACTCATGATATAAATGTACAGACTAATTTAGGAAATACAAGCAACATTCACTGAACTGAGTGACCTTACCTCATAGATAAGATAGACCTTGGCACCAACGTAAATGCCCATGCGGGTCACGGCACGAACAGCTGCATTCATTCCTGTATATTATACACACACACATTAGACAACCTCTTGTTCAGTATCATACACATTATGTCACTGATCTATAATTTTGTCTCTTTAAAAATAACGCATTCTTAAAAATTTCTTAGAACCACGGTTTGAGGAAACGTTTTTTAAAATGAGATGTGAATGTGAAGAGGCTTTTTAAAAAAGTTTTTTAAAAGCTCCAAATAATATTAAGTCCATATAAATAACTGTTAAAACAGTAAACCTTTAAATTATGTCAAAGTTCTTTGAACCTTCAGGTTCTTCACACTCAAACATCAGTTTTTTTTAGGGAGGCAAGTGTTCTTCTGTGTTGTTCAAAAAATATTTAGTGGCACTTTAAGACTTTGTTCTAAACTTCATATAAACATCGTAACCGGCAGATACTTGTTTTAAAAAACGGCATCATCAAACAGATGTGATTTGACATTTCAGACCAATACTTGATGATGTATTTATTGGGTAATATTTCATTAGGTAATAGTCTTATATTTTATTTTTGTTTGTGTACTGAGAGAGTCAGTGGGCCTGCTGGTAAAGCTGCAAGTGGGAAAAGCCTGTCCTTTGTCTGGAGATTTGGAAAATAACCAGAATGGCCTGAAGAAACAAGGTTTTTGGGGATTATTTGAGCCAAACACTACAACCTATTTACCCAGCTTCACTAGTGGTTTCAAATGTGTTTTCAGATAAAGTGGATTTTGAGTCTGAATATGTAAGTCTCTCCATTTAAAAGAGAGAGGAGTCTGGTCTTGTATGACTGGAACCGCCCTGGTGTGTTGCCAAGACAGGCACTGTGTGGACAGACTTCAGGATCACCATCTTATGGATATTTTTAGTTTCCCTTTTCTAACACAGTGAAAGCAATGACTAGAACATGTTATATATGGTAGAATACAAAACCAGGGTATAGTCCCACTGCTGTAGGGTGAAGATAAACTATCATTTTGGCTTCACAACAATATCACTGAATGTTAAACATGAATATGAATGGTGCTCCGGTTTTCACATATTCTATTTATTCTCCAGTACAAATATTCAGATACTTTGAGCCCACAGTTTGTACATATTCAATTCAATTCAGTTTTATTTATATAGCGCTTTTTACAACCAGGTTGTCACAAAGCAGCTTTACAGAGTC
>JBBPCX010000038.1:1146422-1174625 GCA_037974365.1 Hydrocynus forskahlii
GACTCAAAAGGGGAACCCGTCCTCCTCAGGTCGACCCAGAGAGAATGAAAGGAGGGAGAGAGAGAGAAGTGGAGAGATACTGTTCTGTTTATACTGTTTACATTTGTGTATATTTGTCAAATGATTCTTCTCTACTCTTTATTCTATTTTCTAGTTATTGCACCATCTCAGGACCGACACGGGGTTATATTTCACTGCACATTGTACGTGTATAACTGTGTATGTGATAAACATCTTGAATTTCTAAAAAAGACAATTAACAAACAAGATCAGGACCACAAAACAATGGGAGACTTTTCAATGGAAAATGCAAAAACAAACAAAACCAAATCGACATAAAGCAGACTGGTCAATGAAATCGCCTGGGGCCCTCGATGAATTATCCCATCCCTGGGTCCCCACACACACACACACCGTGCTCGCTCCAAACAGAAACCAGAGGTCCTGTGTGTGTCCAGGGGTTTTGTGTGTGTGTTACTCAACACAGAAACCAAGGGTCCTGTGTGTGTGGTGTGTGTGTGTGTGTGTGTGACTAGGGGTCTTGTGTGTGTGTGTACACGCCCCCCCTCACCACGGCTGCACACGACGTGACGTTACGTAAGAGCCCAGCATTCTCATCCAAATTCACCTCCTCGTTTATTAAACCATGTACACTTACAAACAGGGCCCTTTAAAGACACTTTCAATTTGACATACACATACATCCCATTGATTTTCGATGGATTTTTTAAATATTGTGCTTAATTAAAAAAACTCCCAGTTGAGTTCAGACTGTTTAATGTCCACTCTGAACCAGGAGTGCCCATCTGACGAAATGTGCCTCCCTCGGCTAAAACTACAACAGGACAACAGGTTGGAGTCGTAAGCTGATTGGAGGGGTTGGCAAGATAGAGGAGCAAAGTGGATAGGGAAGCAGATGATGGGCTCAGTGCAATGCCAGCTTGATTAAGATTACCTTGTGCATCTCCACCACTGGTGAGAACAGCGATGGCTTTCCCAGCGCCTGCCATGCGTAACTTCTCAAAATCCACCAACATGATGAGGCCCTTGCAAGAGATGTGCTGACGTGTGGTTCCAGAGACCCGGAGCCTACGACGGGGAAGTCTACAGGCTGTAATTTAACGCTGCACGTCGCCTGGATAGTCCCCCGTCCTCAGTATGCAGACATGGAGACACGCAGTGGAGATTCGGCTCAGCTCCGCCTCTTTTTTGCACTGGCGATTTTCGATTCTTCAACGAATCGGTTCTTTTGACTCACTTGACATTCCATGATTTAAGTTATTTGTTGGCATCTATGCGACGCTTTCACGATTCAGGGGAGTGTTTTCTTCTACAGAGATTTTGTGGAAAGTCTTCCAAGAAGAGTGGAAGCTGCTATAGCTGCAAAGGGATCACCAACATTTTAAAGCCTATGTGTCTGAATACAGTGCCATTAAAGTCCCTGTTGGTGTAATGTTCAGGCGTCCCAGTACTTATAGTGTATAGTGTAGTTTGTTAAAGCCAGTTCATGCATTCAGTGAAGGCTCGAGTGAAAGAAGAGGCTCTTTTACGAGGGTTTTCTTTCAGTGTAGTGTAGTGTTATTGCGCCATTCTAACTTCAGTGAACTAGGAGCATTTAGGGCATTACATAGTTTGTGAGAATATTTTCCCCATTCCAAATGAAAGTGTTTTAATCATACAGAATGTAAAAATGCACTTCGAAGTGATTTAAATGGGGCAGCAGTAGACCCCTATTATCAACACAGACCAGGCTCTTCAGAATGATAAGCCTCTCTGTAGAGGCTTCATGCCCATGTAAAACAAAAATAAATGCTTATGAAAACCCATACGTTTTTGTTCTGATTTTTTATTTTTTAAATAACTTTAAATTCACATTCACTTGAAATAAAGACACTAAAGCTGTTTTTTTAGAGATACAGTATATGGACAAATGTATTGGCCAGTACACTAACAAGCACAGACATTAATATGGAGATTTCTACTATTTTTGGGCTTTCCACAAGATTTTGGAGTTTCTGTGGGAATTTGTACCTAGTCATCCTGTAGAACCTTTATGAGGTCAGGCGATGTTGGACGAGGAGGACTGGCTCACAATCTCTGTTCCAGTTCATCCCAAAGGTGTTGGATGGGGTTGAGGGCAGTGTTCCGTGTGGGCCAATGAAGCTTTTCCACACTGAACTCATCCAGTCATGTCTTTACATAGGAATAGAAAAAGGTCTTCCAAAAACTATGTAAAACAAAATTGGAAGCATGGCGTTATCCAAATTGTCTTGGTATGCTGAAGCATTAAGATTACCCTTCGCTGGAAGCAAGGGGCCTATTTCAAAGCCTGAAAAACAGGTGTGTCCCAATACTTTTGTCCATTCGCACAAACAGTGTGCATTGTCGCCATCTAGCGGTGTTACTTTAAAAAAAAAAGCATGGTTGCGCATGCGCAATCGCGATTTGTTTGTAACGCTAAACGATGCGATGGCAGCTCTGCCAATGTGTTGTTTCTGGGAAAGTGTGGAGCCAGTAAAGGAAAATAAAGTCTGACATCACAATGAAATTAACTCGGAAACTCGTCCTTGCAAGGGCCAAAGCATCGGATCTCGAAAGCGTAAAAAAACTGAATTGCTGGTATGTTGCGTTTGTGTCTGTGTGTGTGTGTTTACCTGCAGGCTAACATGTTAGCAAATATGCCTGGTGTCTTAGTAACGGTCTGAACCCTTAAGACTCCTCATGATAAGATTACAAGGCAACGATTCGATACGAGGACGGTATTAATACGATGTTTATGCGGTACGATTCCTCTGTCATTAACAAACGGTCTTTCAAGTCGACACGTCCAGCCAAAAACTTTTTTACTTGTTTTAACTCATAATACCCTCCATCAAAATAAGGTTGATTGTAAAGGGCTGCTTGAAAGAAAAACTAAGACAGTTACTGACAACTTTGCACATGGACCCCAAAGACAGGTTCAATGCATGTGGCAAATGAACACATTTTGCTTTAAATGTGTCCTCATATTGTAGGTCGCTTTGTATAAAAGCATCTGCCAGATGAATGTAATGTAAAATTATGGATGTTTATATGTTTATGTATAATCGAACATATTACATGGGCAGCTGGTAGCCTGGTGGTTAAGGAGCTGCCCCTGCAGTCAGAAGGTTATGGGTTCGAGAAAGAATTTCACATTGTTTACTCTGTGTGTTGTGCTGTGTTGTGTTCATGCGTCACTATAAAGGCCCACTGTACATTTTAGTCGTTAGACACGATATTCTGTTATGTTGGGTATCTGAGGTGCAAACTAGATCATCGTAAGAGGTCTAAGACCTCTGATTCACACTTGAGACCCCCAAAAGCTTTGATAGCAAACTTTAGGCAGGTCTAAGAAAAAATCTTCAAAATAGCAAGCAACAAGAAATGATGAATGTTAAAAAGAATTAAAAAGATAAAATCAACCTCGACTTCCCAGTATAACCCCCACCCGGCCCCATTGCAAAAAAGTTTGATTTAGTAACCATTCTGCTTTGTCGCCAAATATTTATTAAAATTTGAGTTTCGTTTTGTTGACAAATATTCTGTTTCAGACCCCCAGTGGCCACTGGATATTTCACACTGTGGGTAGCTTACAAATAAGCTTTAGCCTCTACATTCAAGCCAAGAATTACATGTTTTTGGGAGGGCATGTGATTTAGCCCTTACTAACTTTACACTTACTATGATTGGCAAATGTGTAATTTTACTTAAAATAAGACTGAAAGCAACATGTGATTTTATACTAATCACAGACAGTAATCTGCCTGCTTATGTTTCTTATTTGTGTTATAGGGGCTGCAACCTGACAGATGTAAGTATCAGTTTTTTGTCTGTTCTATTGTTTACATTTCATATGTTTCAAGCCTTTCTTCTCAAATACAGTGTATTATTTCCACACCACTTTCCGTTTATGTACATCCTCAGATCTCAATATTCTCTGAAATACCCAATATTGAGGTCTTAACATTAAGGTAGGCTGGCTTTGGTTCCTTTGACATGTTATTAGTCAAGGCCAGTTGTTGGCATAGTGGCATTTTAATAGGTGGCTTTCTGTATGTTCCAAAATTAGAAGTGTATCTAAGTGTATCATTTATAAGGTTCTGTTTTTAAGATAATCCACATCTCTCTTTTCCAGTGCCAATAAAATATCCTCTCTGGAGCACATTGCCAACTGTCAGAATTTGACAGAGCTATATCTGAGGCGGAATGACGTCCAGAATCTCTCAGAGCTTAGTCACCTTAAAAACCTGGCCTGCCTCAAGGTTCTGTGGCTGGCGGAGAATCCTTGCTGTGAGACTGACCCAGTTAAGTACCGCCAGACCGTGCTGAGAAACCTGCCAGGCCTGCACAAACTGGACAACCAGGGTGAGTAAGACACCAGCCAAAGCACACTGTCACTCAAAGACTGTGATTTCATGCTCATATCTCAGCAGGACTTGGATTATCTTACGTTTCGCCCATTCTTGTTTCTGGCAAGAGTGTTGAAATCACTACATATAGAGGATGTTCACCCAGCTTTTTTTTTTACTTTGTAGCAAATAAATCATAGTTATGACACAAAACAATTTTGTTTAACAGCTGAATATTTTGGCTTTGTGAAATACACCTAAAAAAACACACACAAATCAAACTACAGTATTTTAATTAATTATATATATATCATGGAAAAAAGATGGAATTACCTTGTAGTTTGCATTTCTAAAACAAATACCGGCACAAGTGTAAATGCAAATGAGTCTGCAGTTAAAAGCGAGTTCTTGCTGACCTTAACGAACTGCTAGATTTGGGTAGTTGAAAGGAAACATGTCGCCTACAAGAAAGTTGTCAATTGAAACACAAAAGGATTATAAAACTCTTTCAAGAAGGAAATCCAGCATGATGTTTGGTAAAGGATGTTGATTATTCCCAGTCGGCTGTGTCTAGACTTTTGGTGCAAGTATAAATAAAATGGGAAGGTTCTAAAAGGTAAACATGAGGATAGAACAGAAAAGACGTCAGAGTCAGGGTAGTAAACCTAAAGCAATATCCAAGCCTTGAAAATACAAATGTGTGGAAACAAAGAGTCAATGATGTTTGTGACAGAACTGTAAGAAACGGGATGAGTGAAATGGAATTTACATCCAGAAAAGCCAAATGAAAACCAGGATTAACACCCAAACAGAAGGAAACTAGGTCATGGTGGTTAAAGAGAAGCGGTCATGGAGGGTGCATGATTGAATGAAAGTGATGTTCAGTGGTGACTCATGAATCTGCATTGACCAAGGAGATAAATGCTGAAACCTTTGTCTGGAGCTTTCCTAATGAAACATATAACAATGACTTCAAGATCATTACTTCTACAGTCAATGCACAGATGTACACAAACACTTTGGAAACTTTTTTCATTCCATTGACAAAATTTGTTTGGTGAGAATGAAGTCATTTTAAGGCTGATGATGGATGTCGCCACAGTACAAGGAATGTTGAAGTCTTTTTTCAGTAAAGGCATATCAACTCTATAATGTCACCAGCAAACAGCTTGGATCCCAATCCAGGCAAAAAATGCAAAGCAATCCTGCAGTCCTGCACAGCCCATCTGTCAACCGCTATTCAATTTGGAAGCAGCTTGATAGAGAATACTGTTTTCATTAGTAAGAATTTGGGGCCGGGAAGCAGTGATAAAGTACCAATGATGATGTGATAATGAGTGATAATGTTATTGCTACTAATAAACTGGGTATAGGCCTCTTAAAGGTCCTCTGCGCCCGCTCAGAATGAAATGAATACTGAAATCCTAACATGGCTCATAAGAAGGGATACCCCTTCTTTCACTTCCTGATAGCTCTTAAATTTGTTCATGGCTCAAGTTTGAACTGTCTCATTTGTCTAGTTGTGACAGAAGAAGAGCTTACACTTGCTTTGGAGGAAGGGGAAGAAGTCGTCACACCTCCAGGTCCCACTTCAGCCGGATCCACCAATGGCCTCATGGAGGCAGACTCCGAGAATGATCCCCTTAACTACAGTATGGAGGAGACCAAGTGAGGTTTAAGCTATTAACTGATAGCACTGTTTCTTGAATATAGGCCGATACAGATTTTTTATTGAATAAAGTACTACACTTTAAAATTAGCTATTTTAAACACCTTCCTAACTCACTGAGCACACTTCAGTCACAGACTGACTTGCTAATGAGGTTACTGACTCTCTGAAACACCTTTTCCTATAAAGTAGAAGTCCTCTGCATAGTTAATAACCGTAGTAGCAACTTTGAAACCTGAGGTTGATCTTCTGCATCTAGGCTGAATATGCCAGATTCACCTATTCCATTAAATATGGACTCAGTTAGTTACTCGGGTAATGGTCATTTTACAGTGAAAATCCTATAAAGCTATGTTTACAGAACAAGCTGTGTTAGTACAAAATGTCAGGGCTCTGAAAGTGATGTGTTCTGTGCTTGAACCCTCAGCAAAATCCGTGCACAGCTGGGGATGAAGCTGTTACCTCGAGATAAATTCTCATCATTTTCTTCTCCACGAGAACCAGGAGCTATTCCTAGGAGAAAGGTCAGTTCTCATTTACCTTTCACACATTTGACACTGAATACTTCCTTTAAAACTAAAGTAAACACTTAGATAGAGGCAACTAGTTTCATATGTGACATCAGTTACTGCCGACATTTACATTAGCATCTGCCGACCGACTTTGTGGACATTATGTATGTTTCTCAAAGGGGAACTCCACAGGTTCATAATAAAATTGTAAAGGGGGCGGGGGCGGGGAGCTTTTTTGGGTACTATATTGCAATTCAGTGTCCTGCATGCACTGTAGTAATGATCAATTAAGTGTTGCATGTTTCTAATGGCGCTATTTCATGTTTGTGTAGAGCCACACTCTGGAGGCTGTGCTACTATTACTGAAGGATCTGGATGTAGAGGAGCTGAAAATTGTTCAAAGCGCCACAGAAAACAAGCTTAGAGTGCGTAGTCGACAAAAAGAGAAGGAGAAAGCTCTGATCACCCAGTGCTGATCGGACCAAAAACTAAAAAAAATCCCAGTTCGTTACCACTGTGCACAGATCAACCACCAACGAGGTTACAACTAGGGCTAAAGGTTGTTTGATTTTTGAATTCCAGATAAAACTGTTTACAGACACTGACCCATGTTTATCAAGAGTAAGAACACAGATCCAAGATCAGTCCATGTAATCCCAGCTAGTTCTAAATAAAAGCAGATCCCATAGTATAATTATTATTCTGAAGTCTGAAACATATGGGTGTTTGGGTGTATGTGTGTGTGTATATATATATATGAATTCAGACGTCAGCAAATCCTGCCCACAGGCTTTGACTTTTTTCCCCACCTGAAAATAACTACTGGTTCATAAACTACGAACCAGCACATAGAAGTGAATAATGGATTTGGCCGTGTTAATGTTATTCCCCAGCTGTATCCTATGCTGTTGCCTTCGGCATTGAATGAATTATGTTGTAGGTGGTTCCTTTGCACACTACTGTTCAAAAGGTTGGAGTCAATCATTTAAAACCAATACCAATGGTGCAGACATGAGTAAAATGATTATGCTCATACTAATATTCTATAGTTTGTTGAAAGCTATAATTAAATATTTAAGCTGAAGTTGAAAGCTATAATTAAATATTTCCATACTGACTGAGAAAGCTGCACAGCACTGATTCTGATTGTCTTACACTGAAAAAGATCACTCTACTCAAATATATATTCATAGTAAATATCAAGACCAGTAAATTACTAAAAATAGATTTAAATAATGAAACCACCGATTTGCATTTTGGGTTGTAGTTTGAAAGATTTCATAACAATTGCTAATTACAAGTGACTCCAAACTTTTGAATGATGCAAGCCTGTTTCGTGCAAGCAAATGTTAACTGTTTTGCATTAGGATCCACTGTATGTGTTTCAAAAATGCATGCTTTTCTTATCTTACTTTTCAGGAAAATGTTTCATGACTGTGTATACGGTAAATGCGTGGCTCTTTAATATCTGTATTTTTATATGTAAATAAATTTGCAATGCACCTTATTTATTACAAATCTGAACATGGTTGTACATAAAGAGAGAACTTTATACAAAATATAGTATCAACAATTAATTATCCAAGGTGACAATACAAGTGCTGTGGGACTGAGCAACAATATCCAGCCTTATGATTGGAAATCATTCCAATCGAGCTAAATGTCAGTTCCTGACAGTGTGAATAGTCTGAAAACTGGACAGCATGCAGTAAGGCAATCCATGCCACATCACCACTGCCTATCCAGAACAGATGCAGTAGTGATGAAAATAGGGCAGCCACTATCTTTGTCACTCAACATCCTCCTTTTCTAGGAAGTCAGTGAGAGTTCCTTCATCCACAGGGATCAGGAGGTACTCCACTCCATCAGCCCCCTGTTGAGAGAAGAGCCGTAAACATATTAGCACTTAAAAAAAAGATAAAAATCCAGAATAAGTGACTTTTATACACAGCAAGTTGCCAGTGTGTTATTAGATGTGCCTACCTCTACCACTTCTTTTACTCTAAAAACATTTACCATATGTGCACGTTCTAGTTGTGCAATTACTGACTGTAGCCCAAAGTCCCTGCTGTGTTGAGAACAGCCCACCAACCAAAACTCTCCTGTGGTCAAAAACTGACTAGTGATGAAGGACTACAGGACGACTGAATAGAAAAATTGAAACACTATGCTATTAGAACATACTCAGTGAACTGTTTTATTATTATTATTATTATTATTCACCTTCTTGGTGCGTATGAGCTTGTGGTCTCTGAACTCTGTGAGCTGAGTCCTCAGTGTGATGTCACTGTTCACCAGGAACGCTTCACGACAGCGTTGGTAAAAGTCTTGGAAAGACAGACCTGAGGACAAATCACAAGATGGATGTTTGCACAGCTAACAAATTCTGTAATTCATAACAGAACCAACCAGATAAGAGAACTGTTTGGTCCAAAACATGAGCTTAGATTTCCAACAAAAAGAGCATGTGAAGGACATACTGGCTGACTGACGTCCTGGTCGGCTTTCAGACTTACCTAAGGCGCGTTCAAAAACTTTCAATATTGCTACCGAACTTTGAAACAGATTACTAATCAGTACGTTTCAACACATTCTTTTCAAATACAAAGTGGACTGAGAACAACTGGGTGTGAGATTGGTGTGGTATATTTACAGACTGCAACAGATTACAAATTGTGCCAAAAATGCATGTAGAATCTAATTTAGACAATTCAGCCAATGAGCAGGTTTTGAAACAGGCATGCTTATTGGCTCAAGGATAATGATAAGGTGAACTACTTCGGTACTACATATGGTACTGAATGAAATTAGATTTTCTGGTACTCAGCAATACTGAAGTAATTCGGTCGGTACCCTAGTTTTACCTGTATATGAAGGGTTGTCTTTGTTCTCCAGCTGAAACTCAGCCAGCAGTCTGAAGATCCCTCTGTGGACAGATGACACAAGATCACCAACAGAATTTGGGACAGTAACATGAGATCACTTTTCCTTGCCAAATGCCACTACACAAAAAGATAGCCAGATTAACAAACACATCAATGTTTTACTTATTCTCAGAAAGACGTGTATGTGTGATGTGCCGCACCATGCAAGACTACTCTTAATGGGTATTGGGTGTAAGACATGCATGCTTTTCTGTATATTAAGTGTGATACTTGGTCAGAGTAGGTGTCTAGGTGGCAAACCTGTGTGCACGTTTGAACAAGCACTGTTCTGACAATTAACTGCTGCTATACATTACATCTGTATTGTTTTGCTATATAAAATAAAGCAACGCCCAACATGGCACTCTACATACCTAACCAGTTATGCAACGTACATATGGGCTGTGTGTTCATGTCATTCTGCTTTACATAAACAGGTTGTGTGGTGCTGTACCTGGCATTAGGTGTGAGACTGCGCAGAACATGTGTGAGCGAGCTGAGAGCCAGCGCACCAGTCTGTTGCACCAGCAGAGAGTTCTCATACGATGTCTCCTCAGTGTACGGCAGGAACGTAGTCGTCTCATACCACAACCAGTTAAACAAACTCATCTTTGAGTGGTCCCACACTAAAAAAAAAAAAAAACCAACAACAAATCAAGCTATCAGAAAATTTCATTACAGCTCCACGAGAGTTAAGGAAGGTTTCTTCAATAGAACTACAATATAACTTGTAAAAGCTTTAAATTAAAATCCTGGGTTGTTTTTTTTTTTTGCATCACTGATGCTGAAGTCTGGAAGATTACATTCTGAAAAATTCAGAAATAATTCCGGAAATACTGTTAAACTGAAAACACACCAAGAGGGGCGTTGATGTGATCTATGGAGGCAAGCAGGTGCAAGTTGGGAATGGAGCCCAGCTGCCCGAGAGCCTGCTGATTCTTCTCACCACGCAGCATAGGGCCATCAATATTGTGGACAATCAGATAAACATGGATATCCGGATCTATGAGAAGACAAAAAATTGTTCAATGAAATGGCTATGTTATCAATCAACATTAAAGGGATACAGCAGTGTGAAACAGGAAAGTCTGGCTTATTTCAAGGGAAAGTAAGGGAAAGTAAGCCAGACTTTCCCATAATCATGTTTGATGGAATACCCCCCAGGATTCTATGGCCACATACTGGAAAAAGACTGGGAGATACTCAAGTTGGAGGTTTGTTGTCTAAAAAAAAAAAAAATATCTATTTCGTACTCTTCCGTGGATTCACACCCGAACAGTACCTTTTTTAAGGGCTTTCACAATGAAGTCTATTTGATCCAGTGGGGTACGAAAACTCCCTTCATGCTCAAGTATGTCACCAGTGATGGCGTTTAAAATCTGGAAAAGAGAAACATGAGCGCTCAGTAGAGGCAATCAAACAGATCTAGGATGATGCTTGATTAAAAAAGGAATTTCTGAAATACTGGTGAGACGCAAATGAAAATCTCCCGGCTATTTTCACTATGACATTTTTATACATACAAAAGAATAATGAATACTTTTTAAGGCTAAAAGAAATAGAAAAATATCCTAACATAACAGAAGCTATGCACATGTTCTTTAGATATGAAACCTGATATGGAGATAAAACAGACCGATTTGAGGGTGATGCTTGGAAAGAAGCCATTGACCACCAGGTGGACAGAGTCAGACAGCATGGTAGTGCGGAACTTGTCCAGTAAAAGCTTTTTGGAGCCCAGACCGTACAGAAGTATGTTGAATCCCATCCTGAGAACATATGTATAGAACCTTGTCAAAATTAAAGCCATAAATTGGACTTTTTCTTCTAGTATGTAACAAAAGAGGATAAAACGAGGCTATGACATTTTAAAAGTTAAGATCACTAAACCACAAAAGCTCTTGGTTATTCAGTTTGAAATGAATGCACACACATCTGACACACAACTCAACTGTAACTGCAGCATCCACTTGCTGAAATACTTCTCGTGTTTTTTGTTCAGCTGATTGATCTCCCCTGTGTAACACGAAGGCTTCCCATCCAGTAATCTGAGCAGCGTTTCCTGTAAGAAAACAGGCAATATTTCCACCAGTTACACATAGATATGCCATAAATGACAGCTGCAGAATAGCTCACGCCCCAAAATTAAGATTTTTCAATTGAAACATTTATTTTTTATTACTGAGCAAGCTTTACTTTGAGCTTGAGCTTAAGTTATCTTGCTATTTAAAAAATCTCATAAAACAAGATTTCTAAATAGGAGATCTTATCTACCTACAGGACCTGTTTAGTTTTTTTTTTGTCTAGCTAACTGAAACGTTTTACTTTATTGAATACCCGCAGCTGTAGATGGTGGAACAGCACTGACCCGATCAAGTTTTGGAGTTTTGAGCTTCTGGAGAGTCCGGTCTGACGTCAGAACCTTCGAGCTGCTGTGCGCTTCAAAATATTCCTCCACCAGGTTGGGCTGGAAGGAGACATATTTACTAGTCACACATATATTCAGACCCTCGAAACAAAACTGTCCAACATCACTGAACCAACACTGCAAGCTGCAAATGAATGTTCAGTCTTGATCCCTTAAAAATTTAGACAGCATGTTCAGCCCTTGGGAAATTAGAAGATAAATCTACTGCAAACAGCAAGAATCCCACCTCAGGGGCTTTCTTGCTCTTCTTGGCTGGTGTTTTATAGAGAGCAGCAGCTGCCACAGACGTCTTGCTGGGTGTTTTTGGCTGAGCTTCGCCTTTTTCCGCCTTTTCTTTCTCCTCCTCATCTTCCTCCTCATCCTCCTCGGAGTTTGAGGGGGAGAAATCACTATCACTGTCTGACTTCAGGTTGGGAGCTGAACAATCCCAAAAACAAAACCAATACAAAATCACAATCTACTATTTATATATACATATGTATATATATCTAAAAAATCTTTGACCAACACTGGTTTAACCAGACCTGATATTCTCTTTCTCAATCTGTGAGGAGTTGTGGACACAAACTGTACTTTCTTCCCCTGGTGAGAAGTAAATAAAAGACAAAATGGATAAATATCAAATACCGACACACTTAAATCATATTTAAACAAACAGAATCTATGTATTCATAAATATAATATCTATTACCTAAACATTATAAATGCATTAATAATAATAATAATAAAAATAATAATAATAATAAAATGCTCAATACATTACATTCAGCAAATAAACAGTTAAGCATGCTCTCTGCAGAGGATGTGTAATCAGTATAAATTTTACAAGGGAACTTTAACACACTACTCTATAATACCATATGTAAAAATCATTTCTGGGGTTACCTTCTGAGGAGTTTTGTTTTGACTGGCCGACTCTGCAGTGTGTAAGGAGAGATGGGGAAAAGTAGGATTACTACATAATTATTCGCACATGAAGGAGGGAAATGAAAAAGAGTACTGTATAGTGACCATGAGAGCAAGAGAGTAAGACACAGAGAAAGAAAGAGAGACAGAGACAGAAAGAGAGAGAAAGACACAGAGAGAGTGAGTGAGAGAGCGAGAGAGCGTGAGACGGAAAGAGAGAAAGACAGAGAGAAAGAGAAAGACAGAGAGTGAGAGAAATTGAGAGTGTGGGAGAGAGAGAGAGAGGGAGGGAGAGAGGGAGAGAGAGAGAGAGAGTAAGACAGAGGGAGAGACCGAGAGAGTGAGTGAGAGAGAGAGTGGGAGAGAGAGAGAGAAAGATAGAGAGAGAGAGAGAGATTGAGAGAGAGAGAGAGAGAGAGTGGGGGAGAGAGAGAGAGAATGGGGGAGAGAGAGAGAGAGAAGGAGAGAGAGAGACAGAGAGCAAGCAAGAGTGAGAGAAAGAGCAAGAGTGAGAGAGAGAGAGACATGAACAGAGAGAGAAAGACACAAAGAGAGACAGAGAGAAAGAGAGAAAGACAGAGAGAGAGAGAAAGACACAGAGAGAGTAAGAGAGGGAGAGAAAGAGAGAGAGAGTGGGACAGAGAGAGAGAAAGAGAGTGAAAGAGAAAGACAGAGAGAGAGCGCGAGAGAGGGAGAGAAAGACAGTGAGAGAGAGAGAGAGAGAGATGACTAACTCCTGGTTGGACGTGTGGGGCTGAGCGCTTCCTCCGGACTGTCAGGTGTACTAAAGGTGACATTTTTCCCAGGTGTGCGAGCCCACTCTGATGCTGTAGAAGGTGGAGACAAAGTGAGTATCTCAACCTCATACAAATACATTCCACGTATAAGAGAAAGGTATATATAACTACCCTGCAATTGAATAAAAAAAAGAGGTACTCAGGACTAAGAGGCGAATCATCGTGTAATTCTGTAACATGGAGATTTAACTCTAGAATGAAACCCCCGCACTAACGCAGAAACTGCAGATATCCTCCGCATGTTTTTTGCTTTTGTATATACTGCCGCGAAAAAAGCTGAGATGTCCGGGCCTCTTCCGCCACGCCCCCTCGAGGCACGGACATCACAGCTTTTTTCATGCCAATATATACATTTTCATACATTTAAGTGCTAAATTATTAAGAAAAATACAATTTACTAATTTTGTAACAGAAATATTAACGTAAATTCAGCTACATTTCCATATAAAAAATGACTACAACTGTTTTGCGTTTAGGGATGGTGAAATACCGCCATACTCAGAGGCGGGAGGTTTGAAAGTAGCCAATCCGAGAACGTTATTTATTTCTCCTTGCTCCTGATTGGCTGCTGCAGTCCAGAATTTCTCTGCGGAACATCTGGAGTGTTCTCGTGTTTTTCATTTTGCTCTTCTTAAAGCCCTGTATTTTTATTACTGTAAATTAAATTCATTTATTACTGTATTTACCTGCTTATACCAAAGAAAACGACATGGCACACCAAAGAAAACGCACATGCATGAATTACAGTACAGTCTATACAGGGGTAACATCAGTATTTACATTCTAGCACTGCGGGAGTTCAGTGTAAACTGTACATTACGAATACGGATTTACCTTTACATTTTCTTTCTGGGTAATGTATTATGCTGAGTTTCAAATGAAAAAGTGTTTTGGGCGCATATTTGGGGGCATAGTTAGGGTTTACACTATAAACAATTTTAGGCATCTTTTTAACATGACAATGCGTTTTTTCACTATATGCGGGTGCTCTTCGAAAGTAACCCCCACGAAAAGCGGGAGTTAACTGTATAACCTTTGCTTGCTTTAATAGCATATAAAGGAAAATAAATCTGACCAATTTAATGGAAGAGATTTGTTTGCAGTAACTGAGGTCCAAACAAAAGGTATTTGTATGTTTACATTTGAATTCCCGCCTAATTCTTTAACCCGTTATGGGTGTGACCTAGTGGTTAGGGTGTTGCCCCTGCTATCAGAAGGTTGCGGGTTCGAATCCCATCACTGCTAGTTTCATCACTGAGGTTCCCTTGAGCCAGGTACCGTCCCCACACGCTGCTGCCTGGGCGCCCCTCATTTTTGGCAGCCCCCTGCTTCACTTGATGAATGGGTTAAATGCAGAAAAAATAATTTCACATTGTTCACACTGTGTGGTGTGGCGTGGTGTGGTGTGGTGTGGTCACGTGTGACCATGCAATCATAACATACTCTAATATCATGCAATACACTGACGATCTGTTCAGGGTGTTTCTCTGCCTTTTGCCTTATGACTGGACAAGCATGTCTGTTAATAACGGAATAATATAACATAATATACCCGGAATTAGAGTCTATTACATGTAAGGTTAAAAAAAATTGATAATTTGATCATTTCTTTATGACTTACCCATCTGAGCCATTTTATTAGAGCGTTTGATGGTCTGGAAACTGAACACTGAAGCTCCTGCTGTGGCCGATCCATTTTCCTCTCCACCTGCACAGGAAGAGAAAATAACAAATCAGCAACAATACTCCATAAAAGAAAACAAGATTTTAAAAAAGTGCTGGCCAACAAACAACTTCTTCAATAAAAGCTGATAGTACACTAAGTGCAGTGCTTCATACTGGCAGTATTGGAGTTATGTCTCACCTTCTCCACCAGCACCAAGTGCCTCCACGTAGTTTTGCTCATTAAAAACTCCACCCTCCTCATCCGCTTCAGCAGGGTCTGCCGCTGCCTCTCTGGGGCCTTTCAGACTCACCAGGGTTTGTACAGAACCTTTGGGTGCCTTAGACCCTAAAATACAAACGTGGAAAGAGTTGATCATCGAGCCTTTCTAGAAAAGTAGAAGCTAAGGGAGTTTAATGTTATAGTCGTAAAATTGGACAAACTCCCCATTACACCTTTGATTTCAAAAGAAATGTATACATACATTTTCAGACACTCTGAGTACACCTTCCACTGATTTCCCACGTTGGACCTATACTCACTATCCATTAAACATAACAGCCAAACCTGCCTTTATTCTATTGGTGTTCAGTGGTGGTCCTATGGTGGTTCTTCTTCACTGAGTGATGGGATAGTGCAGGGGTGTTGAACTCCGGTCCAGGAGGGCTGTGGTGCAGCATGTTTTGGTGATTTTCCTGCTCAGAAACACCTGGTTCACCTCACCAGTTAATTGCCAGGTTTAGTGAATGTGTTTGAGGAGGAGAGCCATCAAACTGTGCTGAACACCAGCTCTCCAGGACCAGAGTTTGACACCCAGGGATAGTGGGTACCTGACAAACTGCAGTAAGGGACTGCCAGTATGCACCAATATCTACAAACTTTTTAATTCCAGAAAAGTAATCATCTACTTTCAGTTGCTCCCGGTTATGGGTCGCCACAGTGGATCAACCGTCTCCATTTCCTTCTGTCCTCTGCATCTTTCTCTCTCACACCAACTGCCTGCATGTCCTCCCTCACCACATCCATAAACCTCCTACTAGGCCTTCCTCTTCTCTTCCCAGCAGCTCCATCCTCAGCATCCTCCTCCCACCATAATCGGAGTCTCTCCTCAGCATCCTTCTCCCAACACACTCAGTCTCTCCTCAGCATCCTTCTCTCAACACACTTAGTCCCTCCTCAGCATCCTTCTCTCAACACACTTAGTCCCTCCTCAGCATCTTCTCCCAACACACTCAGTCTCTCCTCAGCATCCTTCTCCCAACACACTCAGAGCACATGTCCAATCTTGCCTCTTTGACTATTCCTCTATAAGGTCCAACTCAAGCTGTCCCCCTAATAAACTCATTCCTGACCCTGTCCATCCTCGTCACATTTTCAACTCTGCCACCTCCAGCTCTGCTTCCTGTCTTTTTGTCAGTGCCACTGTCTCCAAACCATCAAACCAGACAACATAGCTGGTGTCACTACTGTCTTGTACACCTTCCCTTTCACTCTTGCTGGTACCTGCCAGTCACAAATCACTCCTGCCAATCCTCTCCACCCATTCCACCCTACCTGCACTCTCTTTTTCACACTTCCCCTTACTCTGGACTGTTGACCCCAAGTATTTGAACACCAATTCCCGAAAAGTGATATGGACCCTTTGAAAGGAACTGCTATATGTAGTAGTAAAATCACAATATTGATATTTTGTCCATATCGTGCAGCCCTAGAACTTATATACGATCCATGTTGTTTTTTTATATACATATGTATATACGTATGTATGCATGTGTATGTATGTATGTCTCAGCACCTTCATGCTTCTCCACAATGTGATCTAAAACATCTCCATCTCCCACGAACCGGACCTCCAGCACTCCAGAGTCGGGGGCTCGTTTCTGGGGACTCATTTCAGACCTGACAGCAGGACAAACAGGCTCAGAATGAAAATGTGCACATTTGTACTGTTTAGCTTAGCACAACACCACAGAATGGACCAGGACTGCTAGAGTAAAAGCTCCAAAGTGGCTGAACTTACCCAAAAACAGTCGACAACAGAGTTTGTCAACTTTTCCACAAAGACTCCAAGCAGCGTGTACAAGTTTATTCTCTGAAAAATCAAACAGTTTTTATGTTAAATACGCCCTCATTTTAAAGCTCCCCGGCTCCGATTCCGCGCCACCAGGAAAATATTCATACCACGTGGGTGGAAGCAACGTGACGTTCAGGGGCGCATTCCAAATTCCAAATCTGCTCCCTGTGTAGTGGACGAGCTGGGGGGTTGCACTACTTTTAGCAGTTTTTACCCGATGATTAAACTTTTGTTTTGTACACTATATGGACAAAAGTATTGGGATGCCTGACTATTACACCAACAGGGACTTTAATGGCATTGCATTCAAATACATTGACTGTTAAAATGAAGGTCCCCCCCTTTCCACAAGATTTTGGAGTGTTTCTGTGAGAATTTGTTCCCATTCATTCCGTAGAGCAATTATGTTGGACGAGAAGGCCTCTCTCACAATCTCGGTTCCAGTTCATCCAAAGGTGTTGGAGGGGGTTGAGGTCAGGGCTCTGTGCGGACCAGTCAAGTTCTTCCACACTAAACTCATCCAGCCATGTCTTTATGGAGCTCGCTTTGTGCACTGGGACATAGTCATGCTGGAATAGAAAAGGTTCATCTTCAAACTGTGTCCACAAATTTGGAAGCACGGCAATGTCTAAAATGTCTTGGTATGCTGAAACATTCAGATTAAGCACTTCACTGGAAGTAAGAGGCCTAGCCCAAACCCTGAAAAAAAGGTGTGTCCCAATACTTTTGTCCACATCGTGTAAATCCAAGGGACTCAGTGGACGTACATGAACCGTGTCTGACTACAATGCAGAGCCAAAATATAATATTTTAACCTTTGTTCAAACCTGAAATCATTTCCATGTCAATTTCATTATCATTCAAAATAAATTATAAAGTTTAGGTGATACTGTTTTATAAGATACACGCAAACTGTGAGAGCTTTACTTTTATGTAGTTACACATATTTCCGGCTTCCAAAAGTCAGTTCTTGGAACTGACGTCATGTTTGGAGCTGGATGAGGTTATGATTAGGCATTGAGAAACATGTCCAACAAGTTCACCTACTGCTTCCGGGAGGCCCAGTGGCCTAATGGATAAGGCGCCAGCCTCCGGAGCTGGAGATTGTGGGTTCGAGTCCCATCTGGGTCGTTCTTTAAATTTCTAGAGGCGTACCAGTAAGGCGTATGTTCAAACTTACAAATCAAACACTCCTGATTTCATACACAGTTCTTCAGCGGAGGATGCTTCACTTGCTGGAATGTAGAATCAGAGGAACCTTTAATAAAGAGATGTTGTCATTAATCGCTGTTAGTGTCTGTCTCAGCAGCCGGTTTTCTCTGCTCTGTTAAAATGTAGGTGTTGCCTCTTGGAAGAGCTTAACGTTGAGTTTCTACATGAAACAGCACTTCAGCACAAATCCAGTCCATTCTTTTGGCTAGAGCAGCAATACGAACAACATTGGCTTAACTGGTATTTAAAATCAGTGAACTTTTTAAATACCACGGCTCAAATACGTTACTAAAAGATAACACTTTTGAAATAAATTTATGAATTATTTATCATTTATCATCATGAAATCATTTATGAATTAAAAACAGTCATTTATTTGTGAAATGTCTTTACAATAATGATTTCCCTTTTGTGTTACTTCAGTTAAGTGGAACTAATGTCAGTTTATAAAAAAAAACATATTTACAAAATATATTTTACTCTGAAGAGCAGGAAACAGTGGACAACATGCACTAAGCATCAGGACTATTTTTGTACACTAATAACGTCTATATGCATGGTTAAAAACTAAATAGCCAACAAGAACACCATGTAGGCTACAAATAGGTCAGTGTTGCCTAACCCTTCAGTTACTCAGGATATTAAAAACACCAAAACTTCAAAATCTGGGAGCATCTGAAGCAAATTTCTTAGATTATAAAAATAAATAAATCAAATCTCCCACGCTGGTTACATCACAGTGTCCTTAAGTTTAATGTCAAAGTCAGTGGTATGAGTGAACCTACACACAGCTGGACATAAATTACAGTTCCCAAACTGCTGATGGAGCTTTACACAAACTTCTTAAAGTATGAATAATAATCAGGTGCACTAATCATTCTGCACTTGGTGCACTTGGATATAGAAATAAAATTTCACAATGTAGTCCTTATGCTTCTGTGTAATTTATCATCATTTATCTATCCAGATAACCACAGGACCACCGCTGGCCAACATAAGAAGGGGATGATAATTAGATGATATTAAGAACCAGATGTGTTGACTCAAACACCAGACTGTGCAGGACAGGGAGTATCTAATGGACTGGCCCTGCGAAACACTGTTCTAACACTCCAAGGTGGATAATTAGCTGGTGAGTCTAAACAGTAAAACGAGAAAAAATCATAAAGTGATGTGTTCTGCTTGGACTGCAGCCTGACTGAGGGTTAGAGCACTGGTTCTCATCTCCAGTCCTGCAGAGTATAAAATGTATAAAGAGTTTGGTGTGTTGTGGCAGGTAAAACTTTAACTGTGTGTAGAAGTGGGTCTTCAGGAATGGAACAACGATCTCCTGGACCAAATTGTGCAGAGAAAAATGGGCTACAACCTTCAGGTGTACACATACCAACAAGGGACAAGGGTCAAACAAAGCAGCCCATGATACACAGTGTTTTAAAATGCAATCGTGCTGTGCCTGATACCAAAGTCATAAAAACACAGCCACTACTTTGCTGGTGGTGTTGCTGTGCTGAAAATGGTCCGCATTTCAAGTAACACTGGGTCAGAGATGGTCATAAGGCGGTCCCTTTCCACTAATGGACGGGGTAAAGAGTGAGTGATAAATTATGTAGCAATTATGTAACAGTCAATGTAATATACATCTGTATGATATACCCAATAGAAGGAAACTCAGAGTATAGCACACTTAATAGTACACTTAAAATAAAATATTTTTATGTCCACATCATTTATAATGTATAATTATTAATAATTTGATCAATATTATATGTATATTATATACATTAAAATAGAAAAGATGCTAGGTGGTCTGCAGTCTCGTCAAACGCTGCTGGACATGTTTCTCCAGAGAATTCCATGAGAGAGAGAGAGAGCCAGGGGTTCAGGATCCATATAAACATGATCCTGCCCACCAAAGATCTCATCCAAAAGGAGCATCACTTCATCCTGAGAGAGAGGACAAAGCTGTTATGAACTAAAAGAACAAAAGAGCAATGCAAAAGAAAATACACTGTGAATGTTCTTCATACCTTTAAAAAACATCTAATTATCAAAAGTAGTTCTTTGGGGAACTAAAATGGTTTTCTATGGCACTTAAAGCATGTACTGTTCACATAAATCATATAATTCCACTTCAAACAGTAAGCAAAGAGTTCTTCTAGTGTCCAGCTTTAAATGCTGAATTAAGTACTGCTGCAACGTACAAGGAGCAGGAACCAGTACGGCTCAGCCCTGGGCATTCTCAGTGTGCTGACAGGGCTAAAAGAGAAAAAAAGTGTATCTAGTTTTGCATTTTACAATTTTTAAAATTACTATTTCTGTATGGAGAAAAAGTCATTACAGCTCTGAGATGCTTTATAATATATCTAGGACATGACACAAAGTGTCCCAAGGGTCTAAGGTCTCTTACCACAAAGATCGGAGGCCTCGCTCCCTGCAGCACTCCCATCAGCACAAGCTTAAAGACAATGTCTATGATGTTGTAGTCTATGGTGAATGTCTATGATGTTGTAGTGTTGAACCGAAGAAGATAAGAAACACTAATGTCACGGCCTCTCTCACTGTTAGGACCAGAATCTGAACTGAGACCAAGAGGGTCTGAACTCACTCCAACTTCCATCAGCTCCGTGCAAATAGCTTCACGATGCATTCTGAGCAAATTCCATTAGGTGATCATATGCCTCACGGAAGACTGGAAGCGTCTACAGAAGAATAAGAGAGGCTTGTGTCTTATTCATAAGATCAGACGGAACACAGTTCAGACAGAAAACGCACTGGTGTGTAAAGACAGAGGCTCAGTAGACTTACAGTAAAAGCCTGACGCAAGGCTGAAAGCCTAGGAGGAAACTTGGAAATTCGATGGCAAAGTAGTAACTGGGACAACAAAATTAATTTAGCTTATTTGGACAATAAGCAAATATCTTTCAAAATAAACAATTTTTAAAGCAGATAAGTTCTATTTGACACAGCAAAAGGGTGAAAACTCAGGTACTTGCTATAAAGCAGGCACCTGAGAAGCTTCAGGAGGGACAGTGAGATCTTCAGCTGTCTATAACGTCACATATACAGAGCTTAATACTGACAACTAACACTCCTGAAATGTCAGACCTGAAAAGAGCTGCGCACACAGCCTCACCCCGGAGCTCCCTGGCTAGTGGGAGCAGGTTGTGTCAGAGGCTCGGGCGCTGGCTGAGGTGAAGGCGACAGCAGTTGATCCTTGGTAGGTGCTGTAAGTTGGCTCTGGTCAGATCCATCTCCGTCACCTATGAGGCCAAATACACAGTTAAATAGGACAGTATGTTGGTTAATACATGAAACAAAGATTACATAACAACTCATTAAAAGCTGATTAACAACATTTTCTTGTTGCTGGGTTAATATTTGAATCCAAATTTCTTAAAGTGTCTCAAATAAACAAATCTCCACTGACAAATGAAACTGTTTAAAAGAAAACTGATGTAGATCTGATAAGAGCAGCAGGCACAGCCTTACCCCAATATCACTCTGAAAAGTTAAATCTGGGTGGGGCTGAGGCTCAGGTTCTGGCTGAGGGAAAGAAATTGTCTGCTGTGGAGTCTGGGGAGATGCAGCATCTGCAGTTACTTATAATGAGCAATATGCAGTGGGGTGAGTTCAGGTGAATTGTGACAGTGTGTTAATGTAGGAAACACAATATGTAGGAGCTGAATAACACAGTCATTGTTTTAATCCTATTTATTCAACAAAATGTAAAGCTCTACTTATCACAGACAAATAAAAATGTAGCTAGAACTGATATCATTGTGAATAGCTTTACCCCAGGAGCACTTGGGCTAAAGAATGCTGGTTTTCCATCCAATTGGGCGGTTTTGAATTCTACTTTGCGGGTAAAAAATGGCTTGGGCGGGTTAACAAAAACTGGGCGGTTTTGACATTACTTTTGCGGGTTTTACAGTGGCGGAGGCTTTGAAGAAGGTTACTCGCGATTCTGACGAAGAAGTCGAGGTGGAGAAGGAAAGCGACGTCTCGTTGGTAGGTTCAGTGGAAATCGATGAATTTATCCCGGGAAAGGATCCTGATTTTGAACTGTGAGAACACTGAAGTTGTGACACTGATTTATAAAATGATTTGTAAGTGTGTATGTGGGACAGAATAAGACTTACTGCTCTAGCAGGGGGTTATTTTCTAAAAGTGCGTATGTGTGTGGGACGGAATAAGACTAATGGTGTGTCTGAAATCGCGCACTTACACACTTTTAGTTCGCGGTTTTAGTGCATAGTGTGTTCACACTGACAACCAAGCTAAAACTCAGTGCACTGAAAGTACCCGGATGGTGCACTAATAATGGCCAAAAAACGCAGTGTGCAGCGATGCACACTATGCGCACTAAACGGGCGCCATTTTGACCACATAGCGGAAGGGGAGGGACTTTCAACAAAGTTTTTGGAGTTGAATAATGGCAGCCAACAGTGAAATGCAAGCCCAAGCAGAGGCAACTGGTTTGTAATGTTAATAAAATTATTTTACTGGTGTATACTGCGGCATAACCTGCAGATATTTTGGCAGGCTGGAGAATCCCGAGTAAACGTTAGTCCGTCACTTCCGCTAAGTGCAAAACGTTAGTGTTCCATTTCGGACAACACTTACCCACGGCAGTCTGCACTACAGAAGGAAGTGCTCAGTGCGCACTAGGCACTACATTCCAGAGCACTCACGTAAGTGCGCGATTTCGGACACACTCACTGTACTAGCAGGGTGTGACCTACTGCAAAGTGTGTGCAGTAGGGGTTGTGGGCAGGTGGGTGAGGGATGATATTTTACAGCGTGCTTTTAGATAATGACACTGATTTATAAAAATTATTTTGCCATTTTAGGGAATCAGAAAGTGACTCTGAACCAGAGGTGCAGAGGCCAGGCAAGAGGCAAAGGTCTGAGTCTTCAAGGGAGGAAGAGGAGTTGCCATCCACCTCTCAACCTGCAGGACGGGGACAGAGGCGAAGAGGGAGAGGGAGAGGCAGAGCTTCTCTGGAGGCAGCACAGTCTGGAGGGTGGAAGACCGCTGAAGACCAAGAGGAGCTGCCCGGGGAGCCCATCTTCAGGCCTCGAAGAGACCCTGGCCCCCAGATGGTGCAAGGACAGGCCTATTCAGCCCTCCAGTTACTTCTGCTCTACTTATTGAATACTGTGCTACAAGTGATTGTCGTCAATACCAACAAGTTTGGACGGCAACAAGTTGGGGTGCATGGCAGGACATAGAAATAGAGGACATTTATTCCTTTTTGGGACTGATTGTGTACATGGTCCTGAACAACTTGCAGAGCATATCGGAAAACACAAATACAATTTGTACGTGTTTTGGTGTTTAACTGTTGATGAAGGTACTGACAGGACCGGAACGGATCCCTTCTCGACCGACCGTGAGGGGGGGCCCCGTCAGCACCCTGAGGACCGACAGTGAGGGGGGATTCCTTCTCGGGTTTGTGTCAGGGTAAATTTTCAACACAGCACATTCAGGGTAACTTTTTTGCCTACATGCTTTCAGCACAAGCCCAGCACCCCTCCTGACCACCTCCAGGCCATGTTCTCCAACTCGGATATGTCCTGACCCTCAAAAAGACCTAACTTCTTCAGGCCAGTGCACTTCTGAGGTAATACAGACTACTCTTGTTATGTAACTATATTTTAAACAAGTTCATATGTTTGTAGTACGTACTGCATATTTGGTGTTATAGACAAATGGAGGTTCTGCATCTCTGCAGAGCCGACTGTCAGCACCTTCTCTGTCTGAACCACTACTCAAGCAAGCCTCAACCATACCTAGTGATGCCTAACCAGAGTGCTCCTGAGGTAAAGCTGTATCAGCAGTTAATAGAGAGTGTAAGAGCACTGACTGCATATTTGACATTTTGATGTTGGCCAAAGCTGCGACATTATTTGCTATTTAATGGGTAAAATTGGTATTTAAAATCAAGTGTTATCTTTTTAAATATCATGACTCAAATAATATATTTGAAAATACAACAACAATAATGAGTAGATATAAAAAATGCAGACATTTCCGAACTCAGAACTCAGAACAAAGCACTTGACCAAATATTGCTATTGCAAAATGTGAGATGTTCCACTAGGTGGAGCTCTGCGCGTTAAAAGCTGCTCTGTTGAGCTCTGTGCCTGCCAGGTTTGGTGGTGCATGCTTGTATTCCACATTTTTGGGAGGCTGACGCTGGTGAGGCGCGTGAGCTCATTCTTTCTGGACTGCGGTGGTCTGTGTTCATCAGTGGTCACTTAGTTCAGTATCAACGAAGGCAGTCGCCCATTCACGCTGACAGTCATACTAGGGGCAATTTAGTGTGCTCAACATATCCCCAATACATGCCTGTTTTTTTGGTGGCGGGAGGAAACCCCCGCAGTCACGGAGGCGCTACGCAGAGGGACCCTGCGCCAACCCGGGAGTCGAACCCAGGGCCTTCTTGTGTGGCATCAGCGCCAACCCCTGCGCCACCGTTCCCCGTCTTAAATAATCCCAGAAAGTAAATGTTATAGTCTTATTTACAGCTCTCTTAAACATTATCTTATCTTGCTGCGTGACCTAATGGATAAGGCATCAGCCTCCGGAGCTGGAGATTGTGGGTTCGAGTGCTGTCAGAAGCTGTTCCGTATGTGAATCAAATATAGTACAGGGTGACACAGAAAAACGGGAACTTTTGGCAAACAAATGAAAATAGAAAACATTTTTATCGCCAAAGAACGCTGTCTACCGTTCCAGTCCTTCATTATTACTGCATAATGTGATTGTTTACAGCTCACTGTCCCACTTCCGTAGTGCCGCCAACTGTACATGGCTGCCTCTACGCACCTCAAACGTTCCCGTTTTTCTGTGTCACCCTGTATAAAGTATTCCATGATCCGCCAGAATGTAAAATAAAGGAGCCCTTATAGTGAAGCAACACTAGTTGGAGATTCACTTCTGCTCAGTTGAACGTTGCCTTTGGGCTAGCTCAGCTTCTACATAGTAAGAGTACAATTGGAGATGTCCAATAATATAATAACCCCACCCCCCATCCATCTGACTTTCCATACTAGAACACTAAAGCCTAAAGAAAAACCTGTGATGCCATTTGCAAGCAAATTAGGGTTAGTTTTCAAATATATAGTAATTATGCCAACAGGCACTTTAATGACACTGCATTCAAATATATACATAACAGCTTCCGCTTTTCTTAGAAGGCTTTCAACAATGTTTTGGATCGTTTCAGTGGGAATTTGTGCCCATTCGGGCTAGCTCACAATCTCTTCCTGTTCATCCTAAAGGTGCTGGATAGGGTTGAGGTCAGGGCTCTGTGCAGCCAGCCAGTCAAGACTTTCCACACCAAACTCATCCAGCCATGTCTTTGTGGAGCTCGCTTTGTGCACTGGTGCAGTCTTGTTGGAAAAGGAAGGAGCTTCTCTGTAGCTGTAAGAATGCTCCACTCTCAACTGCACAAAATGCACCAAATGACCATATAAAAAAAAAACAAATTACAAATTAAAAACTCTACCAGAATTTATTCTCCAATTGTCCCACAGATACACTATGTGGGCAAAAGTATTGGGACATCTGACCATTATATGAACTTTAATGACATGGCATGCTAATACAGAGACTTTAATATGGAGTTGGCTCCCCTTTGCAGCTGTAACAGCTTCCACTCTTCTTGGAAGGCTTTCCACAACATTTTGTTTCTGTGCTCATTCATTCTGTAGAGCATTTATGAGTTCAGGCACTGATGTTGGACGAGAAGGTCTGGCTCACAATCTCCGTTCCAGTTCATCACAAAGGTGTAAGATGGGGTTGAGGTCAGGGCTCTGTGTGGGCCAGTCAAGTTTTTTCCACTGGAAGTAAGGGACCACCTGAATTCAAGGATTAAGAGATGTGTCCCAATCCTTTTGTCCATATAGTGGGACACAGTCATGCTGGAGTAGAAAAGATTCTTCCCCAAACTGTCAACTAAGTTGGAAGCATAGCATTGTCCAACATGTCTTGGTATGCTGAAGTGTGAAGATTACCCTTCACTGGAAGGGGCCTAGCCCAAAACCTGGAAACCAGGTCGGTCCCAATACTTTTGTTGTCCATATAGTGTATCTAGAGCAGGAGTGTGTCTGGGACGGGGTGGCACCACTTCCCATGAACTTGTGGTGCCCTCCATTGAAGCTGGAAATTAATTGGTTACTAGTTGAGCTGTCTAAGATACAATCGGCATCATTTATTGTGTCCTTTTACAGATCAGGAGAAAGTGGCCCTGATCTTTCTATCGTTATGCCTCTTGACTCTATATTTCGATTCTCTGCACGTTTTACATTACTTTAACCAATACCGAATGCAAAGTAAACAAACTGAAACAATTATGCAATGCTTCATTTTTATTACAAAAAGTAAACTGCAGAAATGTTGCAGAAAAAACAGTTATATAAAAAAGTCACAGTGGGCCACATGTGCATTCTCTTTGGACAAGTTCATGAAATGTATGGCACTGAACTATAATAGAAGTCATATGGTAGGGTATCTTTTCACATGTAAGTGAGTGTAAAATCTTTAAAAAGTTCAATGCCATTTTAAAATGAAAACACTACGTAAATAGCATTTACATGTTTTTGCCCTCTACTACACCCCCTTATGAGCTAAAATAAGCTTTTTCCTTTATAGACAGTGATTCACTATATAGTAATAATATGTAGAAGTGAGAAAACCTTGTAAACAACAAACAGAACTCCATTTCCCATCAGTCCACACCTCTGCCTTGACGCAAAAGAAGAAGAAACACCACTTTAAAATGTGTGCTGTGTGGACTTCTATTCTTCAACCAGTCTTTATGTAGAACAAAACTAACATATACCAATAAAATGGCATATGCATTCAATTTGGTTACTTAAAGGTGTCAGAAGCATCACAGCCATGGATCTGTAGGAACCAAAGAGCCGGTCCCTTGTACTTTTTCAGGGGAGAAGCCACAGTGTCACATTTTGTAAAGGCAGCTCAGCTCATGGTTTGAATCTGTAACAAAATCTGTGTGTGGAAAATGTGCCGTGCGCGACTGGATATAAGTTGGACATTTTAATGTAACTGTCTGTCTGCTGCACGGCTTATCAATGCGAACCAGAGGCGATATTCCCCACTCAGGCCTGTGTGGTACTTCTTCCTGAAATGTCATGCGATAATGGCCTGAACATTTTCAATCAAGCCAACACACGGAGCATTGTCTCTAAATGTCACTGACCAGAACCGAAAGATCAAATTTAGCCTTTTAGAATAAAAGCACTTTTTAAAAAAAAACTGCATGGTGGAAAGGAAACTGCTTTTACTGCTTGAAAGAATGTGGCGTTTCTGTATGTGTGTGTTTCTGTGGAGGAAGAATGTACATATGACTTGCGTGTGAAAGTATGAACGCCCTGGTCAAATTGCACATTGGGTTGGTGAAAAGATGTTAGCACAATCTCTGCACCACCTCTACTTTCTGTTCACTTTTATTATTTATTTGATGAATTACAAATGTGTCATTTATTAAAAACAAAATATTAAACATGTGTAATAATATGTTAGAGTCCCTTAGAGTCCCTCTTTTGTTTCTCCCCCCCCCATCTTTCCAAGGAGAATGGTTCTAGTTGAGAAATATTAATAATTACAATTATATATAA
>JBBPCX010000038.1:1174725-1190556 GCA_037974365.1 Hydrocynus forskahlii
GCCAGGAACACAGCACCCGGGGAGCAGTGTGTGGGGATGGTACCTTGCTCAGGGTACCTCAGAGGTGCTTAGCAGTCCTGGGAACCAAACCCACAACATCCTGATTGCAGGGCAAATGCCCTAACCACCAGACCACCAGCTGCCCTGCATTTTGCATTATTGTCTTCTTGTAATACCCAGCCTTCTTCAGTTTCTTCACTGACTGTGTAACATCAGCTTTCAGGATTTGTTGGTATGCCGTAAAATATGTTCTTCTGTCTATTCCCACCTTTCCCGGGACACTTGGTGATACGTATAATAGATAAATTCCAACGCTTGTAATTTGGCATGGAGTTCTTTTTCTGAAATACTTCTCCGTTTTTATCCAAACATTTAATGGTGCTCACCGGACGACAGCACTGATCCTAAAACGCTTCTGGCGACCCTTCCATGTAGCTGTTCATTCCCGCTCCAGCCAAACCTTCCTGTAGTGACATGGGGGTTTTACTGTGTATACCTAACCACTCTATGAGCATATATTTTAAAGATTTGTCTTAGATTTCCAGATCTTCCAGATGACATCTCAAATAACGAATGTTAAAAAGTGTTTACATACCTTTTTAAATCTCTAATTTACCCTTAGTTCCTGTTCCTTGGTCATCTCATATGAGCCCATGGATGTTGAATGTCATGTTTAAGGTCAATTTATCAGGCCAATGATCTGGAAGTGACTATGCCTGACTGGAAGTGACTAAGATCTAATGGGTCAAATAAGCTCCGATTTCTTAAAAAGTGACACTAGTGGATTGACTGGAAGGGTGCCCAACCTTTTGCACACTTCACTGTGCTGCTTTGCTAAGTCTCACTTTAGAGCTTTAACAATTTAATTGGATGCAAACACATCCAAAAAAGAGAAGAGTGGTGACTAACAAGCTTCAGTTCCTACACTGACAGATGTTGCTCGCCCAAAGAGGCTCCACTGCAGATCTATAGGGAACTTAGCACTTACCTATGGGCCATAACACCGAACAAGAAACACCATTGTAGGCTCTTTGAATGTGAGCTTTGTGTTTATGGCTCCACCGGCTGTAGCTCTCCGGTGAGAACTGAACCTATGACCCTCTTCTCAGAGGTCCAGCCGCAGCCCGTACTGGTAGCCCCAGGCTCTCCCTATGAACAGTAAGGAATAATCTGTTTTCCGAAAGGGTCCAGTTACGTACCAGCCGAGAGCAGATGGCTCTTTCAAACTCTGCCTGGAAGCCTTCCAGAATAAGCAGGCACCAGCATCAAATGAATTTATTGACTAGAGGATTTAGAGTGAGGAACAAGAGTGGCTAATTATGCATGTCAGTTCTTTCATGCTGTAAAAATAGTGTATTTTAGGTCCTCCACTAGTCTGTGTTAATTCCTTCTCCAGTGTATTGTGTGATGCTGTTGCGCTTTCTTTTCTTTTTCGTCGAACTGGCTAAATTCTCCTTAAAAGAATATGTAAGTGCGGGGGCTTATTGATGAAGAAGTGGTAATAACCAAGGTTGTTTTTTTTTTTTACTTAAATATATCTAACAGGGGCTGGACTTGCCATTTCAGTATTTAGTTATAGTACAAAATTGGACAACAGTATCCGAACATGTCTATAGGTATGTGTAGATCTGAGAAGATCAGACAGAAGGAGAGAGGCTGTTAAGAGCCTTGTGAGTAAACAGAAGAACTTTAAACTGAATGCCAGTGAGGGTCTTGGAGAATGAGTGTAATGTGACCAGGTGTGAGTGAGAAGTCAAATGGTAGAATATCTGGACGCCTCTGAAGCTTATGAAGGGAAAAAGAGCTAAAGGGGCAATTGCACTTGGCCCATGTTGCAGGAGGGCCCCAGATAGATTCGGAGACAAATGTACACCCATGACACTCCCGAAAGGCTATATATCGCCCTCTTAATCATGATGCACTAGTATACCAAAATATGTATTCTATCAAAATCACAGCAAGGAGTCTTGAGGATCTGCCACTTTCTTCTCTTATTCTGACCAGAAAGCTAAATATGACATAGAATGAATGCAATACTAGTAGATGGTGTGATTGCAGAAACAATCTAATTAAATGTAAAAAAAATTATTTTAGTATGGTTGGGATCAAAAGGGTATGATTATGTATCGGTCGTATTCTAACTGGTTCTTGAAAAGGTGTTTACTCCATGGCAATGGATCATAAACAGAGTGATGGAATGAGCAATGGCCGCTTATTTCAAAGAGCACATCAAGAGGACATTTCCATTAACTGCTAATGAGGCACTTATTATTCAAATAAAAATATAAATAATATTCTCAAAGTGCCACTATAGGTCATGACCTTAAATCCCTCTTACATTTCAATCAGTTTTGCGCATTCTCTACGTTGACTAAGTGAAAACATATACGTATATATTTTTGCAGGTATAGAAACATGACGTCCGCCTTATTAGTTTAGGTAAACATCCTTTCCTGTTGCCTGATGTAGTAGCCATGTGAATGTACCTACCAGTCCTACACCATTTGAACAAAAGTATTGGGACGCCTGACCATCACAGGGACTTGCAATGCATTCAAATCCATAGACTTTAATATGGAGTCGGTTTGCATTTGCAGCTGTAACAGCTCCCACTCTTCCCTGAAGGCTTTCCACTAGATTCCACAAGTTTCTGTGGTAATTTGTGCCCATTCATTCTGTAGTGCATTCATACTGAAGGTGCTGGATGGGGTTGAAGTCAGGGCTCTGTGTGGGATAGTCAAGTTCCTCCACTGGAAGTAAGGGGACACCTGAATTCAATAATTAAGAGGCGTGTCCCAATCCTTTTGTCCATAAAGTGTGTGCCAGTTTATTTGCTGGTTTATTTGTAGTGGTTTGTTCTTCCACTAGAGGACAGCAAAGCATCGCATGGCTAGTCAGTCTGGATGGATGGTCATGAAGGTGGTGTGAATGAACAGATCCTGCAGACTGTGAATGTGTGACCAGTGTGGCTCCACCATTGTGAATGGACTGTCCCACGTATACAGTTATACTGCATGGTCAGCATTACAGATCCACGACTAAATGTAATGTGGTTGGACAGCGATCCTTGGCAGTTCATGTTCAATGATAATTCAGTGTACCAATGAAAACAACAAACATGCAGTTCCGTTTTAAAGTGAAAATTCATATTTTATTGGTACATACATTAATTTAGTCAAGGGCAGAAACTAAAAAAAAAAAATTAGATATATCAAAGAGGGGGTGTCTACGGGGTTAGAAGGGGGGACAGTTCACCATTTAGTTTCAATTACAAGTGCAGGGCTGGCAGAAATCTCACAATTTTAATGGAAATGATAAACTGGGCAGGGTACGGATTAGAAAAAAAACAAACCAAAAACTGACCAATGCATTTAATGACCAGATAGATTTCGTTTTCTGTCTCCCCATGGTAAATGACATATGGTCCACAGACGATTAAGACGTGTCCATGTTGACATGCACTGAACAAAACCCGTTTGTGCAAATGATGACAGAATGACCCGAAGACGGAGACAACAAATCAATAAATCACACTGGCTAATATACATAGTGGAGCGATGCTACCTAATTTGCTTGTACAGGCCTTGAAATTCTCATTTTGACACATAATGACTGGGGTGATAAGGTCACCGCTTTGGTTGGCCTTTACGTACAGAGCACACTCCCACTAAAGATGAAAAGATCAATCTGGTGAGACCGTACCCTTAATCTGAATCAATCAATTTTACACAAGTTCATAAAATTAGAGGAGAGATTGGGGGGGTTTTTTTTTTTTTTTTTTTTTTTTGCACATTGGATCAGAATGGCTTTAGGTAATGCTAAGGAAGAATACATTTTCATACAGTTATACAGAACTTTGCTACTACCTTAAATATACAAGCACAAGTACACAAAAAGAAATAAAAGCCCACACTAAATTACTCTCTTTTTTTAAAAATAATACAAACCAATATAATTTGAGGGTTGAGATTTAAAGGACCTTGAAAGTCCTCATAGCTCCTTGGTCTGTAGCTTTCAATGTCGGTAAAAAAAAAATCAAATAAAAACATTCTAGGGAAATAGAGGCTGGTATAAAATGCAGATAAAATTTTCCAAAATGCTTCGTTTTAAATGCTCTCCATCTTCCCCTCTTTAAAACCATGACCATACTCCGGGCTGTTCTACAGCGTGGCGGTGGTGGTGGTGGTGTACTGGGTTTCATGTGTTGTGACGTCAGTCCAAATCTTCTACTAATGGCAGGGAACGATTTGAATGGAAGTACGCTCGCTCCTGCTCCAGGGTTGGGTTTCAGAACAAGCAGACCAAAACGGACAACAGCCTTCACCTTTTGCCAGTTTTGAGTGTGTGTGTGTGTGTGTGTGTGTGTGTGTGTGTGTGTCTGCATATGTTTGTGTGTACTTTGCTGGCGTTTTATTTGTTGGTCTTCTCCTCTGAGGATGAAGCAACCAACTCCTTCCTTAACTTAAACATATGAACTATCTACACCTTCCTTGGAGGAGAGTTTGGACCATAAAACACCAACAACTTCACAGCTACCGGATTACCATCATTAAAACCCATTAAGTCATCTGCTTCGTTCACTCTTTAATGTCCTGGCTCTCTAGCCTCAGGCCCTCCGTCTCCGTCTCGCTCGTTTCTCCAGCACACTGAGACGGGGGTGGAATGGAAAGCCGCCGTTTTTGTGTACGTGGTTCTGCATGTAGATGAGTGAGTCAGCCGTCCGCGCCCTTGCTGCCGCCACCTAACACCTTTCTCCTCCGTGAGCCCCTCTCCTTTCACCTTCCCTACCCTCCCCTCTCGGCCTGAGTCTCACTGAGAGGCTTGTGAAGTGGGGTTGTCGCTCTTGCTCTCCTGACTGGATGGAGCCTTGTTGTTCCAGGGGCTGTTGGCACCCAGAGCGGGAGAGTTGTTGAAGCTGTCCTCATCATCGATGCCATTGGCTGCATCGAACTGCGTGTTCTCCAACCGGGTGATCAGACGCTCGTCTTCATCACCAAACTCCCCTCCCATCAGAGTGGGCTCACCCACAACCATCACATCCTGCAGTAAAGGAACAAACCATTAAAATATGTAGTGGGGGGCAGGGAAAGTGAACAAGTATTAATATGCAAGATTTAAACCCATAATCTACAGTTTTAATCTTGTACAATTACTTTAGAATGTCTACGCGACTTTACATCCCAAAAGCAATCAGGTCAGCAGTACAATAAAGTCAGTAATACATGGCCATTTTCCAACTTCAACAGGCTGATTTTGTTTTTGTCTCCAACATGAACGATATTATACATTATATACGTATAAATTAAATGCCTCATTTACAGTACAGAATGGCATACAACAAATGGTTCCGTGAAATCCACAGGGGCATTAAAAATAAACGTTTCTGATATGTGGGTCCTTTGGAAGCAAGGAAAATTTAATTTTGTTTCATGATCTGACCCCATCAAAACCTTCCAGCAGGCACTGACAGCATCCAGTATCAAAAAGGTGCTTGTTGTAATTCTGCTTACAGGTACTTGGTTGGGGAGAGGGAAGCTGCCGGCAGGGCTTTTCTTCTTGCTGTTGTTGTTGTTGTTGGTGCCTCCTCCAGCACTCATGGTGCTGCCGCCTGAGATCTTGCGCTTCCGCCGTTTGTTGGGTGCCTGCCGTGCTGGTTCCGCTGAGGAGAAACAGACCATACAAAGCTTTATGATGTGAAACAAAAGTCCAGGAAGTGTTTACAGCACAGCAGGGCAACAGTCCCCAAGAAATGTTTAGAACAGACAAGCAAGTGCAAATAGTAAAGAATTTCTCAAAAAATATTTCAAGAACTGGTTGCTATGTCAGGATACTGTGCAAGTACCTACTGTTCTACAGTACCCAAAAGCATAGACATGAATACAAAACACATGTGAGAACAGGAAGAACGATAAAGCCCCACATGATAAAAGCAAATGTTCACCCACCTGGTGGAGCCACCATCCTCTGCCACTTTTGGAACAGACAGGTCTTTAGACAGTCCCTGGGGCTCAGGCTGTACGTCTTGTGCCTGGACATGAGCTCTTGCATGGGCTCCAAAATCACGCACAGCTACAGAGGTTGAAGGATATTAAAAGGAAATATGTTGGTCATCTTGAGTAATGACATTGCAAAAGGTCATAAAACATTCAGACATTATGAAGCATGAAGAAAAGAATACACATTCCAGTTCTAAGGTATTACAGTAAGAGCGGGTTTCTAAGACAACTTTATGCTGCAAGACATCTTTGACCTTCTCTGAAAGAGTAGCTTCAGCAAGGCACAGACGTCTAAAAGCCTCACTGAGTAATGAACAACTTGTGTGCGTGTGTACGCATGTGTATGAGTGTGGAGAGATGGCAAGGGAAAACGATTGATTAAAATCAAAACACCATTTCCCACAGGTTTTATACTAGCTTGTACACATTAACCTGACAGTACCAAAATTTGCTGACAAAATTTTGTCCGAACAAAGTCTGTCCTAAACCACATCAAGTTTCAAGTCCAAGTACCAAATAAACCAAATAAGTATAAAATAAATCCTTAAGCAGTTTCTTCAGAGAAACAAAGAACTGGCAACGTGCACCAACAAAATATAATTGTCAGCACATCAATGAGATGGTGAATTTGAATCTATGATTAATTTGTAAAATGTTGTTTAAATAAGTAATTGTAATTGGGACAGTCCTATATCTACATGCTTCTTAAAAATAAAGTGTAGGTGTAAAAGCTGAAGCCAATTTAAGCCATATTTCGAACAGCCAGGAAAGTTTTATGAATACTGAAGTGTCACAATGAGAAGGCTGGTACATATGGATGCAGTATGAGCACTCACTCGGAGGTAGTTTAGAGTGGAGTTGGAGAGACCGCATCTCGTGATGTTCTTAGACAGCTGGTCCACCATCTGTGGGTCCTGGGCCTGGAACAGCAGACATGACAAATGACTCATAAGTATCAATGTTCTAATATTTCTTCTGGTGAAAAGATAACTACATCCACAGATACATACGTGCATAGCCAGGATGCTGCGTGGGATTAGCTCTCTGTGCTGCCTTATGCTGAAGTGCCACGTCTTTATCCTCATCATGTCATCAAACATGAACTCCAAGTACAAACGGCCCTCCACACACACCTGCAAAGAGAGTAGATTTATGTATACACATTTACAAATCAAAATGTAAACATACACCAAGAGAACTTTTATATTATGTTTGAAACTTGGATGCAATGATATAATCGTCGCTGACACTATACATGCTGATAGTTTATAAAATGTAGAAACTGAGACTAAAGCCACAACAATTAGCATAACATTTTCACTAACAATTGAACAGTTTACTAGTAATTTGGACATCCTGTGTCTGAGGTAAAACTACTCACACAGACGCCAACAGAAGCTGTTGCTACCAATTGCAGATAAACTTGCTAACCAGAGACTCTATTGCTCAATTCTGTACACTAGGGCTTCTTATTGTTTGTCACCTCCATAATGTAATTCTTTTATTCGCCCTCTTGCTATCGTGTGCTTACTAGAGAAGGATGGAATCTCCTTTCAAATCTGGTTTCCCAAGGTTTCTTCCTTCAGCTTTTTCTCTACCTCTTAACTTGCTCACTAGGGACTCATGCTCAAGTTTTGTAAAGCTGCTCTGCAACAACGTCAGTTGTTAAAAAGCACTATATAAATACATTTGACTTGACTTGTGGCAGCCGTTTGGTGCAAGACAGCAAATGAAACATGGACGTTACACTGTCAAACTGTAAAACTGTAGCTTGGCTAAAGAGCTAACATTTTTCTTAAAGGAATGCCACACAAATTCTAAAAATGGTCATAGCCAATTCATTTGCATTAACAGTTTCAAAGATGTTGACTAAAGGCTCTGCCATTTATTATGTATTTTCTCTGTCACCACACAATTTACAATAGCAATCAAACACAATCACACGCTCTGCTGCTGCAGGACATACCTGTGTGAACATAGGCTTGCCATTTTGAGTGACCATCGTACACTGGTCACAATCCAGAGACACAAAGTTGTTGTGAAAGGACTCCTTGGGATGCTTTAGCACATAGTAGAGTTCAGTAGCGCCTCCCTCAAATATACTGCGGAAATAGCGTGGGATCAGTGTCCGGCCAATTGCTGAGGAGAGAAAACAATTTCCATCTTTTAAATCATGCAGTGCAAAATGATATGAGTTTTTTTCTTGAAATGATAATGTTTTACACTTTTTTAGAGGCTTACTGTATCGCTTGGGGCCGTCCTCTAGACAGAAGGTGATTGTCAGCATGGCGTCATCCTCAAAAAACTCTGTTGTGAAGGCATCCCACCACAAGTTGTCACAATCCTGGAGGGAGAGACAGGGTAGATAAGACAGTATGAAAGGGATATAAAAGAAGACAGTAGCAGAAAAGTGTGAATTCTGAAGATCAAAACATTGTGACAGCTACTGCTGGAATGGGTGTACATTTAGCTAAAGAACATATGCACTACTCTAACATACATCCATGCAAGCTGCAGCCACAGACACAGCAAGTATCCAGTGAACTTTAGACCCAGAGCCCGTAGTACAGCGCAGGTCGCCATTTAACAGAATCAGAATCACATTTATTGGCCGAGTATGTGAGCGAACACATACAAGGAACTAGATTCCAGTCGATGGTGTCTCTCAAGCACAACAGTATAAAACAATAACAATATGTAAAAATACGTGTGTACATGTGCCTACACCACACCCATATGTCTCTTACAGAGCATGCTTGCTGCTCCAATAGGCCAACAGACGCAATTCTGATTCTGAGCCTAATGAAATTACGTCAGTTGACGCTGTCAGCCGTTCTAGTGTTAAACACCACATCTGCTAGAATGTGTGGGGTTATCTGCCAGGACCTGGGTTTGTTAAAAAAAATAAGTTACGCCCAAATTAACATTTGTTTTATGTGATGTTACTTTCTTCAGTTATTTATTTAATGTAAAATTGCAAATTGTTTTGTTGTTAACAAATCAGTTGACTGTTTGGTTTGAATCATTCTGAATAAAGTTTGTTTTGTCATTTAAACAGTTGTTCTCTTATTTATTTATTTATTTTTTTACCTTTGTGGAATCGAAATACAGAATTGATTAAGCTGAACCAGAACCAGAACTGGAACTTTCCATTTTACTGCTGGTTTTGTTAGTTTGCTGCTTATTCGTTAGTTTTTCCAAATCACCGTTCAGTGTAGTCTCCCAAACGAATCACTTTAAAGCCATTTAAAATCCGTATTTGAAAGAGAGGGCTTCAAATATAAATTCTACCAAAACTGGTTTCTGATGGTAACTTAAAGTTACACTGGGCTTCCACAAAGACATACTGTACATTAAATCACTATTTGCTGTATAAATGTTACTTGAATTTCTTTACATTTACAGCATTTAGCAGACACTTTTATTCAAGGCAACTTCCATTCCCTTACTACAGGGGACAGTCTCCCTGGAGCAACTTGGGGTTAAGGGTCTTGCTCAGGAACCCAGTGGTGGTCTGTTGAAGGTAGGATTCGAGTTATAATGTTTTTGTTTTATGGAATGTTTAATAATACTGAGGTGGAAAAGAAAACACTCACTGCTCATGTAAACAGTTTAAAAAGATTTTCGCAGGTGCCTAAAACTTTTGCACAGTACTGTATATCACACATACGATAAAGTATATAAGTGATGTTTTAAGATAAGTGCAATAGGTGAACTGGTGCTGCCTAAGTTGTATGAAGAGCCCAGAGAGGGCTCAGACATGGAATGTCCCCTCAGGCATGTAGGACTAAAGGATTCTTTATGTTTGTGCCTTGCTCACCTCTGTCCAGTTCTGTAGCCGTTTGTTGAGCTCAAATATCCTGTAGTCTGTCTGGTTCCCATACGGCGTGTGCCTCCTGACAGACAAAGAGGAAAACAGAGTCACTTTGATCCTGGCCTATGTTAAACCCTACAAAAACACAAATGAATCACTGCCCAGGTATTCTGAAAAAATCTCTACAAACTGATGGGGGTACAAAGCTTATTACAAGCTTAGAAGTTAAAGGAGGGAGATTTAGAAAAACGAATCACAATATGCCAGAGCATGTTCACAATACACTACATATATTTGTAGACAAAATGTAGTAGCTAATGAGTAAAAATAACAGCATTATGTTATAATACGCATTCAGCTCCCTGTTACTATGCTGTTATTATACATGGGCTATTGTAGCCTCTCCATAAATAACCATGAAATACTCAGAAAGAGTACTGTGACAATTTACTTACCCTATCCCAGGCTCTAGGTATGTTGGGGGGTACATGGGCGTTGGGCTGGAAAGCAAGACAAAGAAAGCTATCAAAAAACCCGGTTTAAGATGAAACAGAACTTTTGGCTGCAGCTAATGCCTTAATGGTCACTGATCATAGGCAAAAATCTAATATTTGACCAATTTATCATATAAGCACTGTACAAACATCTACACTTCCAGTATGTAGCTGAAATTCACTGATGTGCGTTTGCTCAATCTTTAGCAGGACTGATGATTCAGGATTAAGTCTTATTTCCCCTGTGGGCGCCATTTCAGACAGGAAAGGGATCGTTTCCTCCCCAGACGTTCTTTCCTCCCCCCCTTATCTCTGTGGTGCAGTGAAGGCAGACGCACATGGCACCCACAACACTTTTAGTGCCCCCCTCCCCTCCCACGTCCAATCAGAGTAGAGGATGTTAATTGACAGCTCAGTTTACCACAGACACGGTGGGATCAGCACCAGCAATTCCTTTAGCCACTATCTTCCTAAAGCCAAAGCACTGTTGACTGACTCAGCAAAACCCCCATCACCACCACACAGACACCCAAAGCAATGTGACAAGCATGTATATAAAACGGCATCATTTTATCTCTCGTATATACTATTTACAACTACATTATAGTTTCCCAGTACTTGCTGAATTATTTATATTAATAACTGAATAATAAGAGTATTACTAGTTATATTATCCAGACAACTTGGTTGTTGTCATCAATCATATTAGTGGCTGAGTATTCAACCAGTTATTTGACAGTGAAATAAGGGCAAACAATAAAAGCCTTTAATCAGACCTTGCTGAAAACATCGTGGGATTTAAAAACACCAAATGGGTGGGGGTTTTTTCTATAGAAGAAATCTTTAAGACAATTTAAAATATACTCCATGCAAACTTATCACCATTCACTTGTGACTAGACTTATCAACACAGTACACTTTAATGTGTTTTTTCCATCAAGCAATCAAATTGTAATCATGTACAATAACTAAAGGTTTTAACTGAATAATGATACTGCAGTTTAAGGTGTCAACCTGAATTTAGCACAATTAACTGCATGAGAACACATCTTATCTAAATCACATCATTGTACCTACACTGCACTGCTGTGCAGGTGCACTGGCAAAGCAATAATGGAAAAAGGTCAAATTGATTACATGCAATTTAGACTAACACACAATGCTCTCTACAAAAGCAGAGGGACTCACCCCACGTCTCTGTCCAGCATGGTGCCGGGATGGAAGGGGGGAAAGGCGCTACCGTTGGGGGGCTCCTTTGGGGAGTACAGCTTGAATGACTTGGAGGAACAGCCTGAAAGACACAGAAAGGGGGAAAAAGAGGACCAATGTGAATCACGATCTACAGGCCAGGGCAAAACAACTGTAACACTAATGTATGGGCAGGCAAAATAACGAAATGTTGTCGTCACTGTGATAAGGTACGTCACAATATGCTTTACTGAGTATGCTGTGGGTATAACAGATTTAGACTAAACAACCACCACTGAAAAAAAAATATTTTTCAAAGATGACTGTCATATTTCTGCTTATATTCACGTTAAGAACTCATACACTGTTTTACCTGAATTGCTGTTGTTGGCTGGCATAACAACTGATTACAATTCTAATATAAAATTTGTGAAAATACCGGTTTGATCACTGAATTCACAACAATCACAGGAAACATTATAGCCTTGCTGGCACATTTACTTGATAAATCTAAAAATGATTGCTGTGAAGCACCTATAAAAAGACATCAAACGTGTCCTGGTTAATCAGTTGTGTTTGGGGTAAGAGAAACATTTTAATAAACTTTATTTTTTGGTCAACCAGCGCAGTATGACAAATACACTTGGCCCACAGTTCGATTTACGATGTACAGTATGTTGTTTGTTCATCATTATTGCGACAACAGACTTTGCAATACTGACATCCCAGAGAGCTGCAATATGCAAATGATCCTTTAACAAATCAGTGTTATTGAGTCACAGCTCCAGGTGACTTGAATTATTTTACCTAATTATGAACCACTAAAGACACTGACTGTGGTGTTTTTAAAGGACCCATATTCTACTATTCTATAATTCAAACATGAATAAGAAAAATTCATTCTTATTTTCAAATATTCGTCTCTTAGAATTAAACAGACTGTTTCTTTTACTGTGCCTTTAAGAGTAATATATAGAAAAGATCCCTTTTTCCCCTGATTGGCTGCCCTACATTGAAGCTCACTGAAAAGGCAGCACAGGCTCAAAGTTTTTCACAAGCTTATTTTCCAAATATGGACTATTTTCAACAAACTCTGAATGAAGACAAATAAAGACTATCAATACGATACTGCACAATTTACCTATAACAGACCTGGAAGAAAGAGGAGTACATGACATGTGTGTTTGATTGGTGGAGACTGTTTGTATGGCAATGTCACAATGTGGTGAAGCATCGTTACACCCTTAATCACAGCCCAACTTAATCCCGGGTTAGGCTGCACATTTATATTTGGTTTGATTTACGTCCGAATTCAGAGAGCTTTTTGTCCGTGTATCCATGAGGGCAAGGGTCATTTTGACAGCATCTGCAGACAAGAGAGTGGGTGCCAGATATATAGGGCAATATAGTCTGTCCTCATTTCAATCCACTATACAGATCATGTCCAGTCTGCTTTTGAACACACGCGCACACACACACACAAGCTATATACACATGGCAGGAGAGGGTTGTAGAGCGCAGACACACCCCTCACCCTATCCATCCCGCCAATTAAAAGGATCTACTGCACAGCACATTCAGCCATGACAGGTTCGTGACCTCTGCCGTCACGGGAACGACTCTTGCCTAATAATGACTGCCCAACGTGTCTCGCAAATAAATCCACAGGATGTCGGTGTCGCTCAGGCTTCATAAAATTGCTCATGTGGTTTCACAAGATCTGTATTATAAAATATGATACTTGCTAATTGTCAGTGCAATCCTTTTACCACTATGAAATCCTACTGTTTTCCCAGTTAAAAAACGGACACTTCGTCACAAGAAGTGTAACAATCTTTCTAAATTCATCTTCATCACAGAAAACCAGGGCAAACCCTGTGGCCGATATCAATCAAGATTGTAAAAATCTCTTATAAAAAAATATGATAAAACTGGCAGACATTTTATATTTCTATGTTATGTTTTCATTTGTACTCAGTCATTTCTCAGTTCCTACACTCCTTGCACTAAAATAAACAAACAGTAGATATGCACAATCATATAAAATCTAAATATAAATACTGTAGTACTGGACTTGGAATGAAAAAAGATGGAAGTCTGAGTTACGTTATTCTCAGGCTAAAGGTTAAGCCTGGACACTCCTATTCACCAGTTTAGCATTTATTGCTATTGTTTATTTACACAGAGGGCGACTCAGTGGAAAAGTGGGATCCAAAGCATGCCACTATGGGTTTGCCCTATCATCAGGAGATCATAAGTTTAAACGTAAGTTTTGAGGTAAATCATCAGTGATACTGCTGTATTTTTGCTGGTTCTGATAAAACCGCAAGTTGCCAATATCATACGATGTCTTTGGCCACTACATTGGTCTTAAAAAACAAGTAAAAGCTCCAGTCATTTCACAGAAACCATTCTGGGTGTGTGGTTGGCTTTTGGTATGGCTCTGATGCAACCCATTTTTCTGTCTAGAAATTATTTTCATGATTGAGTAGAGGTTTTAAAAAACTGGAAACAGTTTATTGTTATAATTAATCCAATTGATTTACATATATCTAAAAAAAACATTTACCCAGGTAATTCCTAAGGTTTTCAGAGATTCCAAAGTACCTTCCTAGAAAAACTTATTTGGATATTTGCAATATCACTGTTCACTGTTGATCACTGTCAATTCAGTGGAACGGCAGGTGTTCATGGCTATTTTTAAATCAGCCAATCACACTTCATAGATTAACCATGATAGCTTTGCATGACACTCAAAAATGCATACTTTACAAGAATAAGGACCAAAACACAAACGTGATTTCGAAGCTCTTTTCCCCAAATTTCACACACTCACAAAAAGTGTGATTAGCCTCTCTGATGTACATGCAGTCTTTTTTATTATTTAGATCAGAGGTCCCCAACCACCGCTACCAGTCCGTGAGTCATTTGGTACTGGGCCCCACAGAAAGACAGAATAAAAAATATTTTATTAATTACCAGAGTCTGAAAGATCTTTCATTTTGAAAAAAACGTTTGTCTCGGTCACGTGATACAGTACATCAAAATTTTGCCGAAATGCCAGCCAAAATTTGTAAAAAAACAAATGCACTTGGTTTTCAGTTGTAACTATACCAGTCCGTGAAAATATTGTTTTACATGAAACTGGTCCATGGCGCAAAAAAGGTTGGGGACCGTTGATTTACATAACAGTCCCTTAACATTTTGGTAGATTCCTTCAACTCTTATTAACCTGCCACGGAGAACTGACAATAAACCAACCAGTCCAACTCCTACGTGTTTAATAAAACAAGCTTACATTCTGTTATTATGAGGATGTGATACGTAGCCATCTAGCTTTTTTCCACGTCACAGATGCTCTTCGTTAGCCCCAGTATACGGCAGAGGACAGAGGATTAAAGAATCAAAGGCTGGTCGTTCCATAGTGCTCCATCAGAGAGGTGTCCACCCCCAGTCACAGTGAAGCTATTGTCCATCTCCCTATGCTCTCCATTGACTGGACCACCATCTCACACCCACTTTTTATGACAGCTCCCACACACACCTGCTGCTAGAACCCAGGTGTTCAACAAACGCAGCAACGTCAGCGACCATTCCGGGTGTGTGACGAGCACAGACACCTCAAAGATATCAAAGCCTGTTCTTGTTATATTCACATGAAAACAAGCCTTCCGTTATTGATTGTAATTTGGGTTGTCACTGTTGATTATTTTATGCAACGTCATGTCTTCTATAGATCTTCCTTTACTTTCTAAAACTGGAAAAACTGACTTTCAGAAAAAATAAACTATGCATATAACAAAGGTTTCCAAGCTAGTCGTCTTACAATATTTGAGAGATTCTAAAATACTTAACTTTATTAAATAAATAAATACTTTATTAATACTTTATTAAATAAAACTTAGCCAAATAAACACATGGAACAACATATTTTAAAGGGTCAAACTGACATTTTAATTTTTTAAATAAAAAACACCTTTTGCTTGCTTATAAATAAAACACAGATCATGGGGAAAAAAGCAGCCATATAGGACAGATTACCAATGCTATGTTATTACATATGTAAATGCAATATAGCAATAAAATGTATATAAATGAATCTGTTTCTTATTGTTAGAGAGTTCAGTGATTTAAAATATGCATTATCATGTACAAATACAAGCTTAATTGATTAACTGTGACAACCTTACAAGGCCTTATTATAAGGATAAGGAGTAAAACACAGATCTATTAGAGAAGCTCTGTTCCCACTTGTTATAGTTTCTCTCTCTCTCTCTCTCTCTCTCTCTCTCTCTCTCTCTCTCTCTCCCACACACACACACACACACACACACAAACA
>JBBPCX010000038.1:1194957-1212790 GCA_037974365.1 Hydrocynus forskahlii
GAAAACCCCCCCCCCCCAAGGCCTTTAGGAGCTCCAGACATTGTTTACAGTGACAGCATAAATAACACAATTAGAGCATCAAAATCTGCCTTCATTCTGTAATTATTTATTTGCGACAGCTTCAGATGTGTTTGATCCCTGAGCAATAAGGTTATGTGTGTTATTGAGTTATTAAAGGAATAGCTCAGGGAAACCATTCAGATTTACAGTTTCCCCCTTATGACGAAGTGGTTGATTGACCAAGACTTGTCTGGTGTCTAAAATTGCTTATTTGGTTTAGCACTGGGGTTACAAATATAATGTAGCTTATGCGATAGCTTAAATATGTTTTGGCCTGTAACAGGACTTTTTAAGAAGAGCTTTTACTTTTTTAAATTTTTCACTTCCACTGACATTAAAATGTGTGTTTTCTTCACATAGAAGAAATGGATTAAAACAAAAAAAATTAAACTGATAGTTGATCAAAACAAAGCAGCTCCAAAAATGCTAATTTCATGGCCCTGATTTGTTTGTTCTGGAAATGTCTTTGAGAAATATGTTAGAATTTGTGGAAACAGATGAAATAAGTTGTATTAATGTCCAGTGCAATCTTAAAGCCTGATTTTTTGTCAGCAGTTAAAAGAGAAACATATGTCATATATTGTCCTGTCTTAGCAGTGAGAGGGCAATTGTGTAAATTTGGAAAGCTGGCTTCCTAACGAATCATTGTTTAACAGGTACTGTCTTTTCAATTTTATTTCTACTTTGTTGTTTTAGAATAAGAAGATTTTTATTAAACCTTAAGCTGCTTCTTTTATGTTCTGTTTTTTGTGCCATTAGCAAGCTAGGTTAGCAGGTGAGTCTTTGTGCTTTAGACATTATAAGGAACAGATATACACCAACAGAACAAACTATGATCAGTCTCAGGTCTCTAACATTTCTACTTTAAAAGAGTTTTGTTTGTACATGTTATTTCAAAGGAAAGCTAAGGGAGGAAAATGTTCAGATAGTGCCCATAAACACACACATTTATTCAAAGAAATGACTCAGGTAAATACCTTTTTCAGTAAATAACTCACTTTTTCTTGAGAAATTTCTTTTATTGATAGTTTTACTACTACAAAAAAGGAATATTATCAAATTACAAGTACACATCTGCTTATACCCACCATTTCTGCCAATTCAGCTTTCTGTAGACTGAAATATACTCAGCTGTGTGGTTTCTAACACTGTATGACATACAGCATATTGAGGGGTTTTATTTCACGCATAATGTGTCCACACTGTATTACTTATCATATTATCCAGAAAAAGAACAATAAAAGCACACTGTGTAGCTAAAACCAGTGCCTAGATGAAGATTCTGCTGCTCATAACAGTATTTTCTTTATCTCATAAGAAATAAATCATCTTCTTATTCCTCTTTTAGGTGCAAAAGAAATGATTCTCCTGCTGTTCTCATTAGTTTCTCTTTTTTCTTCTCTTTAACAATCTTATGGAGCTCAAAACTGTCTGACATTGGTAGTGGAGACTTGAATTTATAATCGAACCGAGTTTTCTTTTGGATCTTATGGTTTATCTCAAGACCTGATTATCCGAGACAAATAATGATGAGAGCAGTTAGAGAAAAGAACGAGTATTTTAAGATCTTGAATTGGTTTCAGGCTGAGATTAGAAGACGTCTCGTTCTCAGGAGCTGAAAGAGAAAATGGTCCAAATCGGAGCCAAGTTATGTCTAGAAGAAATAGGCTTGACAAAGAAGAGATCTTATTTTGAATTTCCTTTCCTCTGGGTGGTAGCAGTCTCAGTTTTTGCCAGTTTATTGGATGACAGCTTGCCCTGACTTGGCTACTCAGTTACATTTGAGGTGTTGGATAAATTGTGTAAATTAGATTTTTTGCTATTAGTTTTGTTAAGACTATTATGAATTACTATTAAAAACTAATAATAATAATAGCAGCAGTAGTAGTAGTAGTAGAAGTAGTAGTAGTAGTGTTATGAATGCAAGTCTGGCCCCATAAGGCCCCATGTCCTTATTGTTTGAGAACGTAATGATGTACATCGTTTGCCATTTTAATGCCTGATTAGTTCCCAGTTAGTTGCCAAATAAAAATCGTGATTAATGATTTGTCTTTTTTGGGGGAATTTTAAGCATTTTGCTTTGACAGTACAAGCCTAAAGTGGCCAAACTGGCTGATGAACTATCTGCCCGCTTGCAAATGTCAGCAATTACAAAAAACTGTGCATTCAATCCAATAAAATTTACTTGAGAGTTTGAAAATATAAGCGAAGCATATTTTAAATATATTTTACAAGCAAACATGCTAACAGCATTAGCAGTGGCTACTTGCCCTCCCCCACTCCCAATGAATTGAGCACCTGCCTCTCTAAAGGTCTCTGCAATGGCAGTGCATTCAATCCTCTTGCTGCCTGATACTTAGCATCCTTTTCTGTGTGTATTGAGGTTGAATCTTCAGGCCCCTGACACAGCCATAGTATCAGCTCTTAGTGGTTTTCAGAAGCTTTCAGTGGTGTCCTTACCACTAGAGGGGCTGTGATCAACCAGTAAAATGGTTCTTAGGGGTTAATCCCCTCACTGGGGGGTCAGACTCAGACCACTGCTTTAGCTTTCAGCTGTCACAGAGTGACACAAGCGGAAGCCGTACCTACAAAGCCTCTGTGGCCTGAAACACACGCTTAGGGATGCTTTTTAAAGCAGGCCTGGGATCAGTTTTTTGTAGTGTTAACTGAAAGCGGTTTCAACTGCACACAATAATAATAATAATAATAAGGTCATTAAGTAATTATCAGTTCCTACCCACTAGCTAAGAATCAGTACTTTTTATGAGTGTTTATGGAAGTGTTAAATATTTCTAAAAATATCAACATGATTAAGTCAAATTGCGGTGGAATGCGGTGATATGCGGACTAATTAAATTAAATGCTGTCACAGTGGAAAGCGGAAGCCTTGCCTACAAAGCCCCTGCAGTCTGAAACACACACTTAGAGATACTCATTGAAGCAGGCCTGGGATCAGTTTTTGCTTGCAGTTTTGAACTGCACATAATACTACTACTACTGCTGCTACGATTACTATTACTACTACCACTAATGACAATAATACGGGGGTGTAGGATGGACTTTTTAACAATATTGTTTATTAAAGTGGGTTTTTTTTTAACAATATTGTGAAAAATAAGTGTGAAATATTTCTGAAAAATTATTAAAATGATGAAGTCTAATTGAGGTGGAATTTGAGATTTGATGACATGCAAAGTAATTAACAACAAAAAACAATCAGTCAGAGCTTTGCTTCTCTGTAGTGCGAGTGAGAGGGCGACTCATCTAAAGTCAACACTCTGCAGTATGACCCCTCCTGGGCAGACCGAGCCACGGTAATTCCAGCACAGCATGCTGCACGCAGCGCGCATACGGGTCGGCTGCAGAACTTCATTAAAATGTTTGAAAAGAACGGGACGCAGCAGAAGTGCGCACAGCAGGCTTGCCAGTGAGCCTCATTCAGACTCTTAGGGCCAGGAGTCATCAGGAGACAGAACAGAAATGCCACATGAGGAGAGCGGAAAGGTTCCTTTCTTACCGACTGTTTCCAGTTGATCGGTCAAGATGAAAAATCCCACTGTTCCTCTCACTGACATTACTTTCTTAACAGATGCTTTAAGTCTGTGCACTAGTGATGAGCTCCTTGCTCTTTCTCTGTCTCTCTCCCAGTGTTTCTCTGTCTCTCTGTACTTTTTTGTGAAGCCAAAATCAGCAGCAACCATCCTGAAGCACTTTTCAGCACTTGGTTTGTTCTTTTGTACATTGTTATGCACGTCTGAGCTGACTTGCTGTCATTTTTCATCACGTTGTCTCTTTAATGTTAAGAGTTAGAAGAGGTATTTCCTTACCAGCTGTTTCCACTTGGTCAGTCATGATGAAAAATTCCAATATTCCTTACTGACGAGACCAACTCCACACCCTATAAGACATAGCTTGGATATGTCACATGCTCTCTCTATTTTTCTGTTTTCTCTTTCACTCACTCACTCACTCACTCCCTCCCTCCCTCTCTCTCTTTTTCGGGTAGATATCTCTAATGCCCAGCCTGCAGACTGAAGGGCTGTAGTGAAGCGATGGAGGGGGCTGAGGACTCTCTTACTCACCTTCTGTTCACTCGTCAACAGGAAGTCTTGAGGCATGCATCTGCCTCAGGCCTGATAACAGTCCATACTGCCCCACTAGTACACTCCCCCAGTGCTCCCCCACCCCTCATCCCAGCTCACTGGCCAACCACCCAGCTTCTCCTCAGTGTCAGTCTGGAGTGCTGCTAAATGGACACACAAGAAAGGCCTGTTCAAAAGGGATCATTCACTCCCCATATATAAGAACTTAGATGCAAAAATATCCTATTTGGAATCATTTTTAAAATTTTATGTTTGCCGACTGTTAGTTATTAAAGTTTACTTGTAGTATGTAAATAACAACAATTCAAAAGGGATCATTCACTCTCCATATATAGGAACTTAGTTGCAAAATTATCCTATTTGGAATCATTTCTCCTCAGTGCTTCTCCTCAGTGTCAGTCTGGAGTGCTACTAAATGGACACACAAGAAAGGCCTGATGTATGAAAACAAGCATTTCATTTTTAAAGTTGCAAATTTTATGTTTGCCGACTGTTAGTTGTTAAAGTTTACTATAGAATATTCTGTAGGAAAAGACTTCACATTCTTTTTTCTTTACATACATTTGCTGTCCTTCCCAGTAAAATGTAAACTTTGAAAGGTTATTACATAATTATATAATTAGTTGCCTAATTAATTACATGAATTACATGACAGAAGTCTGCAAAAAAACTCTGCAATATGCACGGCAATATTTCGTTCTATTTCTGCAAAGCTCCTCAAACGGCTGCCTGTGTTTTATGAATATATACTGTGCAAAGGTTTTGAGCTGCCCCTCATTTCTTTATATTCTGCTTTGAATCACTTTGTTGCAGCAAAAATACTATTTTGAGAAGATTAAATGAAACAAATGGGAACAAATGTTTTACTGTGACAGGCTGCAAAGTGCTTAAAGGTGTTTTCTGAATGCAAAATATATATACGCATGCACAGACACACACACACACACACACACACTCTTCAAAGTCTGGTTCCTATCACCACTACTGTGAACGATTCTGATTCTGTAAGATTTTCTAGAATGGGGCATTTCATGTCAAACCAGTCTGGGTGACTACATCTTATCTACATCTTCATCTTACTATGATTTAACCATTTAATTATGCAGACATTTTGCAAAAAAAAATTCCTTTAACCAAAACCAGAGATTGTGTTATCACAACCTTAACCAGTTTAGAATTATAGATTGTAGTTAATTGCGTGGAGATGATTCAGATTTGTCGAGCAGTTTTTGAGAAAAGCCTGTCTTTAATAAAGCTTCTGATCCCCCCAGTGGTGAATGACTCAAAAAGGGGGTGTGTTATCTGAGTGACTGACAGGTCTCCCATGGGGGCCGCTGTATTTCTGTAGCGTTAAGCCTCAGATCAATGCTGTTTTGAAGTGCTGATCACAGCATTCGACTTCGGATCTGCCAAGCTGGCGAGGCTACAGAAGGACGGAGCTGCTCTCAGATGACATCCTCAATGATCACACCAGCCATTGTCAAGCGAGAACAGAAAAGATTGTTTAAAGGTACTAGAGCAGTGTTTCCCGGCTTCAGTACTTCAGGCCCCACCTGTTCTGCACAGTTTTATGTCTTCCTGAAGCTGAGCGACAATATTACATATCGTGTCTTTCTATAGATAAATGTCCAGAGAGAGTAAAAACACAAAACTGTACAGTTCAGGTGAACTACAAGACTAGAGATGGGAAACTCTTGGTTACATGCTGTCAAACAGGCGCCATCTTGTGGTCTTATACTGATGGCTGGTATTATTCTGGATGTGAAACTCCTATTGCAGAGTATTATGTGAAAATGCTGACCATAAAATGGCCAAATTTCATTTTTGAGTAATATTATATCTTGTATATTTCTTATACTGAACGTTCCTCACTTTTTAAGAGGTTAATGTAGTATGTAAATAAAAACAATTCAAAAGGGATCATTCACTCCCCATATGTAGGAACTTAGATGCAAAAATATCCTATTTGGAATCATTTTTGTGATGTCACACTTACAAATATTCAGCCATTCATTAATTATGAAGTTATAAGGAATGTATCAGCCTAGAACAAGCCAGCCAATCAAAACAGAGGTCATTTACATACATCAGTCTTAAAGGAACAGTATCCAAAACAGCCTGTTTAAGTCTGAAGTTTAAGTTTATAAACAGAGTTTCAGAAATTGTAATGTAAAAAATTCAAACATAGAGAAAACAACCCAAAATTTATAAGTGGACTTACAAAATTAAGACTAAACATAAGATATAGGCCATATAATTGTACCTGCAAAATGACTTGTAAATGTGTTGGATTGGATTAAAGTAAAATGTATAGACAAAATAAGAACAAAAGAATGGACTGGGAAGAATAAGTAAGTGGTTTTGAAAATAAGTTGGTAGGTTGATGAGAATGCAAATCATGATCAGTTAGAACTATTGCGGAGCAGCTGGACTTCACAAAATCAGCACCGTGGAATAAGAACTGTCAGAGTAAGCATGGCATCAGAAAAAGCACAACAACTTATTACAGAAAAATCAGTAGAATTATGAAGAAAAAGCCCACAATAATAGACAAAAAGGGAGTGTACAGTGCTAAAGGTTTCAAAGATCACTCGGCACAGGAGAAGTGTAGATGCCAAACTACAAGACACAAAAATCTCCTCGCTCAGGAAAAAGGTTCAACATGCAATTATGAGGAGAAAAAAAGTACAAAAATTTAGCTGGATAGACTGAAGTCTATTGGTTAGAAAATGTAAAAGTGTGGAGATGTAGAAGGACTGTAAAGGAGCAGCGCACCTCACTTACCAAGCCCACCTCACACAGCCAAGAAAGCAGAGTCATAACCAAGAGCTGTTGTGAGTCAGTGTTTTTTACTGATGACATAAGCGCGTCCAGCAGCAGAATGGATTCTGAAATGTTCAGAAACATCTTCTCACGTCCTCCACATTCTTTGAAAGCAATCTCATTATGTAGCAGGATAACCTACACTACCAGTCAAAATTTTCTGCACACCACAGGTTTTACCACTTATCCACTCATTTCAAAAACTGCAGACTTTTATTCTTAAGCATTGGAAAGTTGAGCGAACAACTATAAATGAAAATAGGTTGGAAAAAAACAAGTTTCCTGTACAACATGGAAAGAATCTGTAACAGTGCATGTCTGACATCCTATTAACTGGTCATGTGGTGATGCAGAGTCAAATTCTAGACTGTCCTTCAACTTTATAGACTCTAGATAACTGTTTCCACTCATTGACTGTCACTTAATAGCTCATTAAGTATCTAACAGTTATCTGGTGATCCACATTATCATTATAATAATAATTATATAAGGTGGCATTTTATAGGTTGGCAGTGATGTATACAAAATATTACATCTTCTGGCTGATAAAGGTACTCAAATGCCAAATACCCTATACATTTATTTGGTAGGAAAGGAAATTGAATGAGAACCATGCAAATGTAGAAAATCTCATTTGATAGTGTATGTTTAGTGGCCACTTTATCAGAAACTCCAATATCTCTCCACCCTGTTGTCACTTTCTGAACACTTCTGGCTGGATATTTTTGGATGGTGAACTTCTAAATTTCTTTTATTACCATCGAACAGTGTCAAATACAGTGTTTAAATATAAGGCATAAATACAGGTTGAGAAATGGTCATGTAAAATTTCTGACATAGAGAAAATGACACAAATGTTATAAGTGGACCTCGAAGGAAAGAAATAAATGGTAAGAAGTAATACATGGGCGCTGTATTTCTACAAGTAAAAGAGATCTGAATGTGTAGGATTGGATTGCAAAGTAAGTAGTTTTGAGTATAATATGGTAAGGAGATTAGAATGCAAATCATGGTCAGTTAGAACTATTGCGGAGCAGCTAGACTTCACAAAATCCACAGCGTGGAATAAGAACTAAACTGTCAGAGGAAAAGATTGTCAGCGATCTCTTAAGCACTTTGAGCTGCTGTCTCCTCTGTAAATGAAATCATTATCATAATTCATTGTAGTGTAAATAAAAATCTAGCTTATAAAGAAATTGCCTCGGCTCTTCAGTTCTTATGCAAATCTACACACAAGAGTGATATGGCTCTCTGGCAATGGCTGTGATTTAGAATGTGTTCACACATCTTCCTCTCTCTCTCTCTCTCTCTCTCTCTCTCTCTTTCTCAGTCTTTCACTCCTCTCTCTGCACTCGCGCTGCCTGGGGGCTGATGGGTAAGTGACATTGCCCTGATGCTGCTGTGTTCTTGGCACAGGAAGCCATTTTGTTCCAGATCTGTGGCTGCTGGGAGACAGGTCTGATGTGTGGAGACAGCCTGGCCAATGACAGATCAGTCTGCCAACCAAACACACACTCACTCTCTCACACACACTCACACACACACACACACACTCTCTCTCTCGCTCTCTCTCACACACACATGAGCTGAGTGAGCTTCTCTCTGACTCCCTCACCCTCAGAAACACCCTCATGTCGTCCTCCTTGTTCTTTTTCTCTCTCTCTCTCTCTCACACACACTCAGCTCTCTCCAGCTCATGTCTTGTGTAACTGCGCCGGGTTGCCATTTTAGTGCTGCTGCTGTGCTTTAAGTGATTTTCCTCTAATCAAGCGAGCACCATGTGACTCTTCGCATGAGAAAGCGCACCAACCTCTGCTCTCACTGCCACGAGAGGGGTGGGGGGTGGTAGAAAAAAAAGGAGAAAAAGAGGAGGGGGAAGAGAGGAAGGTGGGCAGAGGAAGGAGAAGAAAGAGAAAGGTGGGGAGGAGCTGGTGACCTGTGGACGCTGAAGGTGACAGTAAACGGCCATACATTAACAGCTCAGGCTATAGGATGAAGCACCTGAGTCCACTCACCAGGACACACAGAAGACCTGACAGTGTGCTCTGACGGGGCTGGGTAATAGAATGACATGCTACAGTTATGCTTAGTTACACCACAGCGAGCTTTTCCGAACATGTGGAACAGCACTCGCAGAACTATGTTTCATTAAAAAGGGATTTAGCTCATGGGGCTCCAGGATAGCACAGCTGTCTAAGGTTTCATCCTGTTGTGGGAGTTCAGATCGTGAGTTCGGGAGAATATAATTGGCCCAATCTAAAAAGGCAAAAAAAAAAAAAAAAGAAATGGACAGTAATTCAAATTGGATGCTGGTACACTGGATCTATTCCAGCTTAGAAAGCCTTAGAAAAACTAAACCGAGCTGCAAAAAAAAGCACAATTTAGTGGATATACTTTTTTCTCATTTTGGGATTGCTGTCAGAATTTTCTGAGAAGAATATTATGTCTAGCTGGAAAGGGGTGCAGTGGTTGGCGAGAAGGTCCTGGGTTTGCCCCGAAGGCCTCACAGTCCGAAGACATGACCTGACCTGGAACACCAGTGAGTTTCTCTGCCTGTTGCCCTCTGGGTGCTGGGATATGGTCCAGAACCTCTGTGACCCTAATTCATGATAAACAGCTCAGAAAAGGGATTGATGGACTATTATTATTGTAAGATTACCTTATGTCCACACCTTACTTTGATCTATTTCTAGAAAGTGTGTCTTATTCCTTCATCAGATAGTACTGCTTATTTTAAGCATTATTTCTTGAAAAATCATAATTATCTGCAATTTACTGAAACAATCAAAACTATTTGCCAGCGGAATAGACACTTCCACTTGATAAAAGGATTTAAAACAAGTAAAAAGACCTGAAATAAGTTAAATAATCTTTAAGCATTCTTATAAGTCTCATCATGAGAAATATTTGATCATTGAACTAGATTTATGATGCTGTGACTTGCACAGATGGAAACATTGTAATATACTGTGTATTATGATATTGTTATATTATGTATTGGTCATATCGGCCAGCCTTTATACACAGGCTCACAAACATAGGACGCAAGGCCACACAAGAAGGGGGCGGTGCCTCCTGCTCAACATCCCAGAGGAATGTAAACACACAAGGTTTAAACAGAGCATGTTACCTCTCTCTCTGTCTCTCTCTCTCTCACACACACACACAATCTCTTTCTTCTTCAGTTCTATATCACTCTCCCTCTTTCAGCTCGCTCCCTCCCTTTCTCCCTCACTGCTAAACCAACACTTTTCTCTGCGACCACAGGCAATGAACAAAGGCCATTCAGGCCGAAATACGACAAATGCGACCGATACACACTCAAACACTCCTTTACAACCACCAATCAAATAATAGGCCTGCAGCCACAGGCCATTAACCAGCCGTACTGGTTGTAACCCCCCCCCAGTCAGTTGTGAACATAAGTTACAGACCACATCTGACCTCTCCGAAATGCTTTAAGAGGACTGGTTCATCATTTAAGCCGAAAAAACTGCTAATTCACTGCCGCCTGTAGGCGGAGTGTGAGAGGAATTAAAGCTCCTCTTTTGACTGACAGTCTGTGAGACATCTTGTTCTAAATGATGCAAACACTCACTGGGTTCGCTGCACACAGGCACTGAACAAATGAATCATCTGAACCTATTTAATGGTTCATAAAACTTTACTGATATGATATTGCAACAGAGTGAGTGAGCAGATGCTCTTGAGAATGAGCAGGCGTGCTCGCGGAGACCTCCGCTTTATGAGGGGGTGGGGGTGGAGGAGGGACAAGGAGGCCATCTTGTAAACTTGCTGGGACAGCGTCATAAAACAAAGAATGGATTCGAGAGATTTTTTTTTAAAGGGCTCATATCCTACATTTTTCTATGTTATATATATATACTCCGCCCCCCCCAGAAGGTCCTCTTATGACTTCTGTGTGCTTTTATTTAACAACGGTCATATGTCAGCTTTACATGACCATTACTGTCCTTTAAGTCTGATATGTACAAATGACGTCCGTTCCGACTGGCTGCACTATATTGCACCCTTGTTCAGAAAAACTCCCTCTACCTGTATTGGATGGGCGGGGCTTAACTGCTGTAGGCTGAACAGGAGGATGTATGTAAATGCCTCGTTTTTGTGACATCATGAAATTCAAAACAGATTGTTTTTACAGCTTAATTACACATATGGACTGTTTGGACTGAACATTTTGGTCTACACTACCAAAAGTTTTTGCACTGAGATTTTCTACATTTGCATGTTACTCGCTTAATATTTATTAAAAATATTCAATATTCTTTGCAAAAAATAAATTTACATTGTGTTCAACAATTGAGTACATTTATAAGACAGAAAAAGTCCAATTTTGTATTCATCATTTCTGACCTATAAAACGCCACCTAATATAATTACAATTATAATGAGGATCACCAGACCACTGTTAGATATTTAATGAGCTACTAAGTAACAGTCAGTGGGATGAACCTGTGAACTAGTGCATTTAAAGTTAAGAGGACAGTCTAGAATTAGACTCTGCATCCCTACACAACCAGTTATTAGGACATCAGACATGCACAGTTAAATATTTATAGTTGTTCACTCAACAACTCTCCAGTGCTTAACAAGAATGAACTTGAGCAGTTTATGAAATAAATAGATAAGTGGCAAAAACCTGTGGTGTGCAAAAACTTGACTGGTAGTGTATAATGGTGTTAATGTACTATATACTGCACCCCAACAAAAGTCTCAACCTGTGTAGACTTCACAGCTGTGTTTTGGAGGACGAAATGCTATCAGGTCTTGATTTAGTGCACCAATGCCACAGAACAGCATGAGCGACCGCTGCTTTGGGAGCCAGAGATGGTATTGTCTAAGTGTAACGGAAATCAAAGACGAAGCCTGTCCCAGAATCAAAGCGCTCTTCATCCTCTCTGATATCTGCGCTCAGCCTTAAATCAATAGTTCAAGTAATATCCCACAAATTGTGCAAACTGAATACTTAAATCATCTTACAGTTTAGTAGTCTGAACTGGACTTGATTACACGGCCTCTGATCCTGCATGATACGCTGATTCAAGCAGTTTGGACAGAACTTTATGTACAGTATAGGCTTCCATTTCTCATCAGCCACACAGGCCTCTTAACTCCAGTGCAAAATTGAAGTAGCAAACTTCAGACACCAAACACGTCTTGGCTGACGGCCTACGTTTGGGCTAAGAGAGGAAATGTTGAACATCTGAGCTTTCAACAAACTCTCTCTTTAACCGCACAGACTCTTCTCACACCTCTCCATGCTAATGGCAATGTCTCTCTTTTTCCTTCCCCACTTCGTCCACCCCCTACCTTCTCCCCCGTCTGCTCTTCTTCTCCCTTTTCTCCGCTCTTTTTCTGCTTATTTCTCTCCTCCACTCTTTCTCTTTCCCTCTCATTTCTCTCATCCACCCTCTGCTTTTTTCCTATCTTCATCTCTCTCTCTCTCTCTCTCTCTCTCTCTCTCTCTCTCGCTGTCTCTCTCTCTCTCAGTAAAGGATGAGAGAGTGATGGAGCTCAGATTTGATGGCCCGTCGCCGGGGCGACTGTCACTCTGCGCAATGAGTCTGAGCGACAGAGCGAAGATATCAGCCTCACAAGACTGTGAAATTACATCAAACCAGTAGAGAGAGACAGGGGGAGAGAGAGAAAGAGAAAGAGAAAGAGACAGAGAGAGAGAGTGGGGGCATATCTGCAGTGTTGCCCTCTGCTGGAGGCACAAAGTGTGTTCACAAATTCTCTGCAAAATCTTTTGGTACCCTGGTCTATTTAGACCACCTGTGGCTTTATGCTTCAGGCTTCATCTGAGTCTTTTGAGGGTGTGCATGCTTTTGGAGGTGCATAGTATGTCCCATGGAGACAAAACATTAAAGACGGAAGAAGGCTTTGTACTGATAAGAAAGCAGAAACTGACATTTCGATCCATTTAAATGATCCACACGGCTGTGGTCAGATCTTGACCACAGCTTGGGACTCAGCCTAGGAAAGTCGATACATCTGCTATGCCAAACTCCATCGGTATCAGATCTCCAGACCACAAACAAATCAGAAAACAACAAGAGGGCCACTACAGACTGATTGCAGTGAGACAGACCAGTCTAGATGGATGATGCAAATTCCATGCACCTCCTTCTCACCGGTGGCTCCTGGAGTACCCCAGTCTGGAACTGGTTTACCCTCTCTCTCACACATAGTCCAAAAATTATCAGCCTTTTTCTGTTCTTAAGTGGGTTAGAGCAGAGAAACAATGAATTTAAATTAGTTTGCATAGTGCTTTTTACAACAGATGTTGTCCCGATGCAGCTTTCCAGAAATTAGTTTTGTTAGGGGAGGTAGCATCTGGAAACATTCCCTAAAAGCATGAGGATGAAACTCCTTAAAAGTATGAGCCACTGAGAGGAACCCAGAATCCCTAAAAACTCCCTAGGAGCATAAGAAGCAATCACTGAGAGGGACCAATATTCAAAAAGAAAAATGTTGTATGATCAGAAAGAAACACTCAAAACTCCCTGAGAGCATGAGGTTAAAAGAAGAAGCCAGACTCCAAAGAAAAACCATATTAGAGTAAGAGGAGGAGGAAGAGACATACATGAAGAACTCATGTCTTATCCTCCTCTGGCTCACACTGCTTTTCAAATTTACAATAAACAAATGACAGTTCTGAGAATTATCGTTAAATAAATTAAGCGCTGAACAGAAGAGTTCATCAAACATACAGGGTAGTGCTGGAAACCACAGTCACAGACTGACTTCATTCTATCATTCACAGAACTGGATATCCTTCCAAACACAGAAAAAAGGCTGTGTGAAGCTGAAACAGACACTTGTTGATGTGTGCAGAACGAAATACAAATAAAAAACTTTTTAGGGCAAGGTGTAAATCAGCCAACTGTATGAACGGACTTTGCTAGGCCACTCCATCTCATGCACAAGACACAAAAAGAGAGATACTTGCAAGATCACTCATTTAGACAGTTATATAATGTACAATGACAAACACATGCAAAAGATTTTCTGTGGGCTTCTACAGCAGGGCCTGCCACATGTATTGGAACTGTAATGACCTTTGGCCTTTTACCAATGCACTTTAGCGAACTCCATTGATTTTTTTCCACTATAGAGGCATCCAAGATGCAAACAATCTTTCACACGCCATGACAGTAAAGGTTGCCACGTAACTTGTTACAACCTTTGGCCTCTTACCAATTAACTTCAGCAAGCTTCTTTCCTCTTCTACCAAAAATCCTCTACCTAGTGGATCACCACATCTGCTTTCCAATATAAAACTGGCAACCCAGACAAAAAAGAGAAGGAAAAAAACACTAATTTCCCCCCTCCTCAGCCTGTTCAGAATTAAGGCCATAAAACCATCAACAACAACAGGAGCCACAACAAGGCAACCCGAGCCATGACTGTCCCCAATGCAAACCAGCTGTGCATGCAGAGTGAAATGGAAAAACCTCTTCTAAACCTTTTCCTCCATTCGGCCCTGCGTTTCCACAGCAAAGCAAAAGCAGAAAACAACAACAAAAAAGTCCAATGCATGCACTCACAGCTCCAGAGAGTACAACAGGGGGCAGCCATGTTTTCCCCCCAACATGTTTGTACCTTCTGTGCCGTCCCATATGTCATTGCAACAAAAAGCCCAGGGCCACCTTCTCGCACCACAGAGACATACTTGACAACGCACTCCCTCTCTCTCCCTCTCTCTCCCTCTCTCAGTGACTGGTGGTAGTCACGGTGACGGCTCAGGGGGCGCCTGCTTACCCGGACACGCGCAGCCTCCCACGGACATCTTCTCACATGCCTGTCCCTGCCGCCGCTGCTCCGAGCGAATGGTGGAACGGACGCTCCGATTCTCCTGGCTCTCCCTCTGCCTCGCTGTCCTCTGCTCCGCTCTTTAATGCTCCGCTTCTGCTGCCTTGCCCGACTGCCTGCCTTCGCTGCTGCTGCTCACATGGGCGTCTGTTTTCCAAAAGGTCCACACATGCACGTATGCACAGCGAGGAGAGAGAGAGAGGGAGAGAGAGAGAGAGAGAGAGGTGAGAGTGTGTGAGAACGTGAGAGGGACGGAGGGAGGGAAAGGTTAAAAAAAGAACAAGAGCACAAAGGAATGAGAGCACAGAAAGAGAGGGACAGGGAGAGAGAGAGCAAAGGAGAAAGACAGACAGAGACCAAGAGAAAGAGAGAGAGAGAGAGAGAGAGAGAGAGAGGGAGAGAGAGAAAGTGAGTTGCAGTCCTGCTGCTGCCTTGATTGTATGCTCTCACTTATTAGTGTGCTGATAGCAATGCAGGTGGGAGGAGAGAGAAAGAGAAATAGAGAGAGAGAGAGAGAGAGAGAAAGAGAAAGAGGGAGAGCCTGATTATGTGTGTGAGAGAGAAAGAGGGAGTGAGGGAGGGAGGAGAGAAAAAAAGAGGGAGGGAGGGAGGGAGAACGAGAGGGCTGTCAAAGTGACCTGAGCAGCAGATTTCAGAGAATAACAACCATGTGATGTGGCTCTCTCTCTCTCTCTCTCTTTCTCTCTCTCTCTCTCTCTCCCTCTCTCTTTTTTCCTTTTAAAGATGTACAGGCTTATTTTCTCACTGCGCTCAGCTCTGCTGTGCCGTTTCCAGATGAGCTGTGTCAGTGGGAGTCTGGTGGCAGGCAGAGCGAAGAGGGGGTGGGAGGGGGGCCCTGTCTGAGTGGCTTGTTACTGCCGACAAACGTCCACTGCAAACGGGCGAGGGAGGGGACGGGAGCGTGTGGTCATCTCACATCTCTCTGCTCATTTTCTCTCTCTCTCTCTCTCTCACTCGCTCTCATGCTCTGTCTTTTGCACTCCTGGCTCCGCGCCTGCCCTCGCTCCATTTGTTAGTGCTCACACCTCTCTTTTGTCCCATCTCTCTCCCTCTCTTATTCTGTCATCCATCCAGTCTTACACAACAGAACTATGAGCTGGGCGCCTGGGGTGGTGGGGGGAGTATTACGGAGCAGAGTGAAGGAGACAGAAAGGGGTGGAAGTCACCCAGAGCAAAGCTCTCGCTGCATTTAAAGGTGAGGAACGGCGGTCACTGCTGAGTCTCTGAGCTCTCAGGGGTCATGATACTCCACATGTGCTTTTTAGCCCGAGCTGGATTAGGTTTACCTGCAGGTTTGCCTACCGAGGAGACCTGTGATAAAGTGTGAATCTGCAGGATCCTTGGTGACGCACTGAATTAATCTACAGTTCTCTAAAGTCTTAGGCACCAATGCAAAATAGTTGATGCTTTTTCTTCCTGCTAGCAAAAACACAAGTGACCATTAGAACAAATGCAAAAAAAACAAGAAAGCAGTAAGAAGTATCAAGATTCCATTTTTTCCAAAAAGTAGATGATATTTTGCAAGCTGGTTAGAAGAGCACAGGTTTGGTTCCAGATCTCTGCCTCCAGCCACTGCATGAATTTATAAAATTCCATATGCAACACCTAATTTAAGCTAATGAAGTAAAAAGAGCCAACCCAGGTATTTACTGGTAGCTACAAGCAATACTGGGCTTCCATGAGGAGGCCTGGAAATTAGCCATACATAAAACCACTATTTAAAGTTATTTGTATTTATTTTAATATTATTGTTTAAACACTAACTTACTACTGTCCAGCAGCTTTAAAGTATAATCTTTTCAGGTTTCTAAGACCCCAAGGTTATGCCTTGAGGTCTTAGATATTCAGGCACTTTAAAGTGCACCCATTGCTGTCAATTGCACGCACACGGTTTGTATAATTTCGCTAGAAAAGCTCTGAAGAAGCTGCACAAGCCTAAAGTCAACACACCTGGTGCCAAGCATCGGCTACAGGGGTAGAAATAAAGACCCCCAGTATTGGGCTGTGGAGCAGTGTGTTCTCTGGAACATTCAGTAAAACTGTACTCGCTACCTCACTGTATCTAACCTGCCGTCTGTTATTTATGTCTATATACATCAACAGCAACAGCCCACTGCACTTGATTTTTTGCTTTTTTTATGATCTGTTCTGTACATTTGCACACATTTGCATGCTTCAGATCTTGTTTACACTTGCAAATGTTTGCTTATGCTTGTTAATGTTTATTTGATTATATTTTTCTAAATACTTTTACTACATCGGTCTCGCCTTTCATTTTCTCTTCAATTTATTGTAACTACATTGCACATCTGTCTCAGAGGCTCATTTTGCTACACCTTGTCCCTACATATTTGGGTTTGTGACAAGATAAGAAAAAATGAGAAAGATCTTTATTTATCCTGAGGGAAATTCTTTTGTCAAATAAGGAAACCTAAGTACTGAATGATGGAGCACCATCCAATATCTTTGGGATGGTCTTTGTGACGCAGAACCTCAGACTCGTGCAACATCAGTACCTGACCTCACTGATGCTCTTGTGGCTGAATGCAATCAAATCCTCACAGCAACATTGGCAACATCTGTTTCTTCTCAGAAGTGGAGAAGCGGTTACTGCAGGGACAAATTCCTCCCAAAGGGCCACTCTTTACTGTCTGAACCTGTTCCTGCCCAGGAGGATGTAACTGATTCAGCGGTACAGATCAATTCATGTTAGTTTAGGCATCCACATCACAGCACGATTTGTGCAGGAATCTGAGTCTGATGTAATAACAGCCATCAGGTCAGTCAATGCACAAAACAAAGCCTTGACAGAACAGAGCGATGAAAAGAGTCGGAGGGAGATGAGAGGAAGGCAAACTGCTGAGAGATGGAAAGCATATTTGGAGGAGTGTACGCTTGCGTGACAGGAGCTAGAGTGGCGTAAACATTTCCCTGAGGCACTGTGTGTGTGTGTTGGGGGGGGGGGGGGGAAAAGTGAGGCAAAAAGTGAG
>JBBPCX010000038.1:1224133-1251997 GCA_037974365.1 Hydrocynus forskahlii
GTGTGTGTGTGTGTGTGTGTGTGTGTGTGTGTGTGTGTGTGTGTGTGTGTGTGTGTGTGTGTGTGTGTGTGTATGGGGTTGGGGGGGATTAGGGGTTTAAATTCAGACGTGGTGGTCAGTGGAGGAAAGAGCCCTTCTCTAATACTATAGCCTTAAATTGTATTTGATGCACTTTATAATGTAGATCTTTAATGTTTAAAGATTTAAGGTTAATTATGATAATTGTATGATAATGATGATCATACATCACTGCATATTGCAGAACCTGTATAGTCATGATATAGTCCTGTTTCTAGTGTTGTGTTGAAATTGATGTTTCATCATTCATACTGCACTGTACATTTTGCACCTGTGCATGTCTGGATGTATGTATGTTTGTACTCATAGGGTGATCAAAGGTTACCTGTGCACAAACAGGTGTCATAAGCTCAGGATAAAGTCTGACAGAGTCTATAGTATAGATACCTGCAATCAGTCATGGACTACATTTCAGAAAGCCAATCTAAGTCCATTGACTTGGAAACTAAACCCATTGGATTTAATCATTTGCAGCCTCATAATGCATTTTATATACATTTTACGATACATCTGTATGTAGTTATGTTTGTAATTGTGGGGTTGTATTAATAATGGTAAGATGTCGTCTGCAGGAAGGATTTGAAAGAAGCCATACACCTGGATTTGGGCTTGATGTTGACAGCGCTTCAAACAGTCTTCACAGTGGCCTGGAACCTTCTATTTTGTCCATCTTTGAGGACACATCCACCCCTGGAGAGGTGAGAAAAGCTTGTCTGGGTCAGGGCAGTGACTTTATCACATGTCTCTTGAAGGACCAAGTCTCAACTTCAGTTTCAGCACAAAAAGTGTCTTTGTACAGTTTGATGGCACTCCATAGTTTGGTAGTTCCCCTAGTCAAGCACACCTACTAAACCAAGTCAGATAAGTTCAGAAAGGAGTGTTTGAGCTGGTAAATTACTAAACTGTGGTGGACAGTTGTGCATCCCTGCTGTAGAGAGAAACTGATGGGGAGTATTAGTTTATGTCTTAATTTGTGTTTGTTGGATCAGTAAGTAGAAAATGCTTTTGAGAATAATGTATTATTACATCCTGAATATAAGGTTTGGTTCAAATAATTGAGTATTGATGTATTTGGTTCTTTATTTGGTATTCTGAACTTTTGTCTTTTGTTAAGCTGGATTCCTCTCAGTTTGACTGATTAATTAATATTGAATGACATTGAATGACCTTTGTGTGCCATAATGGGCTGTATAAATAAACTTGACTTTATTACTGCTTTAAACCATATATTTTGTAATAAACTCAGTCTATACAAAGCATGACATACTCAGGTAAGATTAGTATAATATGTTAAAATGGCCGTCAAAGCGAAATAGTCAAATTGGTTTTATCTTGACTTAAGAATAATATTCAGGTGATATCCTCGGTCACTCGTTTAGCCCTACGTAACTGAAAGACACAGATAAACAGCAATTGTTCAGCTGGTTTTATCTGATTAAGATATGAACAACCATAAAGCTCTGTGTTTAAAGTAATCAGGCCTGATTGAGTTTCCTGTTCGCTTGTCTCACAAATTGTTTGTCAGGCGAAGAACCGGATAGATGAAGAAAGTGAGGCTACATTGCTGTCTGCTCTTTCTGAGATATTGGACAGTGTAATTGAAGACACCCTCTCACCCTTTGACACACTTCCTGATGCTGAACTTTTTGTGGGTCAAAGGAATCATGACTCCAAGGTAAGATCGTAACAGCACATGAATGGAAGAAACATTTAGAGCCTGTTCTGACAGATGTGCAGAAAATACCATAGCACTATAAGTGTGTGTGTTTTGCAGTGTCAGGCATCGAGTTTCAGGAATTATTAAGGACTTTGTCTTCATTGTGTTAAATGTCTTTTCCGTCTACAGTTCCGGAGGTCCTCTGACAAAGAAGCAGGTCCTTGGGTCACTAGATCCCAGCGCTCTTCACTGTCAAACTCTAAAGTAAGAACTTGTTTTGTCTTTTGGTATTGAAATTGTGGACCCAGCTGTGATAGCTGTAAGTCTCTAGACTCTTGTATGCCTTCTTCTGGCTAGCCATGAACTAGGAGGTCTGTGGGACTAAGTAATTAGGTAAATTGTTTAATTTCCTTATTACTTTATGGGCGTTGTTAACTTGGTTGAGGGCTATCAAGACAAAATAATCTGTCCTCTTGGGAACAGATTACAGGTTAATTAAGGTAATGTGAAGTCTGTTAAAAATGAAGTCAGTTGTAAGTTCTTCTGCGTTTTTCTTCGAACAGGTGGAGGGCCTGCTTTCAGACAGGCAGTTAAGGCCAAGGGTCCACCACAGAGTCCAAACAGCAACCATACAGAGAAGTGATGGCGAGGAGGAAGAGCTCAGTGAGATCAGGAGATGCCCAGTAAGAACCTTCAGGATCGAATCGGACCCGGAACTCTCTCAGGATGAGCAGCAGGATGGAGTGCTTGTGTCACTGGTGGATCTCATCAGGCACATGCATCCATACAGCCTCAGGGTGGATCTGCTTAAGGAGGAGAAAACCAGGGAAGTCCGTGAGCCGCAGGAGGAGGATGTGTTTGTGGATGTTGTGGGTGATGATGAGCCGGAGGACACGCTTCAGGGCGTCTCTGGATTCAGCCCTCGACCCCAGTGTGATCTGTTGTCAGAGCAGAGAGTAGCAGCTGAGGCTCCAAAATCTAAAACGGGTCTGGGAAAGCAAATGACAGTGGCAGGGCAACAGGAGAAGTTGAAGATGTGCTCTTCAGGAGACTTCAGAGAACCGAATAGAGATGATATCTGTCTTCGGAAGCCTCAGAAGAGTATCTTAGCCACAATGGGTCATGCTAGAGTAAAGAAAAAAGTTTGTTTTGCCCCTGATTTAGCATCAGTTTTTGAATACCAGGCTGAATGTGACTGGTCAGATATACCATCCTCAGAAGATAATAAAACACCAGACAGTGACTCTGAAGCTGTGACCTCAGATGAGAACCCCACTGAAGCATCAACGAAGACCCCCTCTCAGCATGGTAACGCGAAAGCCAAATCTATCAGTCTGCAGGAATACCGTCTCCTCAGAAAGAAGGCGCTTCCAAAGGAAGAGAGGAAGATGGACTACAAAACCAAGTGGCCCTCAGTACCTGAACCACCTCGTGAACTGCCTCCCATCCCCTGTATACCAGGTTACAACCCACCTCAGGTTAACCCAAGAACCTCATTTGCTAATGCCAAGAGCTCCCCTTCAGGTTCTCCAACAAAAGCCAGAAGAAACCTTCACCCTTTGTCACAGCCAAAGCAGACTGCTATGCAAGCTGTTGACCCACCAAACCCTGTCCTTGTGCCCCTTCCAAAATCAGCTCCTACACCCGTCAAGACGTCAGAAGAACAAAGCATTAAGCAACAGAAAACTGCTGCTAGCCACCCCACATATTTAAACCTTCATCTGCAGCCTGCTGCATCCCAAACCTCTGGGACACAGGATGTTGTTTCTGTTGGAGGTTCACCAGTTGCTGAAGTTCCACCACCAAAGTGCTCCTCAGCAATCATGGCCACCACTAAAGCCAGCATCTCTGCTCCATCTTTACCGATGAGAGGCAGACCATCCCAGAGACGTCTCCCTCTAGTACAGATACCTGCAGTCATTAGAGATCGCCACTGTGCAGAAGAGCTAAGTCAGAAATCTACTGATGAAATAGGTAATTGAAGCAGATGAGTGATGTCCAACATTATATCAGTGCTGTGGGGAGAAAACCCTGTGTCTCCAGAATGGTAATTTACATGAGAAGAAAAGAGAATTGTGTTAAAAGATTTATGTAACAGTAGTTTTGTACCACTTATATTGCTTTTTTAAAAATGAAAATGAAGTTGGAAGTGTTGTCCATGACAGCAATATATCATAATAATAATAATAAGCAATAATAAAAATGTTTGCTCTATCTGAACACTAACACACTCTTAATGTGTGGTTTTTTTTTCCTGTAGGAATCCAGGCTACTGATGTAACCAGTCTTTTGGAGCAATTCGAGACACAAGGTAGGGTTTTCTTTATTTTCCTTAGGTAGTTTATTAAACTGTAAGGGTATAGTCACATTTAAAGTATGTCATCAGAAAGCACTGTCTATAATGTTCTAAAGAGTGAGTTTGTGGTATTATAACTTGAACATTTGCCCCTTCAGACAACTAAATACTTCAAGCAAGGTTGAATTATTTCTGACTCAACCCACAAGGTTTCTGTTCTACTGGCATAAAATAATTGAAGCCTCATTCTATAAAGATAGTAGTGATAGAAATCTGCTGTGCAGTGCCTCTTTAATGACTTGATAGCTCTGGGCGTCCACAGCTCATAACTTTGTGGTAAATTACTTTGCGTTTTCACGCAATGAAGATTAGAAGTTGCCATGGCAGTGATTGTATGGCACCGGATTTAAAATCCCAAGGAGTGCTCGAAGGATCGCCACAGGAATTTATGAGAGCATGAAACTTGGCTGAGTGCATCTTCATTTCTACATGCACTTTAAAATGCAAAGTATCTGGTTATGTTGACATCAAGATTTTGTATCTGCCATCAGCCATTTTAACTACAAAGATGCGAGGTATTGATATTTTGACTCACTGGATAGATAACATAGTTAAAGGTTCCATATCATGGAAATCCAAATTTCCCTCACTTTGAGGTGCTTAAGCATTGTTAAAGCTTCCCAGGACCTCATTCTCCACTCCAAATAGTCCACAAATAGATGTAAAGCTGCAAAAACCACCCATTTTCAGAACATATACCAACCTAATTTGCCAGCACTAGGTTAGCCCTGCCCCTCATGCTGTTGCAGGAGTATTTCAACCCAGACTTTGGATGAGGTGCAATATAGAGCTGCCGTTCATAAGAGACTGTCTATCAGTCTAAGAGATAAAGAGACATTGGGAGATATGTTGGTGCATATAGCAAAAATACAATGTAGGATATGGACATTTCATCGATATTATATATGAATTTGTACTAAACACTGAAGCTGGCAAGATTGTAAATCTTGATTGTTTTATGAATACAGGTTCTGATCTAATTACATTTAGTCAGACCATCAAAGCAGCAATTTAACTTCTAATTTCTTCTCCCCAGGACTCACTCCTCCTGCCACACCTCCTCATCAGATCTGGAAGCCCCTAGTTTCTTGTCACAGGGCGAAGCAACACGAAGCCATCAAACCATCTTCCAGCAAAGCCATCCAAATCATCGAACCTCGGCCGTTGCCCCCTAGCAAGGTTCACCCAAAGCCCCAGTTATTCACCTCTGTGCCTGCTCCAAGCTTGTCTCTGGCATTTAGGGACCATGACTACTGTGGAACTCAGGGGAATAAAGACAGAAGTGAGAGATCATTTACAGCCACAGATGTACCCAGAAAATCTCTAAAAGAACCCAGGAATCACATAAGCCATAAAGCACTGGACCACAGGACGTTCTGTGAGGAGGAGCGTCTCCCTGGCTCAGTTCTCCTGTCTCCAGAAAGTTCCCCCAGCAGGCTAGATGAAAGCAGTGTGGGTTCAGTTGAAGAAGCAGAAGCACAGAGGTCTTCACGCCACACGTCCTGCTCTCCAACCCTCACCAGGGGAAGGACCAGGAGGAGGCACTACCGTGGGAGATACCACCATTCTGACTCAAGTTCATCCTCCCGTTCGCCCTCCTGTTCGTCCTCAGCCTCCTCATCGTCTCGTTCACCTCCCAGAAAAAGGTAGCTGGATTAAGAAGTTAGATTAAAGATTAAAAAGGAAATCCGTGAAGGAATTGTTAGGAAGCACAAATTAATATATCAAACATATTAGGTATCCATTTAGGTTGGAGCCCTAAGTATATATCTAATATGTTTGATGTAGATAATCCTGATAAGTCTCTTAGATCTGCAAGAGCTGGTCGACTAGTGGTGAAAAGAGCTGAAACTAAACAAAGTAAAATGGTGTTTATCCACTGTGCTGTCTAACCAACTGCCCATCAGAACCAGATCTGCCCCAAAGTGTAGCTTTTAAAACTGCTAAAAGCCCCACTATTCTGCTCTGCCTTCGTTTAAACTTTCACCACACTTAATCTTCTTTGTTTGATTTTCTATACAGTAAACCCCCACTTTTACACAGATCAGCAGTCGCGGTATCAGTCCAATGCGGATTTTTTCTGAGAACTGAACCAACCATTTTTCGCTGAAACACCGGCACTAACGTGGAAACTGCAGATATACTCTTTTTTTTTTTTTTGCTTTTGTGACGTCCGGGCCTCTTCCATCACGCCCCCTCGTCCTCCTGCTGGGTTGCTAAGTACCGCGCCCTATCATATTCCAGCATGAGGACAAGGGGGCGTGGTGGACGAAGTCCAGACATCACATCTATTTCGTGGCAATATATAATTTTTCATGCATTTTAGTGCAAAATTATTAAGGAAAATAAAATTTACTGATTTTGTAACAAATATTAACGTAAATTCAGCCACATTTTTATATAAAAAAATAACTATGAATGTTTTGTTACTGTGGAGAAAACACAAAGAAAGCGCGTCTTTGGATAGTGAAATACCGCTGTACTGAGAGGCGGGAGGTTTGAAAGTAGACAATCCGAAAACGTTATTTATTTCTCCTTGCTGCTGATTGGCTGCTGCCCTGTGACGCTGCAGTCCAGAATTTTACCCATGGAGAGTCTCGGGTGTTCTCGTGTTTTTCATTTTGTTCTTCTTAAAGCCCTGTACTTTTATTACTGTAAATAAAATTAATTTATTACTGTATTTACCTGCATATATCAAAGAAAAGGACAGAGCATAACGAAGAAAACGCCCACGCATGATTTTTTTTTAACTTTGTACCCTAATTTATTAATGTTTTTATTTTATTACGGTAAGGCACATTGAATGACCTTTGTATGATAATGGACCATATAAAGAAACTCGACTTTGACCATCAAAAATAATGTCATAAATGTCTTTTTTAATAATGTCTTTTCTTCATTCAGGCGGAGATCAAGGAGATCTTCTGAGAGCAGCACAAGCTCCTCATCTCAGTCCAGTTCCTCTCTGTCTCCCTCTCCGGTCCGCAGTCGCCCGCACTTCTGCTCTGGATCATCCAGATCCTGTAGTCGATCCTGCTCTGGGTCCCGCTCCAGGTCCTGCTCGAGATCCCGCTCCAGGTCCTACTCGAGATCCCGGTCTCGCTCACGTTCTCCAGAGTCAAACTGGAGGCAAAACTGGAACAGGTTGAATAGGTCAGTGTAGACAAATCTCCTGTCGGCTTTAAAACCAGATAAGAAATGGGAAGCAAATTATTATTTATGTCAATGGTATTTTTGGAGATAATTGTACTATGTCATGCATTCAAAGGGCCCATATGATGGAAAATTCTGTTTTTTCAAACGAGATGTCTTATGTAAACACAGTTTTGGAACATTTATGAAAACCCATCAGCAAAAACATCTCACAAAAACATATTTACAGACAGTTGACTATTCAAGATCCAGCAGTTTAACTTTGCTAAAGTTATAAGAAGTGTTTCTGTCCTGACTGCTCTTTGAAGCATTATGTATTGTAGATACTTTTGGTGCAAACATCCACGGAAGGGGGATAAAGGGAAAACATGTAGGACACGGTGCCCTTGAAAAAAAACTGTTATTCCTGTTTATCTGGTCTGGTAATGACTGTATTATTGTGCCGCACAGGGAACGCAAGAGGAAAGCAGCCCTCAGGTTGCGTAAGCAGAAAGCCATTGTGAGTGTAATTGGATTTTATTTGCTTCAGAAAAATTACCACTTGCTAGTGCTGGTGTGTAATGTTTTCTCTCTTTTCCTCTTGGAATAATGTCCCTCCAGGAGGAGCGCAGGGTTGTGTATGTGGGGAGAATACGTGACTCTATGACCCAGGATGAGCTCAGAGATCGTTTTGCTCAGTTTGGGAAGATTGAGGACTGCACTCTCCACTTCAGAATGCATGGGTGAGATTAACAGGCTAAAATCAAACCTTTAAGGGCCCTTAACCCTGGAAACTTAACCCTCGTCATTCAAACGAGGTGCCGGCGCGTCATTGTACTTGGGTTGACATTGGACGCTTCAGATGTTGCAAGAGCTTTGTTTTGTGTGTAGAATCAGAGATCTCAAAAATAAAAAAAAATACATGAAAAATGTATTCTGCTTGGAAAAGACAAAATATGTTTTAACTAAATATATATAAACTAAATATAACTGGTTTTTATTTCCAATTGTAAAAAGAAGTGGAAATATCATGATGTGAGAAGCCCAATTTATGGGGGTGGGTGGAAGGGTGGGGGTGGAAGCAGCTTGTTTAAAGCCATTCTGCCTCATCCAACAACTGTATCAAGGCATGCTGAGAGAAGAGCTCAGGAGGTGCAGGCATCTGTGTCGGTGGAGAAACAACTTATAATTGAAAAATAAAGATGTGCTGTTACAGCGGATATTTGGACGGAAGATTACTACAAAACATTCATATCCAGCACTATCCACCACACAAATAAGAACTTCAAGCTGGTCTCGAGGGCGTTGTTTGCGGCTCTCTTCGTGTTTCACATCCTCTGTGAAAGAGCCAGTACGCACCACTAACGTAAAATAACAGAACATGGATCGTTTTTTTTTTTTTTTTTTTTTCTACTTTATAAGTATATTTTCAAATATTTTTTACTTCATAAATGTAACTTCCGGGAGTGGGCGGGAATGACAGAGAGAGTGGGCGGGAACCGTCAGAAATTCAGCGGGAGCGGGCAGGACAGGGGTTTAAAAAAAATAGTCCTGCTCAGGGCTCTAGTGTGGGGTCTAGAATGGAGAGGAAGGGGTGCACTCGGAGTCTCATACAAGTCGCTAGGTGGATGGGGTGGGGCAAACACCGCGGCTAACACGAGAACTATGCAAAGACACTCACAGAACCTCCACAGAACCATTTGCTGTGTCCACCTCCCAAAGCACACCTGTCCATCCCTGCGATCTTTGTCCCAAGTCAGTGTGTCTTTTCAACTGTAGGAAACAAAGTTATCACTCTCAGCTGCTCAGAAAACATAGATATGGCCTTTTTCCAGAAATATGACCGTATCTTAGACTAGGCTGTGTAGTTGTAACCATCTCAGGTCCAAAGCTCTGTATCATGCTTTAAGAAAAATATGGTCACACTGTACTGCACTGACAGTGTAATGCTTTGATTTATGGTTTGCACTTATTTTCACTTAAAATAGACAAACATTTTATTTATTTTTGTTAATTATATTGTTTTTAACAATATAACTTGTGAAAATGATTTCAGTTAGGTCACACAGAGCTTCAGCAAGTTAGGAGTTCATGCACAGTTAGTTATAAGGTTGGATGAAATCATACAAGAGAAGCCAGTCATTTGAGTTTATAGCAAAACCTTAATGTGTGCATATTGTTCTATCTAGTTGCTACTGCATGTAATCATTCAAGCTTAATGATTAAAAGTGAAACTGCAGTGATCAGTTACATCATTTCAAAATGTACCTAAGTTGTCTTGTGTCGTGATTTTTAGTCAAATGAAAGGCTATTTCCAGTTCTCCATTTCATCTTTAAAGTGATCTGAAAAATCTTGTCAAAACCTCGTCTCGTTCTCGTGAACCCAATATCGTGTATCATCTCGAGCAGAGCTGAGCGTCTCGTTACACCCCTACTCATTATAAAACAAATGTGTGGGTCAGCTGGATGTTTCCAGAAGCTTTAATAAGTATGTTTATGGATTTTATTTTGTTAGGTTGTGCTGACAAAGGGATATTACTTTGAGAAAGGTTAACTTTCTAAAACAGTGTTATGCATCGTTAGTGTTTGTCCACTAACACGTGGCAAGTCATGTTCATGTTGACCTGAAACCCCTTTTCTTTCATTTTTGCATCACTGGTCCATTGCTCTTTGTGGGATTTGTTTTATTTATTTATTTATTTATTCATTGTGATTTTGAAGACAATGTTCATTGTTTCTTGTACTTAATCCTCTCTCGCTTACCTTTTTCAGGGACAACTACGCATTTGTTACATATTACAACAAAAATGATGCTTTTGCTGCCATAGAGAGGGGGACGAAGCTGAGGCAGCCAGACGAGCTCCCCTTTGATATCTGCTTCGGGGGGAGACGGCAGTTCTGTCAATCGGACTACGCAGATTTAGGTTTGTATCTTAATTTTTTACATTTTATAAAGTGTTTAACATTTAGCATTTGCAAGTACTCTATTTATTGCACTGTATCAAGTTGTTTTGAGCTGTGTTTCGTTCACCATTGAATGTGAACCTCACACTGGAATTCTGACTCCCTTTGATTTTTACTCTTCTGTCCTACAGACTCCAATCGTGAAACTGACTCGAATTCAGAAAAGAGCAGGTGTGACGCACTTGACTTTGACACCCTGCTGAAGCAGGCCCAGCGAGGGGTGAAGAGGTAGCCCTGCGGGTCCTTTCGGAGGATGGAGGGACGGAGAGATAAAGATGGAGTGTGTCGGAAAGAGACAAACACTACCTCAACTTCCAAAGAGAGACAACATAGCACTAAATTTAGGGTTCATGTAGATTTTGTTTTTGACCATGATGTTAACAAACTTGTTGAAGTGAACATCTAATATAGAAGAAAAAAAAATTTGAAGTGTATAAAAACTGTAAAGCATTGAAGAATAAAAATTGGTGCATCATGATTTAAATATTGTCTTCAATATTTGAGTTATTTGTTAGAAATGTAATACTGGATAGTTAGATGCAATAATTCAGAAAGTCATTTTTCTGCATTTGGCATTGAAAGGTTTTGTTATTTAAAGGTGTAGATGCTTGGACTCCATTCTCTTAAAGCAGAGTGTTCATTGGCTGTGCTCATAAACAGTACATACTGTCTGATGGCATTTATTTACAGTAGTTGTCCTCTGTTAACTAGATAAACAGTACAAAATACATTTTGTATGATTTACATCCAGTCAATAGAATATTAGTAAGAAACCCTGTGTACGACTTATGTGTAAAAGTATTGGAAGACTTTTAGGCATTACGTTTTTTTTGTTCTAACTTTGTAATCTAGCCTTATTAACTGAGGCATTATACGCCGAGTCTGGTTGCCATCACCACCACTGAGCATTTTGACTTTATGTCTGAATGACTATGTTTACATAATAGCCATTTAATTATGCAGAAAGTGTTTTTTCCTTAATAGTACTTTCCTATCTTGTTTCTCTGCTTGCCCTTAGTAATTTTCCTCCTTTACACAGCAAGAATTGGAAGCTTAACAAGTCAGGAGAATTTAACAGGCTTTCTCACTATATTGGCAGATAATTTTGCTGGACTCTAGTACCTTTTTTTTACAGTCTATTTCATGAAGGATGAAAATGAGTGACCTTCAGATATTTTAAAGTCCACTCACTGCAGATACAAGTGTTTGTGCACACAGTTTATTTAATCTACATAGAAACTCATTGCAAAGAAAATGAGACTTTGGAGCAGCTGTAAATGAGAAATACTCTATCAGCTAAAGGGACATCAAGCCCCCCAATGCTGGACCAGTTAGCAGTTCTCTGAAGTGATTGAGCTCCATTCATTACCTGTGGGATGAGCTGGAATGGGGTTTGTGATCCCACTGCAACAGTTTTATGGAGTTTTATACATGGGATGGTCAAGGTTACTTCTGGGGGTCTCTAGACCAGGGCAGAAAATTAGTTTGAGACCTTAACCTGGCCTCTAAGGAGCATGAATGAATTATGTGATTGCTGGTAAAAGGCAGAAGTGATGATTCACTAAACCCAGCTAGTCTGTCTGTCTGTCTCTCTCTCTCTCTCTCTCTCTCTCTCTCTCTCTCTCTCTCTCTCTCTCTCTCTCTCTCTCTCTCTCTCTCTCTCTCACTCTCTCTGGAAAGGAGCTGTTCTAGGGTCTGCATTTTGTTCATCTTTAAAAATAAAGTCCCCTCTCTTTTCACAATTGTTTTAACTGACTCTATGCAAAAGAGCGTCTAATTACCCACATTTAACTAGAGTCAGGGTGGCAAATGGGGCAGGCTATGAGGAAATTGTGCTAATCTTTTAGTCATGTTAATAGACTGATAACAATTGTGGGTGTGTTTATTAACAGGTATTTATTTACATTTCAACCATATACACCGTGAAATGAAACAACGTTCCTTCAGAACATTGGTACGACTCAGAACAAAGCCAGAAACAACACTAGACTACTTAAATGCGAGGACAGGACTACACAGAGTGCAAAAAATGCACACACACACACACACACACACACACACAAGAACAGTACAATAATTTACAGGACAAGCACTAGTGTGAGTGAATACAGCATTATCCACTATTCTACCAGCAAAAATGCAAAGAAATGCAAAGATTGCGGTAGACAGCAATACATGTGCAAAACAGCAGCAACAGGATTACAACATAGCAAATAGCAGCAACAGGATTAGGAAAAACCTATAGTATGTAATAAATACACGATATTTGCAGTAGCAGTTTTCTTTGTTTACCTGGAACAGTTTAGTATGTGTATTAGAGACTGGCGAAAAAATAATCACACAGAGTCTGAAATGGAGGAACTTTGGCTTTCAAAATTTAGACGGTAAAACGGAGTTAGACATGAGCGGTGCTGTAGGCAAACTTTGTGCAATAGTATTGCGGCATCATTCTGAGAGACAAGGCACCGGAGAAACATAAACATTTTTGGTAACAGCCAACAACGAATGCCGTACACAAGTTTTTAAAAGTTTAAGCTAGTTTAAACGGCAGCATAAATCTCTGGCATGTCGTCCATCAGCCCTGTTATTACTGCATAAAGTTGGGGCAGCTGGTGGCCTAGTGGTTAGGGAGTCGCCCCTGTAATCGGAAGGTTGTGGATTTGAAGCCCAACACAGCTGTCATCACTGAGGTGCTCTTGAGCAAGGCACCGTCCCCACACACTGCTCCCCTTGTTGGTGGCAGCCCACTGCTTCACTTGGTGAATGGGTTAAATGCAGAGAAAGAAGTTCACACTGTGCTGTACTGTGGTGTGTTCATGCGTAACTAGAAGGGCCACTTGTAGGATTATAGAGGAACTGCAACTTTTCTCCACCATAAATTCCCAGTTCAGATAAAGGAATGTGTATCACCACCTCACTTGCTTTTATGTGCAAATATCTGAGGCCATATAGCGTCGCCAAAAATAATTGTAGTATTGAATTGGCATATCAAATCAGCAATTGGATATCTTGATAATATCAAATAGAGAGGACACAGGGGTTTCCTATCACTAGTGTATATGGCATGTGATTGGTAGAGGAGCAGTTAAGTGTGAGTGTGTTTGTTATTTAGTTCTGATTTAGGAGTAGGAGGGCCTGGGGAAGAAACCTTTCCTGGTAGTGGAGTCCCCTCACGAAATGAAGTACCTGTTATGGAACCAAATCGCCAAAATGCACAGTGACTCAACTTTCCCAAAAGTTGTTCAGGAAACCTAAACCAGACACTAAACAATTAAACTAAAATCAGACAGGTCTGACACTTTTTTCCTTTCTGCTGTCTGGTAAACAGCTCAGGACCCTCTGCACTACACAATTCATGGCACAGCTTTTACCCCACCGTTATAAGACACACTAATGTGCAGCATTACTGCTAAATTATACACTGTCATATTTGTATAGATACGATCTCTCCCATGCTCGACTATCTGTCACCTTGTTCAGTACTGATACTGCACTGCTGTAGAATTCTCTGCATTGCAAACTTTATCCACTGCAACACTTTATATTGCAACATTACTCTTTCACCACATTACTTACTACTCCATGATGAATGCTGAGTTATGCTATCACTTGTATTTATTGTACTGTAATGTTTAATTTTGTCTGTTGGTAATTGTCTGTAGTCTGTGGAGCAGCATTCAAGTTAGTTTCATTTTACACTGTCCCTTGTACATATGACAAATAAACTTTGAATCTTGAAACTTGAATCTTTCAGAAAAAATATGCAAATGTCTACAACTGTATGGACAAATAGTATTGGAGTGCTGATAAAATTGCATCAGACTATGCAGCAAAAGACTGCGATTTGGGATGCAGCTCGATTGAGTTTTTTGTTGTTGTCGTGTAAAAATATTTGGTTAAATTATAAAAATATTTTTATCATATGATGTGCTGAAAAACGGTGTGATAAAATGCTATGTATCGTTCTTAAGCGTTTATCCACTGCCAAATAGCAAGTTAGTTTAATTTTGGCCTGAAACTCATTTTCTTTCGTTTTTGCACTAGTGGTTCATGTTTATTTCAGTTTGATTTTACAGTTGTATGCAGATTTTGAAGAAAGTACTCATTGTATAACATTGTAGTGTTTTAGAAGCAATACATTTTTCAGACCGCTGGTTCCTAAAACCATCACTTTTCACGTCGTACCACACTTTATATACATCTTGACCGTTTAACAATCTAATTATGCAAAAATTGCGTCACAGTACTTGTCACTACTGATGGACTGTAACACTTGAGCAGAAGACGCAGCTGAAGACTGTGATTCGGGACGCAGCTCGATTGAGAGCATGCGCAGTAAACCCAGAGGGGCGGCGTTTGTGTCGCCGTGACAGCTCTGCGCGTGCGCACTAGGTGTAAACACAAAGTGCAAGGAGGAACTGGCGAGATTAAAAGAGGAGGACAGGGAGAGATGTGTGTCTGGGCTGCACAGAGGGTCGAGCGGTGCTGTCAGTGCTCGGCTGTGAGGACACGATCAGTTATTGCTTCTCACTGACTTTGGTTCTTAAATAAACACAAATAAAAACGGAGGAGCGACCAGACCTGACTCCTAAACTCATCTCATACACTGTTCTGCTTTGAGAAACGTCCCAGGGGAAAGGACGGAGATGTCTGAGGCGACCACCAGCTCCAAGATGTTCCTGAGTGGTGTTGTAGAAGGTGGGTTGCATTTGGGAATTCTGGAAAGAAATCCTGAACCTTGCTGAACTGTAGACTGGCAGTGTGTGTGTGTGGATGTACGTGTATAGGTGTGTGCGTGTGTAGCCCCAGGCTTCAGTGTAGTTTCTGTTTGATGCTTTCAATAAGCTCATCATCATAAAGACAAAAGGTCTTGTATTTCCGCACAACAGGTGTGTTTTGATAATAGGGCAAGTCAGGTGAACATTGCATTAATAGAAGCACTGGATTTGTCAACTGATGCATTAAGCGCTGATTGTGCACTGACCTTTGTGTTCCAGGATTTTATGGACGGCCGTGGACTATGGAACAAAGGAAAGAGTTGTTCAGAAGGTAGTAATCGTTTTATTTGCTTTGACAAACAGTCTTTCTAGTGCTTTCTGTACTTCCTTGTTAAACCTATGTGTATGTGTGTTCTTAACCCAGGGAGCAGAAATGGGGCTTGAATACTTACTTGTATGCCCCAAAAGATGACTACAAACACAGGATGTACTGGAGGGAGCTCTACACTTCTGAGGAGGCAGGTTAGGATCTCCAACACTGTAACTGAATCCAGTACAGAAAGTTGTGGGAGGAAGTGTGGTTATTCACTTAAGAATGTACTTGCCAGTTAATTAGGCACTTCATTGGCCATTTTATCAGAAACACTGTAGTTACCCCTTCTAGTTATATGGATGTTGCAAACTTGCAAAATGACCCATCTATTGGTGCCTACATTTCTAGACCCCCTCCGTCAACCCTTCATCAGTAGAAAAGGAACACCACTGAACAAATATCTTTTGTTGTGTATCGATTGTGGGGCATTCTCAGCCCAGCAGTATCCTGACAGCGCAATGGCAGGATATTGTGTGTTGAGAGTCTATCAGGTGCAGCAGTGTTACTAAAGTTTTGAAACACTGGCCACTTTAGTAGAAACACCTACTTTGTTAGTACCGGTTCATCAATGGGCAGGGTTGGAGGGGAGCAGTAACCACACCTACAAAGTGCATCTATATATTAGGTGTCCAAGGTAAAATGCCCAAAGAAGATACAGAGTAGGTGTACCAAATAAACTGCCGTTTTCCATGTTATGTGAAAACTTCCACCAAATTTCAAATTATTCAGTTGATTTTCAAAATCATTCAAAATGGTTTGTTGTGAAATGTTGCATTGTAGAGATACTTAGACTCAAAGTGCACCATTGCTCAAATGGTGATTTTAGAAACAAGGCCTTACAATGTGTGCAACACAAATATAGCCATTTTATTTACCATTCAAAGTGTCCAGTGAACTTACACATACCTTTGCAGTTTTTGTATAGGGTGCTAATGATTGTAAAATAGTGTTAAAGCAGGTAAAACTCCCTGTGTGTACCTCTCCAGCATGAACATGTTTTAAAGAACTGGCCCATATGTTATCTCCAAAATATTGTAAAACAGTTTTTCAGGCATCAGGCATGGTATTCATAATCATTCTGTGCAATAACATTTCTTTTAGGGGCATTAAGTATTTCAGACCACTTTTCACTTCATATTGTTTTAAAAGACTTTGTTTACATCTTGATCATTTAACCATTTAATTCTGCAGAAAGTTTGAAAAATCAATATATAAAGTATATTACAGCTTTTCATTGGCAATTTAAACAATCTGAGTTCCTTGTATGTCTTGAAGAGCAACTGATGACCCTCATCTCTGCTGCAAAAGAGCATGACATTGAGTTCATTTATGCCATCTCACCTGGACTGGATATTACATTCTCCAACCCCAAAGAGGTGGCAGCTCTCAAGAGGAAGCTCAGCCAGGTAATCTTACATCTTTTCAGGCTTCCTTGCCACTGTCAGTCATTGAAAGTATAGCTTAACCATACACGTTAATGCTGGCATGATAATGAATGCACCAGTTAGGATGATGTCATTTTCATAATCCTAATTGTATATTTGGAGTTCAGTGTTAGTAATGTTAACAATACTGAGTGAACCTAGATTAACCAGATAGAAATCACAGGTCTTTTCTGTGCCTAATTAATTTTCAGATAATTTACTTTAAGCACACAGTATTTATATGACAAGATGTTACTGTGATACACAGGTATACTGGTCAAGAGCCAAAGCAGTATCTGAAGTATATGATGGTTGTTTCTCAAGATTTATTGTGATGAATCTGTTTATATGTGTATATTGCAAACACATTTGTCTCTGAGTCAGATCTGATGAAGGTGATGTGTCTCTTGCGTGCTGGGGCAGGTGTGTGAGTTTGGATGTAGGTCCTTCGCCCTGCTTTTTGATGACATCGAGAAAGAAATGTGCGCTGCTGATAAGGAGGCCTTCGCCTCCTTCGCTCACGCACAGGTGGCCATCACCAACCAGGTGTTCCAGCACCTGCAGGAGCCACAGTCCTTTCTCTTCTGCCCTACAGGTAACACTGAAGTCCAGCATTACAGTCTATTGTCCCTGAAATAAAGTGGCAAAGAAATTGAGATTCTCAACCTTATTTGGTTGCAAATCATGTTGGATTGCTAATTAATTCTTATTCAACATCCACTGCTCACTGTACATGATCGTCATTACTGTGCAATACTTCAACAATGTGCAATAACCCACACTGCATATCACACTGTATATAAAACCTTATTTAGTTATTTCTTCTTTTTCGTATGTATATAGCGCCGCAGAACTTTTTTGCACCATTTATTTTATTTTTTGTGTTAATTTTACATACATGTCTGCACTGAAAGGAGTTGCTTTTAAACTCATTGTACATGTGTATAGTGACAATAAAAGACATTCTATTCCATTCTTTTAGCAAGATACAATATTATGTAAACATCTAAACACACATTTAGTTCAGAAGATGTGTACTTTAATGCTTGAAATGGTCAGACAAATAAATGTTCAGGCTGGACAGAACCATAAACACAACAAAATTGGTAAATTTTATTTCTTAGCTAAAATGAATCTAATTGAGTTTATTTACATTAATACAGCAGGAGGATACACTGAAGAAAATATTGTAGAAAATTACTCTGGTCATTTTGGTCAATGCATAAGACATTTGCATGTTTTGATATCTAAAATATATGGTGAGAAACAAAAAGAATGTGGAAATAACAAATAACCTTTCCAACCAAGTACCACCACAGAATACAATTTTTTATATTGACTGTAAAAACTCTCTTCACTTGCAGCTTTAAACAGTGATTGCATTTTTGCATTTTCTACTGTAGATTACTGTGCTGCGTTCTGTACTCCGAGTGTGACCCAGTCTTCATATTTACGCACTGTTGGCGAGAAACTCCTCCCTGGGATTGATATTCTCTGGACCGGTAAGATTATTTAGACTAGGGGTGCACCAAAAATTCGGCCACCGAAGTTTTCGGGGCGAAAATGGCAAAAAATGCATTTTTGGTTTCGGACGAAATTTTTTTTTTACGCGACCGAAACAGTGATTACGCAATGATGACGCAGATGACGCCAGATTGAATTAGTCAGCATGTCTGCAGTGTAGGCGCATTTCTATATTTCTAAGAAAGACACGCGGAAAGCCGTTTGTCTCAACGTTGGGATTAATTTATCATATAAAATCAAAACATCCTGATCACCATGCAGAGTATGAAGCACAGAAGAGGCCCTGCGAGCCCCTCCACTCGCAGGGCAGCTGGTAGCCTAGTGGTTAGTGCGCTCGCCCTGCGATCAGGAAGTCGCTTTCTGTCTGTGTTTTTGAAAAGGAAAGAAAGTTTTCCAGTGTTTACAGTTAATCGATGTAAGTCTTTGTTTTGATACACTATTTTGTTATAAGCCTACAGAGAATGTTGTTCTTTCCTTCACCAGTTTTTAAAGCATTTGTTCTGAATGCAATTTGTTCATGCATTTCGCTCAGAATATTAAAATGCACTTGAATTCACTAGTTCTATGAGAGAAGATATTTAATTGTATAATATTTCAGCTATCTTGCTTTTCATGACTGGGGCCAAGTAAAATATTTTATTTCAAATTTTATTTGATAGTGTGCATTGTCTGAATGCTTAATAAATATTTTCATAGTTGAGTAACAGATAATAATAATAATAATAATAATAATTTCTTTCGGTTTTCGGTTTCAGTTTTCGCCCAAGTCATTTTTGGTTTTCGGTGCATCATTTCAGTGCATCCCTCATTTAGACCCATGCCTTCAGACCTTTTAAAATATCCACGGAGTGTGTGTGCTATGTATTATATGCATAATTAAGGCCTTGCTTTTTTGTTCTCCTCAGGCCCCAAAGTGGTGTCTAAGGAGATCTCTGTGGAATCTATAGATGAGGTGTCCAGCGTTCTGCGAAGGCCGCCAGTGATTTGGGACAATATTCATGCCAACGACTACGACCCCCAGAGGCTGTTTCTGGGGCCCTTTAAGAACCGGCCAACTGAGCTCATTCCCAAACTCAGAGGAGTGCTCACCAACCCTAACTGTGAATTCGAGCCCAACTTTGTGGCTATTCATACACTAGCCACCTGGTGCAAGTCCAGTGCAGGCCAGAAAGATGTTGCTATGGGTAACGAGATGCTTTTAGGTCCTTTTGCATCATTTGTTGTGATGTAACCTAGAAAAAAAAGCTCTTGAGAATCAAAAGACTATCAGAATCCTGAGTTATCTTTAAAGCTCTCTCCCTCTCTCTCTTTGAACTGATAAAACTGTCATTTTACAGATGGTGAGGATCAGGGCTCTGATTACAACCCCCAGGAGGCTTTGCAACTCGCCCTAACAGATTGGCTGGTTGAGTTTGGTCTGGCGGATCAGCCTGATGGTAAGACTTTCTGTTGGATAATGACCTTTCAGGTTAAAGACTTGGATCTATAATTTGAATTCAGGATCTGAGCTCCAATTGATTGTCACACAAACCATCCACATGGGCAGTGTCTCGAGGTGGCAGCGGCCGCCCTAAGAGAGAGCCGTCTGAGGAGGAGCCCATGCAGACGGATGAGTACGTCCCAGGACCCCGAGAGAACCCGCTGTACACAGCTGAGCCACTGACCCTGGAGGACCTGACCCTGCTTTCTGACCTTTTCTACCTGCCCTACGAGCACGGCCCCACTGCCCTCACCATGCTGCGCGGGCTCCACTGGCTCCGTGGCAACAGTGATGCCGCAGTGTTTGGTTCCATATCTCCCGACAGTGGCAAGGTTGGTAGGCCTTGTTCCTTTAATGCACTCTGTTGGATAAATATAGAGTTTAAAAATTTGGAATTAACTGGTGGCCTAGTGGTTAGTGTGTTGCCCCTGCGATCAGTATGCTGTGGGTTCAAATCCCAAGACTGCTAGTGGCCCCGCTGAGGTGCCCGTGAGCAAGGTACCATCCCCACACACTGCTCTCCTGGCGCCCCCTGTTGGTGGCAGTCCCCTGCTTCACTTGGTGAATGAGTTCAAAAGCATGAAAAGAGTTTCACTGGTCACACTGAGCTGTGCAGTGGTGTGTTCACATGAACCTTTAAGGGGCCTCTTTACTTTAATACATGGTGTGTATTTGGACACCCCTTCTAAATAGTAGCTTTGGTTATTTTATACATCACTTGCTAACAGCTACATAAAATGATACATCCATGTAATCTCCATTGATGTATGCTGGCGAAAGAATAGGTTGTTAGCTCTCACTGGCGAGTTCCAAACTGCTTCTAGAAATAACATCAGAACAAGAACTGTTCGTAGGAAGCTTCAAGGATTGGAGAAACGATGAATGTAATTTGTGCTATTTCAGATGCAACAAAGATATAAATAAATATTATCATCCAGATGCCCAAAGCATTCTTAGAGTATTCTTGTTCCCAAGTATTTTGGAAATGTAATGATATTAAGGACTCAACAACAATTTGTAATGTGTATGTTAATTATTGTTCTCAAAGACATGAGTCATGCTGGACTTTCATTTTTAAATGGCTTCATTCTCAGTGATTTACAGCTCATTCTTTTTTACAGCTTCCCAGCCTACTGAATATTTTAGAGTGATGTATAGTAATGCAGCCTCATGGATTTTGTTTTATTGAGAACATTCATTTCAAGCTTTAGGACAGGAGTGTGCTTTTGTAATCAGGTTCCTCCAGGGTGGTAAATTATCCATTCTGAATCTCCACAGGCCAAAGAATGGCGAGAGAGAGCGGAGCACTTTGATGATATGTGTGATGCAGTCGTTCAGATGTTTAACAGGTTGTCAAACGCGCCCAACAGAACCATTCTGTACGACCTGTACAACTACATCTGCGACATAAAGAGTGGCGTCTCCTTAGCCAGAACGTTCGTCAGCACTTTGGGTAGGTGCTAATGTACATGTAGCGCATGTACCCCCGATCAAGACCCAGAGCCCCCCAAACAGGCAAAAATAGCAGTTTGGGGGGGGTTCTTAACAGTGTTATGAATGCAGTCTTCCTCAGATGTAGTCGATAAGCCAGACCGTTCCTTTAAAAATTGAATGAAAAACTTGCTTTTAACCAACATGATAAGGATTTCAGTTACACGGCGCATAGTATTTGTATTAACTTGTTTTAAAAACACTCCTTTAGAACAACATATATTTTATTATTTGATGTATTATCTGCAACTCTCTTTTTTGGGCTAGGCGGTCATAATCCCCATCACTGTCATGTTATAAATGATGACCCAGAGCCTTGGGGCTTCAGAGGTGGGCTTTCTGGAGAGTTCCAGGTACAGTTTGTTAGTCTCTCACTATTAATTGGTTGTGTATGATTGTTGTTGTAACATTAGAGGGCTGTGAACTAAACAACTTGTGAGATTCTTATTATCTGTATCTGTTATGTAGAGAATGCTTCCATGCCATGGGAACCGTGATCTCTTCCGTACTCCTCCTGCCACTCGAGTGTACACCATTCGGCCGTGCACTCCAAAAGACAAGGTGACCAAAGACCACCTACTCCTGCAGTCTTCTTCAGTACTTGTACAGTAATGCATCACATTGTTAGCCCTATCCATTAAGATTGAGTTTTTATTGTGTGTGTTTACGTCTTGTAGTCTGAGGTACTGAGGTTATCCAAGGAGGTGCAGAGTGAGACACTACAGCAGGTGGCATTAATCGGTGACAGGTGAGTACTTTTGTTTTGGGGCAATTAGAGACAACTGGGTGAGTTGAGTTTCAAGTAATGACTATGATGGAAACCAACTATGTCTCTTGTAGCCATCAAGTCATTTTACACAATAAGTGGACTACCTTCTACATATAATGCAGTTATAGCAGTAACAAGTCCGTGTCCATTCTCTCAGGCTGGTGGACGGTCAGCTGTCTCCATCTAAACACTGTGACCTGGTGTTGGAGGACGAGTCCGGCCTCTGCGGCTTCGCTTTTGCTCTTTCGGACGCCAAGTCTGCAATGTCTAAATCCCAGGTGAGTGACAAACATACAGGCTCTGGAAAAAATTAGAGACCACTACAAAAATATTCAGTTTCTCAGGTTTTATCTTTTATAGGTGCAAATATGGACCTGAACAGCTTTGCCTTAGTTTTTAAGAACTGCTGACAATATTTCTCCTAAGTTCCAAATAAATATATTGTTCTTTAAAGCATCATTTTGAAGGAAATTGCAAAACATCAAAATAAGAGAAATGATGCAGTGTTTACTGAACTTGAATAATTCAACGAAAACAAACCTCTTATTCACTCTTAAACAAAATGGCAATAATTACCTTTGACATACTTCTAGTAGTGTTTTACCATCCAACTGGTCTCACTGCGAGAGGAGAGTGTCGATTACAGCAGTGTTTTTAAACCTTTTCTCTTTGAATAATATGTGATTCAGGTGATCACTAATCAGTACCTCATAAAGCAGAATGAGGTGCTTGTGTAGGAATTTAACACACTGGCATGGAATAGTTGTCACACTCGTAGAGATGCTGATTTAAAAATAAATTACAGTGGTCTTATTTTTTTCCAGATACCAACACATTTAGCTACACTATTCATCAGTAATTGAGGGTTTTTTAAGATATCAGGCAGTTAAAGCTGATGTAGTTTGAACAAAACGGTATCTATTTTATAAAGTATCCCTCCCAAAAGCATCTAAACATCAGTCACCAAAGACATGTTTAGATGCTTTACAAGACTAATTATCATTTTTCAGTGAACCATTAACTTAAACCACAAGATTGTTATTCAGCCATTAATATACTATAAATTATTTAGCGACTACCATGAATCTGCTGTCTCAGGTATGTAGTAATTAAGCTGGGATGGTAATGTGAACTTAGACAATGAGAATTATTGTGGCAAATTCTTTAATTGTGATAGTTTCTCCTTCACTATAAATGGTAATAGTACACTTTACTTCAAAGTTGTAAGCAATTTTACTTATTTTAGAACAAATTGATATTTTACTCAAAGATTAAGTGTTCAAAAGACAAGTTTGTTGATGTAACTTAAAATGAATTTAATTTAGTTATTAAAACAGAGACAGTCGGCTTCCCAGGTTTTTATTAAGTAAACTAATTGTGTTACAATTCACAGTATAGCTTTCATTTACCTTGCTTGTAATATAATAGCTTTTAAACAACTGTCTGCCTTCTGATATTATTTAATGGTTCATAATTATATTCTGCACAAGCTGCATTTAACACTGTTTACATCCAGTGGTTTTCCATGTTTGTTAGTGGCTTTTCTTCTGGACCACCTGCTTTATTTCATTTTGCATTCTGTCAGACTGAAAATCTACATTATAATCTATTTATGTGACATTTAAAGTATGTATGTGTGCAGTGTATACGTTTGTATATAATTAACCCCAATCTTTTCTATTGGGTTAGAATGAAAAGGAAATGGTTAGAAAAAAATGGTGTCAAAGGGAATAAAAGAAAGATATTTGGTGTAACTGCAGGATGTCAGTTCTAGGTTGTTGTGTATTCTAATTTGTCTGTTTTGCTGTAGTATCCTGAAACAATGCTGCGAGACTTCCCCTCCCTAATGGCTATTCAAATCCATTCAAGAGTCCCAGACCCAAACACTGCCAAGCGCCTGATCAGCAATGTGCTGTCTACATTGAAAGAGGGGGGTAAGTTAATTAATACACACCTGCATCAGTGAGAAACACTGCACAGTCGCAGGTCTCTCCTGTCACTCTCCTGTCAGGTTCACAATTATCATTTTACATCACACAATTCAAATACCACAGTACTTTTCTTTCAGCAGCTGCAGACACCCAGTGGGGAGACACTACTGAGTCATGTCTTGTTATTTATCAGTTGCATATGTTGCGTGGGTGTGTGACTGACCAGTTTGAATTTGAGATTAAAGTACTGAACTTGCTGTAATCCCACAGTAAGACAGGGCCTGCATGTTTCTAACACGCTGCCTTAACCTTTGCTTCAGGTTTGCACATATAAATTCCTGGTTTTCTTCCTTCAGGCTCTACTGGGGTGTTTTGTGAATTCAGATCAAGCGACAAGAGAATGCTGGATTTCCTCAGGACGCTGGGCCAGCTCCATGTGCTCAAAGTGGAGGGACTACAAGCAGGCTTGGTCCTTATGGGAACAAAACTCTGACTTTGAACTGTTCTACATATGCCAGTCACTTGATTGAAATCCACTCTTAGTGTTTTATTTTAATAAACATTGTTAAATTACAGACAATTAGAATAAAAAAATGGGTTCGTTAAAAAAATAAAATGGATTGATGTTATACCAACTTGTACTAGGAAGAAATGGACACTGTTTAACTGTACAATGCAATGGTGTACTTCCTTCCCCCTTATTTGAAAGCTTGTGATGTTTAAATCCTGCTGTTCAGTCCAATACACTGGTTAAAAAAAACACATTATTGAAAACATAGCTGTTTAAGCACCTTAATTTTAATGTGTGTGGTTTTTTTGTTTTGTTTTTGTTTTTTTGGCCAAGACCAAGACTGTTAAACATTTTTGATCCCTGATGGTCACAACTCAAATGAGTCACATTCAGAACATATGTGCAGTTCAGCAGCTCTTTAAAACAGAGGATAAAAAAGGAATAAAACACTGACTTTAATGTTTAGGACTATAGCGATTATTGCATTTTAAAAAGCTGGTACGATCCAATTAAAACATTTGAAATAAAACAGACTTGAACATTTCTTTGTTTCTTTTAGTTTTTTTCATTTGGTTAGAATTAGACTATGTTGTGCATTTTACTTGAAATCCCCTGAGTCCTTAGCAGCACTGTTTTGATCATGAGGCAACCCACAGAAGAGACTTTGGCCCTCAGCGGGAGTTCACAGGGCTTGTAACCTGACATGATGAAACAGGGATGAGTTCACAGGGCTTGTAACCTGACATGTTGAAAATGCTTCTTTCTCTTTCGTTTGACCTCAACTGTCTCCCTCACCATGGCAACCCAGGTGTAAGGTGCTCGGTCTGGTGCGCCTCCATGGTGACTCCTAGACAAAAGGGAGCATGCAGGAGGGTGCAGTGTTACCACCGCATGCTTACATAGAAATATCAAGAGGATCTGAGGGGAATTTTCAGTTTTTCAATGAGCTGGATGAATTAAGCCAAAGTGAGGACTGTACAGCCTTTTGTAAAAGTGGCACTGCTGTTTTAAAGTATGTATGTGAGCAGTGATATTCTGTTTGTATATATTTAACTGCAATTTTTCCTTTTTTAAATATCATGTTATACTTTTGCGTTGCCTACCTTTAATTACCATTTTCCTAAAACAGTAGTTCTTGTACTGTTTTTCAAAGACCTCCTTCAACCCAACTCCTGACAGCAAAAGTGTGGGCCATGCTTGAGGTCCCTGATAACAGATTTACAGACTATTGCTCTAAGGAATATGATTTTTGACACTGAGCTTATGTTTCTGAAATACCCCCCTTGATCTGTTCATGAAATTTCTAGGTAAATCACACTAATCTGGTCTGGCACCAACAGACCCTTCTGTGGCCGGTCCACTCTCCACCCCTGCCTGCTGAGCAAGAAGTTAGCTTGGAGCTCAGTGTCTCTAGATGAACTCTAGACCCTCATATTTCACATCTCCGATCTTTGTCTCGGGCAGCAGAATGCGTCCGTCCAGTGTGAAGGCTGTGACATAGGTGGCGATTGTGCCTGCGTCCTCTTCGGACTTCAGTGCCAGCACCATCTGGTCGTCTGTGTCAGGGACGAACCTGAAGGAGGAGAAACCGTGGGTGGGGAGCAGTGGTCCGACTTGGGACACTGAGACCTGGCTGAAATCAGCCGGGCAGGTGAGCACCAGGTTAGTGGCACGCCGCTCATCTGCTGTCTCGTCGTAGCGCTCTGAGCTGGCACGACGAGGCAGGAAGAACCAGCGCTGTAAATGTTCACTCCAGGCTGCAGACTCATGGATCAGATAACCTAAGGAGAATGCATGAAATTACACTCAAAGAGGATTTCATGAAAGCTATATATATATATTGAGAGTCTGACTGACTCCTAGATATGAAATGTCAGGGATTTTGAATAATGCAAAATAGCTTCAAAGCTGTCACTTGATGTCTCCTGGCACTGCATTACTTTATTCTGACCCACATTTCATGTCTAACTAGGTCTTAAAGGAACAGATGTGCAAAAAACTACCTGCCAAGTGTAATCAGTGTTGCAACGTGTGGTGTTTGAAATTTGCTCTTTAGCACTGAAACACCATCTCCTTATCTCCTCCACCTCGTTCTGCTTCTCAGTCCTGTCACTATTCAGTAAAAAGGGGTCCAGCCTTCTAGCCCTGCCAAACCCACACAGAACTCACACCTGCAGTCATTCAGTCTCTTCTTAAATTTCAATCTTATTTTGAAAGCATAAAAATCAATTGAAATAACAGTCATACAATGTCACCATATGAACAAGCTCCACTGAGATGACTTGCTCGATGCTAATTTGTGACGTATAAGCTTCAGTTACCTTGTATTTACATTTGTCTCATAGTTCTACTGTAAACCAACAGAGGGAAACTTTGGGCCAAACTTAGCTTAGCCTACTGATTCGATTCAGTGTGAGGGAAAAACTGTAAATTGTTTGACTTAAAATCCTGTAGATCATTACATAGAAAGTAAATAGAACTAATTCTATAATGGTGCAGTATAAAGTGCCAGTGTCAGAGTCGTGTCTGTAAATAGCATCAGTGTCGGTGTCGTCAGTCAGGCTTACTAGTGTCTCATCAGCAAAACTAACAGGCAGTGCCACTCACCCAAAGCTTGCAACCTCCTTTGATGTCCCCCCTCATTTTTTTTTCTTGTATGTTTGTCTTGTGTCCACTGTTTGTGTCCACTTATCATGATTATCATACAAACAGAACTGATGGCGACCAGCTGTGCTATTCACTTATATCCTTACATCTGGCTAACAGTAGACACAGCCAGGCAGAACGTATCCAGTGCTGGAGTTGACAGCACCACATTTAGAACTGCACAGCGGGTGTGAAAAGTGTGTTTTGAGCATTTTTACCAGGTGATTTGATGCCTGCTGCGTTCCGCAGGGCACTGTAGTGGGGCACCCAGTTCTCATGTTGCACGTCTCCACGGAAACCGATGACTTTTACCCACTCCGGGTTGTGGTTGACGAACTCGCCCGTGGTGGTTGTCCACTCCTTCCCCAGGCCGCCCACATACAGGTGCTCATCCTTCACTGCCATCCACTCTGCCTTGAAGCCTACCACACACAGACATGCCTTAACCAGCAGTTACATCAAAAGTGCGAGAGCAACTAATGTCATTGTCTGCATGTCTACACAGCTGCCTAATAAATTACTGAAAATTCTCCCTGCAAAGTAAGAAAGGAAAACAGTAGACAGGAGCAGTGTAGAAAGTCCTGAAAAAAATTAGCCCACCTAAATCATCATACGCTTTCCTGAGTTTTTGTGTATATAAAATTTTGCAAAATTTCATTTATTTAAATTCTAGTTCCAGTTAAAGTTATTAATTTTTAGAATCACACAAGGCAGAAAACATTAAAATAAACATTCATAAACAAAAAAAACTACACATAAGCCTCAACAACTATAATAATAATAATTAAAAAAAAAATTTTTTTTTAAAAA
>JBBPCX010000038.1:1252097-1286815 GCA_037974365.1 Hydrocynus forskahlii
TATATATTTAGGGTATCAACCCTTTGCCTAAATTACTGCTTCCATTCTTAGTTTTCCTGCAGAAGAGTTAATGTGGCAACAGGGGGCACAAAAGCAAAGAGTGGACAAATCACAAACTAAAACTGTAATATTATATTACAAATTTTATTAATATTATTTTTATTATTAATGTGTTGGAGGCTTTTGTGTCATTTTCCGTTATATACATTTATTTTTCTGACTAAATAGCTTTAGTTTGAAAGCTAAAGAAGGACACCAGACAAGTACTGCACTTGAGGTAGGGGTCAAAGAGGACTTGTCTCCAAACAACTGCTTTAAATACACAAACAAACAAAGTGAAGATGCAGAAAGGGGAGGTGTGGAGAGACAACTTCTTAAATTTACTCTTACCTTTGGAAACAGTGCCATCTCCATCAGGCAGGATGACCCATGGCACGACCTTATCATCCTGGATCCGATACACCACACCTGTGCGGTCGTCTACACTGTACAGCTGCCCGTTAAAGGCCACAAGGTCCGAGAGCTCCATGCCCCGTCCTTTCTCGGCCAGGTGGCTCTCCAGCACCACTGTGTCTGGGTCCCACTCCACCACCACCTTGTCCCTGCTGTCTGACACCATCAAGTAGCCTCTCCTCATATAGCTAAACCAGGTGTTATGGCTTTTTTTGTGCGAGTTTGTGTCTAAGTCTGCAATCACACCGATGCGGTAGCGGATACCGTTGGGTGTGCGCTCTGGACGGGTGAGAGGGTAAGTATCATTGTAATGCATCTTGGTCCATGCCTCAGTATCCCGATTCAGACGGCGTGACCTCACATTGTCACTGTTGCTGTGATACTGTGTAAAATGCTGCTTGTCGTCTGTGGCGCCCCCCGCTGTCTGGTGAAGGTACAGCAGCAGGCCTAGGGCTAGTATGGTTACTAGTGTGATGGCCCTCCATTTAAAATGGAAGCGGGCGTCGGAGGCACTGCTGCTGATAGAGGCCAAGGAGGGCATGACACGAGCAGAGATCCGTGTGGAGGCCATCGAGTCATCAGGAGATGAGGCTATATGGAGAGAAGGGGGGGGGGGGGTGATTGGGAGGGAGAGATTATTTTATCCACAAGTGCCAAGGCTATCTTTGCCACAGAGAAACTTGTTTGTGTTCCACCACGAGTATCAGGTTTCACGACGTGGGCATTCCTGAAGCAGTGGTGTCTCAACACAAAATCCCGAACACAGCAGTAGGGCAAGGCAAAATACTACTTGATGAATGTTACTCAGTTGAACTGGATTAAAAATATCTATATAACTACATTCTCAGTGATTCAGCAATAATAAGCTGGATGTTTGCACGTTAATGCATATTCTAATTATTCTAATGGTCTCTCTTACAGGAATACACACAGACGTTTTTAGGAATTTTTGCCACATGGTGACTGAATTTTTTAAAAACACTTTGAAAGGTTTATCAATATCAGTACAGTGTTTTGCATTATTTTAAAGTATATGCAGTGTTTGTTACTGTTTAGAAAGTCTTTTTATTGTTTGGCCCTTAAAACTTTAAAACTGTAAAACTTAAAAATAACTGAAAGCTTACTTAATTACTAATATAATACAAATATACATACTGCCACTGTGATACACTTTGCTATTACTTTTATTCTGTCCAAATGATTATTATTCAATAATTACATGGAAAACATTGCAAACGTACTAAATTATTCTTAAATGTAGAAGTGAGGAATTCCAGGCTAGAACTGAAGACAGTTCTGTTAAAGGCTGGTCTGAATTATTTTGACCAAAATAAATGCCTTTGTTGTTTTCGTCAGAATGCCCACATAAACTGTGATAGGTCAGGATGCTGACACACAATAAACATATTTTGTGATTGTTTAGAAGGCTCATTTACATATTGTAGATAAGAAACACCAATACAAAAATAAGGATCACCAAGCAAAACATTATGCAGTCCTAGAGGATTATTCTTTCTTACAGTTATTTGATAATCTGGAATTAATGAAACAGTGCTGTGGTGACCCTGGTTCTGATTTGAAAACACAAAGCCCTCTTTTTGCAGCCTTTACAATGTTTCCTGATCAGGACTTAAACACAGAAACATGGGGTAGTGCTAACAGAGCTTACGCAAGTGCATAAATATGCACAACACAGAAGCATGGCCTTTTGCCTATAAATGCTTAATACTAAGCTTCCCTATTGCTAACATTGCTCACAAGCACTAGAAGACAATGGTCATCCAAATTCTCTAGTCAAAGCAAATCCAGCTCTTCATTAAGGTGGCACAGACCTGTCAATGTGATTTAGGATAAATCTGTGAGTGAAAAAAAGTAGAAAGTGTAGCTGAATACTTTGAGTAGCTATTTTAAACAGGGTGTGTTTTCACAAAGCAATTTAATAGGAGTCACTTTTTGTGACAACAGGCGTAATAAATGTAGAGGATTCTGATCGAAGTCCTCCTTGTGACTTCTTTGTAAATACCGGCCCCAGTGTTGTTGGTAATTGTTGCCCATAATGGTGAAGTTCTGAGGGTTTTATAGTTCACAGTGTCATACTGTTTCCTGAATTGCATCAAAAAATCTGCACCACCTTTGTGAAGAGCTGGATACGGACTGAGCAGACTGAGAGGAGTCTGTGGATGTGTTTTTACAGAAGCAATTTGGATGTCTATTAATCTCTAGTTTATAGCAATGTTAGCATTGTAGCTCCAGTGCTAAACTGCAAAAAGGAAAACTTTTTCCTGAACAGGAAACTTGGCTTGATTGATCGACTACACCAGAGATAAGAGGAACATGGTATAACCCTGATTTTTCACTGAACTGTTCCTTTAACTCAACTCTTCCACAGAGAATAGCTCTCCCCCACCTGTGCTGTACCTCAGAGACTCATTATCTAAATAACATGGACAACATGGTTGACTGATACTAACAGAGCAATTATAGCATCCTAATGTACACTATCACTACATAATTACTATATTATTAATAGTGCAACAATTAATGATTTCTCAGGTGAACCTTGTACAAAAATGTGACCTCAATGAAACAGCAAATTTGACCAATTAAGGGAATGAAAGTCTAAGGCATCTCCTGTGTTTTCACACACATGCAATTCCCGGAGCTCCTAATCAGTGGTACACATTGCACTTTGAGCTTGCAACTACAATAACTGAGAAGCTGTGATTGTGTGTGTTTGTGTGAAAAGTAGGCCTGTCACTATCAGTTACATTAGCAATCAAGTAATATATTGATTGTTCTGACAATTAATTGAGTAGCTGAGTTTTTTCAGTTCAAAGAATAAATCAGTAGTTACAAGATACTTACACATACCATGCCCCGTGTTGAACTTTACTCAGATAGTCCAGGCAGAAAGACTTTTGTAACTTCAACATGAATGTAAACATCTGTAGGCTATGTGAATGTAATGGGCATATGTAAATGCTGTGGTTCTATGACATCACAAAAGCGATTCATTTAAAATAGGAGTTTAATGGTCCTTATGGACAAGTGAATTAATGTTATCTATAAAATAAGTGTGTCTATTAGACTTACTGTCAGAGAGAGCATTATAAGAACTTAAAATATGCATCATCATCATCATCATCATCATCATCATGCAAAACGCCCACTACTCATTTCCAATTAAACAAGAATACAGAATCTTAACTGATTATTTAATCGAGGGTGAATTCCTGAGTGTGGGACACACTGTGTCCCAGCACTCCTTATGTAACAGAGCTCCTTAAGGAACAAAGCGAGTTTTAACCGCTCTACTGCATTGTAAGATACAAGTGAACACAATAAACAACCAAAGCTCACTTCACTCACCGCCGCCATCATTTGCCTATAAAATGGAAATTTCCATGTCAGTGTTTATGTTAATCTGTTTTTTTAAAAGGCCTTGCGCATGTCTTCTGCCTGTTAGATTCTAACCTATTCCTTAAATATGTAATCTAGAAACATGTTAACAATCGTTTTCTGAAATACAAAGCTGCTGTGGTTGTAAACACTTTAGAGGTGATCACTCAAAAATCTCTGGTTGTCATACAAATCAGCTGGAAAGCTACAGACACAAAATCTATCAGCTGTCATCTTCTGTATTTAAAATAAGCCTCTGAGAAAACTTTCATATAAAAAAGCAGGTGTATGTAATCAGCCATTAAGAAAAGCCACTATGAACAAGTGTACTATTTACCCTTTCTTCTGTCCTTCGCTCCTCTCTCCTCTTTTTTCCTTCTGTCCATTCACAATGCTTGTTGTTCGCCTGCCTACAGGAACAAACTGATTCTTCCTCCCTCTCGCCCTCTCTCTATTAATCCTCTTGCTCTCTGTCTTCATCCAGTAAAGAGAAGCAGGGCCTCATAATAGTGACTAAGGTAAATTTTCTTTTAGTGGTGAACTTTACCTAAAGAAAGAGACCTGAACTTTTACCTGGACAGATTATTGATTAGCTTATGTGCTGAAAAGCTTGACGGGGCGGTAAAAGACTTCTGTGTGAAAGGGCAGAGGCGAGCACTGAATAAATCCAATGACAAAAACTGTTATCGCTTGCTCGTCAGCACCGCTGAAGAATGACAATAGCAGAGAAGGAGTCTTCTCTGTAACCTAAGTCCGTCTCCAGGCACTCATTCATCATTAACGAGCCCATGTCCTAGACCTTTCTTGTTTTTTGTCTTCCCTTGAGGTCCTCTTATGACATTTGTGCGTGTTTTATGAACTCAAAACAACCACTACTCATTTTTATCGCACTCTCTCTTTCGTCTCATGGAACAAAACAGGCTTACAGATTGATATATGTTAATGATCTCTGTTCTGATTTGCTGTCCTGCATTGCCCCTTATTCAAAGAGTAGTCCAGGCTGAAACACTCCTTATAACTTCAGTATGAATAGACAGAGCTAAACTTCAGTACGTTTTTTGAGATCACAAAACCTTAAATGTGGTTTTTATGAGATCACAACACCTTATTTCAAAATGAGTCATTTTCACAGCATAACGGACCATTTATGAATAAAATGGATCGTTGAGTTGTTGTTTTTAAAACTACGCTTACATACTATATTAAACTTTAGTGAGAAAAATCCAGTTTTCAATAATATAAAAATCTGTCTTCTGCCAAAAAAAACCACATGTATGCATGGCTACAGGCACTTTGAAGAGGCTTAATAAACCTGAAAGAATACTAATAATCCGAAGCTGAACAGGTTATAGAAGGGATAAAGCCAAAATTACAACACCAATTCCCCTTCATCTCTGGGATGGTAAGCTACACTGCCTGGACAAAAGTATTAGGACACATGACCATTACACCAACAGGGACTTCAATGAAATTGCAATCAAATACATAGATTTTAATATTTGTAGCACTCTCTTTGTAGCACTCTCCTTGGAAGTTTTCCCACAAGATTTCCACGAGGTGGAATTCAATAATTTAGAGGTGTCCCAATACTTTTGTCCACATAGTGTATTGGTAAGTTTTCTCATTCTGATTTGTGAAGTAGCAGGACAGCACACTCATGTAAAAACATTGTTAGTAAATAATGATCCAAGCAGAACACAAGTCGCTACCAAAAACACTGACAGCTATAGTACTACTTGCTGTAGAAGTTATGATAGTGATACACCCAGCACCTACCGGTAGAAAACCTAAGGTGAGTTCTCCTCGACCCTGTTCTCTTAAGGGCTGATTTAACACCTAAAGCTTTTAACGCTAGAAGCTCCAAACTGAGAGGTGTGAGAAGGAGCAAAGCAGTTTATTAAACGTTATACTAGCCTGTTATAACAATGTCATCAACTTTTTTAAACCACAAGCACCCAATAAACGCTGTCCCTGAGGTCTGGAACCTTCCACGTCGGTTAAAATAACGTTACCTGCCTCTCTGACAGGGCTAACCAGACCAGGCTAACAGGGTTACGAAGAAAAAAATAATGTTGAAACGTAAAGACACCGGGAGATAAAAAAATACGTACAGTTAGGTTTGCCCCCCTCTCTGTTTTTTTGTGAAGTCTTCAGGCAGTTTCAGGCTCTTTAACTCCTTCTTCCGTCCATCGTTTACAAAACGCCGGGATTCCTTCGTCACTCATAGCGTTATAATTTTTTCCCCCACCTATATTCGGACAAGCCCCGCCTCCTTCACAGCGATTGGCTATAAATAAATAAATGCACAAACGAATCAATGAATGAATGGATGAATGAATAAATGAACGGATGAACAGATGGCGCTTGACTGGATAATATGTACATAAAAACTGAGTATAAACAAGTAAAATAACAAAAATCTGAAAAATGGAGATGCCTGTTCCATTGTCACCAACAGACTTTGATAATAACAACAATAACAACAACAACAATAATCATCATCATCATCATCATTGCGGGCTGCCTGTGAGTATGTACTTCGAGTCCAGCGGTCACCAACCCTCGTCATAAAGATCTACACTATATGGTCAAAAGTATTGGGACACACCTGTTTTTCAGGGTTTGGGCTAGGCCTCTTTTTTCCAGTGAAGGGCAATATTAATGCTTCAGCATCCCAAGACATTTTGGGCAACACCAACTTTGTGGACACAGTTTGGGGAAGAACCTTTTCTATTCCATGACTGTGCCCCAGTGCACAAAGCATGATCCATAAAGACATGGCTAAATGAGTCTGATGTGGAAGAACTTGACTGGCCCGCACAGAGCCCTGACCTCAATCCCATCCTTTGGGATGAACTGGAACAGAGATTGCGAACCAGGCCTTCTCATCCACAGTGTCTGACCTCATAAATCCTCCACAGAATGAATGGGCACAAATTCCCAAAATCTTGTGAAAAGTCTTCAAAAAAGTGTGGAAGTCGTTATTGCTGCAAAGGGGGACCAACTCCATATTAAAAATCTATGTTACTGAATGCAATCTAATTAAAGTCCCTGTTGGTGAAATGGTCAAGTGCCCCAATACTTTTGTCCATATAGTGTGTCTAGTCTTAACCACCATCTGCTGCAACAGGTCTTAATCTCCTTGAGTACTGCTCAGACTGGTAGTTTAGTACAGGGAAGCAGGTTAGATGCAGGTTTAAAGTAAATCCTGAAGGAGGATAGGTAACCACTGAGTTTGCCCGGATAGGGGTGGGGAAAAAAACAACCGGTCTTTCGAACTCTCAGGAAAAGTGCCAACGCACCGAGTCACGTGACTCACGTGTGTAACACGACACCATGCCTTGAGCTCTTAGTGCTTAACAAGATATTTATTCAGAGTTTCAGTTCGTTTTGTTGATTGGCTTATTTATGTATTTATTTCAGTTAATATTATCACCTTCCTATCCAATCCATTTATTTTCACAAGATTTTCGAGTTTATGTGGGAATTTGTGTCCATTCATTCTGTAGAGCATTTATGAGGTCAGGCTCTGATGCTGGACCAGAAGGTCTAGCTCACATTCTCTGTTCCAGTTCATCCCAAAGGTGTTGGAGGGGGTTGAGGTCAGGGCTTTGTGCGGGTAAGTCAAGTTCTTCCACACTGAACTCATTCAGCCATGTCTTAATGGTGCTTGCTTTGTGCACTGAGGCACAGTCATGCTGGAACAGAAAAAGGCCTTCACCAAACTGTGTCCACAAAGTTGGAAGCTTAGCGTTGTTCAAAATGCGCTTCACTGGAAGTAAGGGGCTTAGCCCAAACCGTGTAAAACAGTCTGTCCCAATGCTTTTGTCCAAATAGTGTATGTCACATTTATAAATGAAATGAATTATTAATCCCTTTACATGTAAATCATTAAATTTCTATTCTCATCCAATTCAAATGTTTGTGTTATATAAATCCAGCTGTTATTCCCTATGTGATTATTGATGTGAGTTTAACTGCCGATGATGGAACCACTGCCTATAAGCAGGCAGCACGGATGTCCCACCATTTCAAAAGGGGAAAACAGAGCCTTTGTTGTCTGGCTGGACAATGTCCCCATTGAAGTGGCTGACACGCGAAGGATGTTATTAGAACGCCTGTGTTGTATCCTAGTGTGATATGTCATGGAGCAAACAACAACAACAACGAACAATTGTTTTTCATATGTGAGTATTTTATTCAGTATTAATTCTTAGTTATAAACATTAGACCCGTAGATTCCATTAACAACAAAGATTGGCCGTCTCTGTGCCACTTCAGTATGAGAGACAAGTCTGAAGTAGTAAAAATAAACTGTGCAATAACTAGCCACAAGTTTTGACAGTGCAAGAACATCAAGTTTTTTTTAAAGGATGTTATTGAGGATGATATTTGAGAAAATCAAATATCGACATTGTTAATCTCTTTGTGTGCGGCAAATTGCATCTGTGCACAGCAAGTACGACTAACAAGTGCTTGCTACATTCATGGGTGACCTCTAGGTGATTTGAACCCTGCAGTAGACGGTATGAATCATCATACAAATCACAAAATACTGAATGAGCCGAGACAAGACTAGGTCTCGATAAAGAAAGAAAGAGAAGTGTTCAAGTGCATGGATTCACAGTGATATTGACCACAGCCGTAACATACCATAGACTGGACACAAAACTAGCTCACACCAAATACTGAAGCCTTGCCGAGCAATAGGGCAGAAAAGGGGCAGAGTGTAAATACCCAGTAACAGAATTTAACCCCTTGCAAAACAAGAGTCCACACATTGATTGACAGTCTGAGCAGTTTGATATGGTTGACTGTTTCAAATTAGTCTTTATCTGATGAGCGTTGAAGGGGTACTGTAATTAAACCAGGCAACATTTCTAGGATGTGATTAAAGAAGTGCATTTTTTGATGATCTGATGTTGAGAAGTGATGTCTCCTTAGCTCCTGCCCATCATCTTCAGCAGGAGCTGTGAAAGAGTAAGTAATGAGAAAAATTATGTATGCGTTTATTACCTGAACATCAGAGTAAAACAAGCCACTGGACTATATCACTTACGCAATGTTAGAATCTATTAAGATAAAAGTTTAATAAAGTATGTACTCTTTTTCCAAACAAAAGGAATCATCAGCAATATTGTACTCAGGAAAATAATACATTGTTATTACCAGTGTAATAACATAATAATTGTTTATAATACTACTCATATTTTATATAAACTAATAATATAAACTATAAGCTAATAGTTTATAATAAACAATTATTGTTCATATTCCACTTTTTTATTGTCAGGGCATGTTAGTGTACAAAAAAAACTTCAGAATCATTTAAAATAATCAAAGCAAAGAATGTTGTGGTGAATTTTAAGCTTGTATGATCCGATGAAATGTTTCCAAAAGACTCTTAATCCTTGTCTTTGGCTTGAAAATCTTTTTCTGTCCACTTTCCATGAATTTGACTGATCTGGTAGTGGAGCCACATGCTTGTCAGGCCTGCCAATAAATTGAACAAGGCCATCTGCGACAGATCAGGCGAAATCAAGGCAGTCAGAGGAAGCTTCATTCAGCTACTTGACCGCCCTGCTATATATTCATATAGCCCTGCTATATATTCATATTGTCAAATACAGCATGATACCTGTGTGAGGTGGTAGTTTTCATCAACAAGCTGCTCAATAATGTTGAAATGATCCGTGTTGGGTACGTCTTCAAAAGTAACCTTCAGACCAGCCGTTTCCAAAGACTGTAAAAATGCGAACAGGTGTGTTTCGCAAAAACATATCAGTTGTAAATACATTGTTTTTAAGATATTGCTTTAGAACACTGGCTTTTTAATTTACGCTGATCATGTCATTAAAAAAGATATTACAGGTAACAAGTCCACAGAGCTCTGCTTGTAACAGACACTCTGCTTCTATTTTTTATTCTTTTTTGACTCACTGTCAATATACTTAAGCCAAACACCTGTTGTCAAAACATGGTTAAACTATCTAAAAATGTATACAACAAATCCATTAAGGGGCAACTAATCTGTACGCCCCTTTCTCTAACGTTTCATAAAATTATTAACAGAAACTAATAATAAGGAAACCTTGTACCGCAGCATATGCATATAGAGCTCAACAGATTTTTTTTTGCAGTGTAAATAATCCGACTCATTAATACTGTAGTGTGACATCATTGGCTTTAAAATCAAACAATAAAAATGAAAGATGGCATAATCACAATAATACACAAGAGTGAGTACTGTACTTTGCCTTACTTTGAAGTAGTCCTCGGACTGCTTCCGAAACTCAGGGGAGTCGTTTTGTGCCACGGCAACAACAATCTCACAGCCTGATGAGGAAGCCTCGAGCTGGGGCACTAGCCGACTGGGGCTGTTCCTAAGAGCCACCTCCCTAGACAAGACAAACAGGTGAGACAGGAGAGTGCACAATGCAGATGGCAAAAATGATGATTCAATAATAATAATTTTTTTTTTAATTATAAAAAATAAAGATTAGCGCAATCATGCATGCATGCATAAACGGAGCACATGGTTTCTCATACTCAGTCATCTTCAGTGGCTCATTCACGTAGGTGGACAGAATGGGCAGCAGGTCATAAATGCCACTGACGAGGAAGGCGCCTTGGGCAGACACAGAGAGAGAATAGAAACACAGGAAGAGACAAAATTACACATATAATGCACACATTTTAATATAATTATGATACACCGCTTCAAAAAAGATTTATTCTGTTTTGAAATCATAAGCCAAATGGTACAGAACTAACATCAAAATGAATTTTGGTAAGTCTAGAAAGCTATTTTTATCCATTTAGCCCCATTTATCTCCATTCAGTAAGGACTCTCTCACGGTTGCCCTCTCGAGTTGCTCTTGTTGTGGCATTAATGAGAACGGAAGAGCGGAAAAAACGAGGTGCAGTCGATCAGCCGGATCAGTTTGGAGAACAATGATCCTTCTTTCGTTTAGCTAACGTGTATTTTTTATGTAAATGCATCTCCAGGACTTCGCTCAAACAACCACTCAAACTGCATTCAGTCCTCCATTAAAGTGGAGCAGACTTGTTTATGTGGTTTAGGATGTAGCATGACTTACTGCGAGCTATTAAAATGAATAAAAATTAAACCAGAGCTGGCATTCATGAAGCAGTCGTAAGGAGAACTGACCCTGGATCAGAATTTTCTGTATTTGTGATGGTTACTGTCACAAAAACTGATTCTAGATCAGCACTCCCGCTTCTAGTGTTTAGTAATCTGGACTCAAACATGATCTGTCTGATCGCCGACATATGGGGTCGATCTAAGACTGTGAAAATGAATTTTTACCTGGTTATTGCCTTAGCATGATGAAATTTCATTGCACTAAGTAATTTTGGACCACTTATTTTGGTCTCTTCTCGATGAAATATTCAGTCTAGGACAGCTAGTGCTTTTAAATGGTGACAAATAGTGAATGTGAGCGTTACACTCCTCATAACATTAAATTATCATCCAAAACCCAACACACACATCCACACACACACCTTTGATTTGAGGTGTTACACTGTATGGTGCCCAGTCGGTAGAGAGGACCATGGCAGCCAGGTGTGCACCTGCAGAATGACCGCACAGGTACAGTCCACTGTTGAGGGATAGATGAGAGTTGTATTAGGAGTGAAAGAAGATTTAATTGGAATATCTGAGAGATGGCCAGCGGCCCAAAAGCCCAGGTGGACGTACCTGATATGAGAATACTGCTGGATGACGGTCACCACACTTCTGCGCACCTGTTCTACCATCAGATCCATATTACCTGAACGGAGGAGAGAGATGGTGATGGGCAAACATTAACATGATAGAGAAACAACAACCGTTCTCTTTCTCTTTCTGCATGACTATCTGTACCTTTGGGGGCTATGCTGTAACCAACGGCAACCACCACGACCCCTTTTTGGACCAATGGAACAGCCAAGAACCCAGACTCCTCCTTGCTGCAAGATTAGAGCGTGTACTGTTATATTTGAGCCAGATACATTCCTTTGGCATTTAATTAAGCAACAGGACACCAGTATCTAAAAAAGTATCTAAAAAATGTGTGGTTATCAGATATAGCAACAGGGTTGTTACATTTGAGTGTGTGACCAGACCTAATTGCTGTAAACTATCAAATTATTGCTGCATACTATCAAATTATTATCAGGAAGGGATGGGAATCACCAGTGACCTTTCAACACAATATTATTGCAATACCTAGGTGCTGATTTAAATAAAATGTGTGGTTATCAGATGTAACAACATGGATACCTGGATGCAAATTCAATATGTATTGCGATTTTATAAATATCCCAATTCAGAACTACAATTATTTTACTATTGTATAGAATAGATCTAAGGCCACTGACAACCTTATATGGCCTCAGATCTTTGCATATAAAATGAGCAACAGACGTGAAGTGCTTCACTTTATCTGAGAATCTTGTTCAAACTTGTGTCAAGCATTCGTTGTTGGCTGTTACCAAAAAGGTTTATGTTTCTCCACTGCAACATGTGTAAATATGTTCATAATACCACAATACTTTTGCACAAAAAAGTTTGCACACAGAACGGCTCATGTCCGACTCGTCTTTACCAAAGTTCATCCAGACAGTTGAATTTAAACTGTGGAGGAGCAGCACGAATCTCTGCTAGGTTGTCTGCCATTCCTGTTGTTGCTAAACAAAGTTAGAAAACCACTTGTAGGATTACAGACGAACTGCAGCACCTCGAATTCCAACAGACATCAATTTTAAGGTAATATGGTCATTTTTTTCTGCTCAAACACACACAAATCACTCAGGAAATGTCAGGGGTAATATGGAAATCTATTTCAACTGTGAGTAAGACGGTCAAAACACTCCCTGTTTGAACCCACACATCCCTTTAGCTGGCAGGGGATATCCGACTTTAAAATTTGACTCAAAAGTATTTCAGATATGATCAGTAATAAGGCAGAATAACCGCAGCTGCTTACCTCAGGAACTGCCAGTAACCACCATGGAGGTAGATAACAAGAGGCAGATCTGAAAATAACAAATGAACACACACAAATTATTCAAACAAATGATCAGAACTGGAATTTTTATTTTCCAAATATATCTGATATTTAAGTTTGCATAAACATCTGTGTGAATAAGTTTACTGACGTATTTTTGAGCTAGATTAGCAACTCGTCACAGTCGGGATGATGAAATGGGTGGAAATATGATGTCACTGATTAACACAAATGTTTCTTGCCTGCTGGTGCACAGTGATGCAATAAAAACTCAGAGTTTATAGATACATGTTACATTTAAAAGTAAAATTAAGAACATAATAACAAGATTTAGAAGAACAAGATTTAGGTCTTTGAAATGACATGAAACGTTGAATCATGATTAATATGAACAGAATTAATATGAAACAAAAAAGGGAAGAGAGGGTCAAATAAAGTGTGGGTTGTTGTCACCAGTGAATATTTAAATGAATCACAGAATACCAAAATGAGCTATTTTCAATACTTAACACAATTTTACATCAGGTCAAACACAATGGTGATCAGAGTAATAAGGTGCTCATGTCCAGATGTTATGACAATGTATTAGTGTTTATACAGGACCTGAGACCTAAATGTTAAAAGAAATGACTATTTATTATTACAGAAAGGACTATTTACTCTATTGGCACTTCTACTTCTAACCAGTTTGGGCGTTTTTATTGTTAAGACACCTGGGACCAGAATACAAAGTTTTCCTGGGGCCTTCAGCGCAAAAAATGAAATCCGAACAAGCCAGAAAATCTTAAGAAGAAATGACAATATTGTTTTTTCTTTAAATAACAGACTTGACTATGTAAGATAAATAATCTGCTTTCTCACTATATTGGCAGACAAATTTGCATGATTCTAGTATCTATTGTTTTGCTTTTATTTGGCTTGCTTTACTTTTATTTCACTTTTTTAAAATGACTTTTTACAGTGTTGCTGGTGCCCCACCTGGGGATGAGCTGTTGGGCACATAAACGTCCAGCTTCTCCATCTCTCCGTCTCCATATTGGACGTCCAGAAGCGTCTGAGCAGCAACCCTTGCTTTCTCTGTACCTGAAGGCACCAACACACATTTCTACATGTGCATGAACGTTGCTGTCACAGGTTTTGTGGGGCACAAGCACTCAAAGCCCCAGTCATAAATCCTGCCCTATTTAAGAAGGGTTTAGAGAAAATTTTCTCATGCGTTTGTAGAGCACGGATCTCATTAAAGGTGCAAAAGCAAAATATCAATATGCAAAGGATAAGTCATTAGTGTAAATAAGCTTTAATCCCAGTGACAAGGAGGATAAGACCACAACCGACCTGAAAAGAAGCCTTGATGCAGCAGTGAGCGCCTGCACTGTGCAGCATTGAAAAAATGAAAGCAACCCACCAACCTGATTTCAGTGCAGCCACATGGGCTTTAATCACGTCGTCGGCAGCCATTCTGTGGGACCACTCGCTGGGGGAGTACTGCTTCTCCAGCTCCTGTCAAACAGCACCGTGATCTCTGGTCACACTTTCAGCCATGAGACAGCCCTGACCAACCGGCTGGGGGAGGGGAGAGCGCCCCCTGCCCGCGGTCTTCCTAATAACAGCCACATCTTTTAACCTACATATAGGCTGGGTCCCAAATCACACGCCTCTTCTCTCCAAAATGTATTAAACCAGTGGGTCCTAACCCACTGGCGAGAAAGCTACTTTATATGGACAAAAGTATTGTGACACACCTGTTTTCCAGGGTTTGGGCTAGGCCCCTTCTTCCAGTGAAGGGCAATCTTGATGCTTCAGCTACTCATGTGGTCCTTGCCCCCAAGGACCACATGAGTAGCCTGCGGACCTGATCTAAAAATAGCACTAGTGAGCAGCGTCTAACATTTAATTTTATCCTGTTGCTATTCTTCTTTAATCACATTTGCATTGCTATAGATTTGAAAATAACAATATCTAAAAAAAAGCATTTAATCGTTTATTATACATGAAGTTTAGATAAGTTTAGGTAAACTGTTTTAGTGTATAAAACTGGTAGTCCTTCGAATGGCTCAGTACTCATGAAGTAGCTCTCAGTTTCAAAAAGGTTGATGACCCCTGCTCTACAGAATGAATAGGTTCACATTCCCTCCAAAATCTTGTGGAAAGGCATCCGAGAAGAGTGGAAGCTGTTACAACTGCAAAGGGGGACCACCTCCATATTAAAGTCTATGTATTTGAATGCAATGTCATTTAAGTCCCTGTTGGTGTACTAGTCAGGCGTCCCAATACTTTTGTCGTTATAGTGTGCATCAGAGCCCATTTTGAGGACCCTGGCCACTTATTATTCCCAGCATGTAAAAAAGACACTAGAGGGTGCCTGTGAAATGACACAAATAAGGATTAGCTGGCTAAAAATATATTTCAAAAGTTTCCCAAACAAATTCATTTTAATCTTAGTACTGTACAAAATCAATCAAAACAGCATGTTTACCTTTTACAGTTAAGGCACGCGGACACATTCTGAGTGCTGATTGGTTGGTGAGCTGGGCAGCTCATTGGCTGTTGGAGCTCATGACGTCACGAATGAACACAAGCCACTGTGATAAAGCCTGCAGCTAAATTTTGGTCTGACCTGCTTAATTTGATAAAAATTTCTTTATATAGCACTTTTTCCCTGAAAATGAGTGCATTTGTCTGTGTAAAAATGATTTACAAGTTACAGTTTTGCACAAAACTTCATATGAACCCATAAATGTTGGACTTGCTCAGGGGGACCTTTAGTGTCTGATTAATCTGGAGGACATTTTCACGCTCTCACAACAAACTCTCAGTCTCAGTAGACAGTTTTAGCAATCACAAAGGACCATAATGGGTTAATTAATTAGCACATTTCTTTACCCTGAACAGGTCCTCCAGTACAGTGATCATTACAAAACAACAGAGATCAGAGCGCTAACTAACCTACTATAATAGCTGACAGCACAGGCCAGAAAAAATTTATATAAACCATAATGCTAAACAAAGTGTAACAAAATTAAACTTTAAGCTGATTGGATTACAAGTAAATTTAATATACTGAATGTAGGAAAACACATTCCTATTGTGTGCAAACAGACAAAAGGCCTTCAGATGGCCTGTTACCATTCGTCAGGCTGTTGGCTACATAGTGAGCACTATGTAGTGATCAAGTGCAGGAGTGCAGAGTTTGGAACACGCCATGGGTTAATTCAGTTGTTCACTTGAGTAAGTGAATAGGAAGGAAAATCTGGCAGAAGTTTCCTTTTCTTGTCCCACTTTTGCTTCTGCCGCCTCACCGAAAAACTGTATGTGTCGTTCAACCCACAAAACATGACCAACAAGTGAATCAAGTGAAACTTACTTACACTTTTTACCATGTTTCTCCAGTCAGACATTGTCCCGCGCTGAGCTATTGGAGAGATTACACAATCTCAGAACTCTGACATGGGCTGAACATACAGCTCACAGCCAATAAAACAAGTTTCTTCTTCCCTCTGGACAAATATGTGAAGCAAATCTGTCAATCATAAACTTTTCCGAATGCTCTGCTTTTGGAAAGATTAAAAGTCCTACCTGTTCTGTTGCGAGAAAGAGTCTTAAAAGGGCCACAAATTAATTAATTTTAATACATTTCATTAACAATTAATTTATTTACACAATGTTATGACTGTTTGTGGCAGCCTATGCCCATAATTTAGAAACTGCTCATCATTTTATATAACCGACCTGAGCTGAAGCGTCTGCAAGTTTTATGAGTGTGCTGTGTGTTTTGCTCCGTGTTTGTTCTCTGCAGAAATCTGACGTTTACTGCTTTGTGAGCAACTTTTTTATGTTTGGGTCTGTTTTTACGCATGTGTAGACACAGAACAAAAAAGGTTGTTAAATTAGGTATAAATGCGCTAAATAATCATTCAGTTTACAGTTATGTTGCTTTTTCTTGACTTTCCACTTAAACATTTCCCAGAGAGATTTTAGCTGCTGTAGCTAAGCAAAACCTCAAGATCAAAATTCATGTCAAATATTTAATGCAACTGAGCACAGGTGCTAGATATCTTTCTAACTATTAATCCATTTATTTAAGGAACTATTGTAAGTTTACATGCCCATTTAAATAATTGGGTAACATAGTCAGATAATTATCATATTAGTACTTTAATGCATGTAAACACACTGTTGATACAGAATACAATACTCAATAGAGAACAGCAGTCAACAGCAGTGGTCTCAGTCTTAAAGGCACTGTAACAGTATATTTAGTTGTAACGGATAAAGAAGGGTTGTAAAATGTTTTTGGTAAACAAACTCATACAAAGTGTGTATCAGCGAAAAAAACAGAACAAAATGGACAATATGGGACCTCTCAGTCAGGATCAGGAGGATCTTCAGTGTCACCACAATGAGCCTCTGGGATAATTTTTACCCACAGGAAGGTCACACATGATCACTCTCCTCTACAAATCAATGGCTTGTCAGTGGAGATTGTCCAGGGCACCACGTTCCTTGGTGTTCAAATCCAGGAGAACCTCACGTGGACCCTCAACACCAGCTCCACAGCCAAGTAGGCTCAACAGCATCTAAAAGAGCTTCTACCCCCATGCCATACAGACTTTAAACAAATATCACAAATAACAAATAACACATTTCCTGCCATGACTTTATCCAAGAACTCTTATTTTCTAGTTATTTATACATATGTGTACATGTACATACTGTCTGTCTGATTACTGTGAAGGGAACCTGCAATCTCACTGTATCTTGTGTAGAGTGACAATAAAGGCATCTTATCTTATCTTATCTTATCTTATCTTATTTTATCTCTACTCAATGCAAAGACTGAGGAGAGTGCACTCCTCACCATATTCTACAGAAGGACTATAGAGAGCATTCTCTTCAGCTGCATCACTGTATGATTCTGAAATTGTTCCATTCTGGATTGCAGGATTTTATAGAGGATAGTGAGGACAGCTCAGAAGATTATCAGGATGTCCCTCCCCTCTGTCACAGACACTTGCACCACATGCTGCATATGCAAATCCACCAGCATTGTGGATGACCCCACACACCCCTCACACACTCTCTTCTCCTTCCTCCTGTCTGGCAAAAAGTTCCATAGCACACAGGCCTCCACTGCCAGACTGCATGAACTCACTGAACAGTTCTGCATTTAACAAATCAACTTACACCCCAACTGCCACAGTAAATACCTGTCACTTATTATACACTGCACACTCACTGTCCTGCTGTTGCAATTATTGTTATTAATTTTTTCTGTCTACTTCTGTATTCACATTTTTGTACACATAACGATTCTGCTGCTGGAATACAGTATGTGTCATAATACTGTATTTATTAAAATTTTGTTGCTGCTGCTGCTTTTGGCAACTGTTTTCTTGTCCTGTAATATTGTTGCTCTTGTGTTTATCTAGCATTCTCTCTCTCTATCTCTTGCTCTCTTTGCTTTGCACTCTGTGTATTCCTGTCCTTCTGTTTTTGTTCTTGTGTTGCTCCATGGTCCTGGAGGAACGTTGTTTGGTTTCTCTGTGTACTGTGTGTATATGGCTGCAATGACATTAAACCTACTTGACTTAACTAATCGTGCTAATTTGCCTTAAATTTTGATCTTGGGATCTACATTTATAAAATCCACATAAAACACACCCACCCTCACCCCAAACCCCACCCCAGTCCCGCCAAGGCAGCTGATAGGAAATCCTAGTGACGTGTTTTTGGAGGGAGTTTTGAACCAACATTCTGCAGAGCCGAGACGCGGGTCGTTTCTTCTGGAGTATTTTCTGGCCAAGTCTGCTTTGAAGATGGACTGTTTAAATGTAGCCAAAATTATGCCCAACTCTCCAAGAAAGACAAGGGGCCAAATCCAGGTAAAAACTTAATTTACTGTTATTATGTGCACTAGTAACTACTAACCCACCGCCACCAGGCTAACGTTACTTTTACCAAAATATAAAAAAAAATACACACATGTATTGCATTTGACAGTTTTTACTTTGTTCTGATATATTGGTATCCTTGTGCCTATATATTTGTTCTGTTTTATTGAGTTTTTGTGGCTTATATTTTGTAGAGGCTAACGTTACATTAGCTAAAGCTACTTCCTTTGTGCTGCTACTACAGGTCATTTTTGGACCAATGTTCTCAGGGAAAAGGTGAGTTTTTTTAGTAATTAGGGGGGTTTTGATACTTAATCCATGCTTACTTGTAGAGTAGGCACTTTGAAGACAGTTTTGTTGCTGTACAGCTGAGGAACTGCAACAGCTGTCTCCAAAAAAAAAAAAAACCCGGGTAAAATCTGTGCATCAGCAGTCGCGCCTAAAGCTCTCCTGTAGTAAAGCCAGGATCATCTTATTTAAACCATTCAGGCAGTAAATAAAGAAAAAAACCTCTTCAAATGATTTATATTGTTTAATATACCTTTTTGTCATGACATAACCATTGTTGTTGATATCACATTAAACCTAAATAAGTATATGTGTGTATGTACAAATATACAGGAACACATTGGAGTCTCCTTTGTTGCTTAGTCGGAGCAGACATTGACAAAAACAGAAATAATGCACCAGAAAAATTGCAGATTGTTTTTTACCCGAAAGGTTCAGCATCTGAATGCACATGTTTCCATTATTAGTGGAGTTGTTACAAGTGGAGCATTTATACAAATTTAGAAAGGAGAGACTGGTATGAATGGTAAATGCAAGATTAATTTTCTTCATTACAAAGTGTTATTTAATTAAAAGTGTTATTTGCAAACATTTGAAATACTAGTCCACCAACATTTTTGGTGCTTCTAGCTGAGAGTGTGGTGTATGTTGTCTGTATGCAGTGTTGTAAAGAGGTGTCCCACCTCTAATCTTCTGAATACTGCACTCCTGAAGAGGTTACTGTTAACTGTCATTGCAAAAAGTGTAAATAGTAATGGATAATTGCTTGTCTGTGAAATTAACACGTTTTCCACAACTTGTCACAGCACTGAATTGATGCGGCGAGTGCGGCGTTTCCAGATTGCCCAGTACAGCTGCTTGGTGATTAAATATGCAAAAGATACTCGCTACTCTGATTCCGGAATGGCCACACATGACAGGTAAGGCAGTTCTATCTGTTTTGTATAATCAAATGTGCACGCCCTTTTTTTGAAGACAATTTGTTGATTCTTTCTTTGTCCTGCAGGAATACAATGGAAGCGGTGCCAGCCAGTTGCCTCCAAGACGTGCAGCGTCTGGCCCTGGAGGCGACCGTCATTGGGATTGATGAAGGACAGTTTGTAAGTATGGAATCATCTCTGCGGCCCCACCTGGGCATGAATAAAGTGAGATCAAAGGCTTAGCAGTAATGAGAATTGACTTTACTTTAAAAAGGCCCTGCAGCTACAACTACTAATGGTCACTGCAATCAGATTCTGATTGTTGGTGCTCAGTTCTTAAGTGTTCTCCATGCTCTTACACTTCTAATTCCATCCTTTGCTAGTACCACATGTAGCAGTAACGCTAAAGCTTAATCTCGGTTGAAAAAATGCAATGCAATACAAGATTAAACTCATTTATAATACTCTGCTGGTTTTTACCATTTGGTGTTAGCACAGATCTGCAATATGTTATATGACTTATTTTCCTCCCCTCTTCACTTCTCCTTAGTTTCCTGACACTGTTGAATTCTGTGAAGAAATGGCCAACAAGGGAAAAACTGTTATTGTTGCAGCGCTTGATGGGACTTTCCAGAGAAAGGTGAGGCTTTACGGTCATTCACCAGTTTATACAGATTAAGATTAAAAAATTGATTTGTAACTGGTGCATGAAGTGATTCTGATGCATTTCCATGTACATAATGCTAACAATGATAATAATAATGATGATGATAATACAAATAAAATGTATAACCCATTGTCTTGAACACTTGACCACTGGGCAGGTGCTAAAGCAGAAATCTCTTAGTTTCCAGTGTAAAAGTCAACAGCATTGTTCTTTTCTAAGTAACATGGAAAACTTGGTAACATGGAAAAATTGTCCAGGATATTTGCTTGTATTCCATATGGTAGGATAAGAAATAGCTGTAGTATTCCTTTAATATCCAAAATGCATGTATTAATTTATTTTCGTTTTCTATCCATCTCATGGTTGTTTCTAAACTTAAATGTATTATTGTTGACAGTTTTGCATGTGTTTGCTTGCTTTTACTCCTCAGGCCTTTGGCAACATTCTGAACCTGGTGCCTCTGGCCGAGAGCGTGGTGAAGCTGAATGCTGTCTGTATGGTGTGCTATAAAGAGGCGTCCTACACCAAGAGACTCGGAGCAGAGAAAGAGGTAAGAAAGAGACTGAATATGTGTAAAATGTGGTGGAATGTGGGCTCGTATGGCTAAGAACAATTTATTACAGTTCATTTAGTACTATAACATTCAGCAGAAACTGTATCTGAATGAGCAGATTAGTGTCAACAACTAGTTGTGCTTCTAACGGTAAAGATGATATAATTAATTATAAATAAATGGTCAATTAAAAGCATCTTACCAAATACTGTCACACCATGCAGATGACAAAAGAAAGAAATTGTTAGTGACATTTGTGCTTCTCTCTCGTCCACAATAAATCCCTTTTTTATTACCTGTCAAAGCTTCTGTCTTTGAATCCCCCTGACTAGATCTCACTTTTACATGCTGTTACCTTGGCTAACCTTGATTCAGGTTGAAGTGATCGGAGGGGCTGATAAATACCATGCAGTGTGCAGAGCATGTTATGGAGGTCTGATGTGTGATAAGGAGAACCACCCACCCTGGAGGGATGAGATGCCCATTCAGATGGTGACCCGGAAGCAGGCGGAGCCCACTGTGCCACGCAAACTCTTTTCCACCCTTCATCTATGAACATGTGCAGCACACAAGGGGGAGAAAAAACACTTGTCAACTTGAAAACTTGAAGCAGTTAATAGCCACCAGCCGCAACACCTCTGTCTAGCATCTGCATTTACTGACTGTAGCAGGTAAATGTTTCTGTTTGGTGTGTGGGTTTTTTTTGGGTTTTTTTGTTTGTTTTTGTTTTGGGGCACCATTGTCTGCCGGTATCAGTAACCCGAGTTATCTGCTGTAGGTGGAATCTGAAATCACATGAACAAAATTTGTAGAGTGTATTATTGCAGTATCCAACATATTACCATATAGGCACACTATGTAAACAATACCTCCTCGTTGATGACTGGATTAACTGAGGCTAACACCTGGTGCAGAGAAATTACTGAACTAGTCTGTAATTGCAAGGTAGGTGTATAATAAAATGGTTTGTTGGTGACTAACTTTCTGTAATATTCTTCTTTTAGGGGTAAATATTTTTTAAAGGTTTGTTTTAAATATTTTAAATTGTTTGGACATGTATTTATGTAATTTTTTATTTTTGGTCCAGACTGCATATATTTATACCCACACTGCCAATGAATAATTGTGATGCATTTTTAATTGTTTTATGTATGCAAAAACTAATATTCATTAAATGAATCTTGTAAAAATGTGATTTCTGTTTGGTAGTTATGTGTCATCAGTTCAAAAAGAATTCAATGGATTCTCAATCTGTTTGCCCCAGGGCGAACTTTGTATTAAAACAGGCAAGCCATGTAAAATACGGTCCAGTCTGGGATTTCTGAAAGAGGTGATAAACTGACAAGATTTTTGACAAGACATTTATTTTTCCTTCCTTGTTACAATACAGTTTTATTTCCTTATGTGGACATTTGGCTTTTTTTATGCTGGCAAGTGCAATTATGCATTAAACATTTCAAACCAGTGTTAAGTCAATACAGTACAAAATCTAGCAAACAATTAGTTGAATAATACCCAGAAAGAAATACATTAAAGTATGATGACCTTTCTATTAGCCATGTAAAGTTGTCTAAACATTAGACTTTCATGAGAAAATCTAAAGCCAAATGACAACTTGGCCCAGGTGTTTAGTGGTTTTATTTTTGTGTCAAGGATTAGGCTAAAAAAAACAATCACGAAGAAAACTAGCTATTTAACAACACAGCTATGAAGACTGAGCCAAGTTGCTATGGATGCTTACTGTAATTAAAGAGTTTCCTTAATGTGGCAAACTAAAGTGTAGGATAAGCCCTGTAAACCTGTAATATTCAGTGGCGCTGCAGAGTTAGCCTGAGCTCTTAATACATTGACAGGTGAAGGCCTGAGAGTGCAACATAAAACCATGAGAGTTTGTGGTACAATAACTTCAGAAGATTGTGAGAAAATGATTTGTGAAAAAATGAGACTCCTATGAAAAGCAGTTCTGTCTCACAGCTAAAAACACCACAGTGGGGATTCAGTTTGGTAATACAGGGCAAAAAACTGACCATTTCAAGTTGCACATTAATGAAATACAGCTTCATTTTCAGTAGTAGCCCACTGCTTTATTTTGCCATCAAGAAGAGGATTTGAATGTGAAACTACTGAACAACTTCTATTTCTTCTGCAATACTGAACGCTCTTTAAATCGCCTGAGTGACTCCATGGCTGACACAGTTGACTGACATTGTGTCGTAAACAAAACGAGGGCTGAGGAGTCTTTCATTAGCTGGTAAGTGGGCCATTTAGGTCTCTGGGGCGTAACCTTTAGGGTCATGGCACAATTTACACAAGTTGTCCTGTGTGAGAATGGGATGCTGTTGAAATAAAGGTCAACACTAATATATCAGAACAGTACAAGCTTGGAGCAGCAAAAGCCTGCCCCGGCATCAGCAGTTTCACAATGACTCGCATTATATATAGGCATCGTCTGTGCAATCGGTGCGATGCAATCAGCTCTAGGCTAGACAAAAACAAAAAAAACCTCACAAAACATTCAACTGTTTTGAAAAATAAAGAAAGGCTGTCTTTCTCCACATAAGTACAAAGAATATTTCCAACCAATCAACATAAAGGAGTGCCAGGGCCAGTCAATACACAGGAGCTGTAATTGGCTGCTCGTTCAGGCCCCTCCCGTGCTCTGTGTCACATGATCGGGTCATTGAATCGTCCCTGTCCGCACTGTTTCTTCAGTAGGCTGGAGGCTGGTAGTCACTGTCCCCCGTTGGCTCCTGCTTGGACATGAAGGAGGGCTGCTGATAGATGTCTGAGCGGCCCGGGAGGAAGGAGGGGTAAGTAGACGTAGGGAAAGGTGAAGTATGTTCTGGAGGGACGTATGATGTGGGGTATGGTGAGGTGTGATCCGGAGGGGATTCAGAATAGTTCTGAGCGATCTCTCCCACACCCTGGCGGAATCGCATCAGGGCCAGATACGTCAGGCCGCCCTGTCAAAAAAAAAAAAAAAAGATTGATCAGTTACTCATCATAAGCATATATAATTACTAAAAAGACCAAATATAAAGAACAGCCATTGCCTTCAGTTACCCATAATGAATTAATTACCATTAATCTGAGGTTTCCTCATAATGAGGGAACAATACAATTAACACAGAATCACCACTCTCTCAGTTTTCACTAGGGCTCAAATCAATGGTGAAGGTATAAATTAACTTGTCTTTTATTGTAAGCTCACCTCACTGTTACTATTACCTCTGTATATACGTAGAATACAAAAATGTAAATAGTATTTATATTATATAGGTGTTAAATCAGAGGCTTTGTTTCCTTGTTTAAGAGTTACTACTGAAGTAGCTTGAACTACTCCCACTTGGCAGTGACATCAGAATCAGCATGATCTACATGCAAAGGTCATAAATCTCAGTGACCTCAGAGATATTTGGTTTGATTTGTGGGAAGACTATATATCTGGCCGTCAAAGAGGTGAAGAACTGTGCTCTAACGTGCAGTAAGCTGCAAGGTTTGGAAGCGCAGCTGAACAGTACTGACAAAACTGTTGTGTAGTATATAGGCCAGAACTGCCCAGCTGTGGTCTGAAATGCAGATGTCCAGGACAGTTTGGTGGTTTACCTGCGTAAACATACATGTTTCAACTCACCTGTTAATCACCAGGTTTAGTGAGTGCATTTGAGAAGGGAAAATACCAAACTGTGCTGAACACTGGCCCTCAAGGAGTTGGACACTGCTGATATAAGTCTTATGTTGTAATATGTAAAGATTACATTATGATAAAATGCATGTTCCATGTTGCACATAGTAATTTCAGAGATATTACGGAAATTCTTTTCACAATACATGCAAAAATGTAAGTTTGTCTTGCACTATTTTGTTTAATTTTGATGAAAGTGAAAAAAGTGAAAGCGACCATTCTGTCATACATGAACACACCACAGCACACAGTGTGAACAACACAAAATGATTCCTCTGCATTTAAACCCATTCACCGAGTGAAGCAGCGGCCAGCCAGGAACACAGCGAAGCAGCTATGTTCCCAGGTAGCTTTTCCTTATACCACTTCGCAGGGACTTAATTTGGTAATGATTTACAGATGGTCCATTATCTGTGACTCTTTGGTTCAGTTCTGATACTCACATCCCTTCTATAAGCACTTTCGCTGGTGGACAGGTGTCAGCATGGGGACTCTGACTGGTAGCTCCCAGCCCAATACACAGCAATACACATGCACTGCATGTCCTGACATCTATCATAGCCATAACTTTCAGCAGTTTGTACTCTTTGTAGTTTGTAGCTCTTTTGTGGGATCAGACCAAACTGATCAGTGCTAACTTTCACTTCCCAACTGCATCAGTGAGCCTTGGGTGCCCATGACCCTGTAGCCACTTTTGGTAGGTCCTGACCACTGCAGACTGGGAACAACCTTCAACACTTGCTGTTTTGGAGACGATCTGACCCAGTTATCTAGCCACCACAATCTGGCCCTCAAATCTTCACGCTTGCTCATTTTTCCTGCTACCAATACACCAACTTCAAGAACTGACTGTTCACTCACAGTATAATAAGTCCCACCTCTGGACAGGAGCCAGTGTAACATTAATTAAAATTACTTACTAGTCAGTGGTTTTAATCTTGTGGCTGACTGGTGTATTTTGATATACACCAAGGGTGGAGAAGTGCATGCAGTGCTCAAAGAATACTTTTTTTTTTTAATCAGAAGACACTTGTAGGTTCACTGGTGGGTTTGGATAGTAATGGTGGCTATATTTGTGTTGCAGGCATTACAACCCCTGAATCCTTTCACTACTGTTAAAAAAACATTTTGCAATAGACCCTTCCTCTCTGATCCTGAATCCACCTCAACTGAAGAGGATTACAATATGCAGATGTTTTATAATCTGTGGAATAAAAACAAACCCACACCACACAGTTTATCCCATGTTTACACAGCCAAAGGTGAGTGAAGGCTTCACTCTTCTTGGTAGAAGTTCAGTCTACACAACAGCATACTGGGCCAAACTAGTCATGCTTCCAAGTAATGTCAGAAGCTTGTGTTTTTTTAGTAAACAAGCCCAAAATAGTCCTGTGGTATGAGTGACCTCATCAAAAATAGCTCTCATATTCATACAATAGGTAAGGAGATGTGTTCAAGGTGTACTGAAGGAGAAAAGACTCTTACCCAGGTGGCGATGGAGAAGAAGGAGAAGGCAATGATGGCATGTACAGCATCAATAATGATGCCACTTGTGTCAGTGGTGTTTGCCCATTGATTAGCCAGGAGGCAGAAACATATAAACCACAGGAACGTCCAGGCCCCTGTTCCAAACCCAAAAGGAGGAAAAAAGTTAGTTTTATTATTTATCATTATGTACATGTTCTTGATATTGATGTTCTGAGTGTAATAACTGCCACATTATATAATGAACAGTTCTACGATGCAAATAAGAAATATTTTATATTGAAGACCATGATGTTTTAATGACAAGCTACAATCCGATATATAAAGACATTTTAAAGGAATCAGTCTCAGTGTCTATTGTCTAAATCCTAAAAATGTTTTTATGATACCAAACTTGTCTTATGTGTGTGTAAAAAGTCTAAATATACACACAGACACACACACAATTTTAAAACAGCCATTTGAGAAACATGAGCATGGGCTACTATTCTAATGAGCATGGTTAACACTTACTCACTAAGCTGTTCAAGCAAAAACACATGGTTTGTATGTGAGAGACGGGTAACAACAGCTTTGTGACTGGAGAGGATAAAGCCTTTAAAAGCTTTATTCAAGATTAGGACATTCCAGTTCACACCAAAAGAGGCTGGAGAAGGACATATAGACACTATCATGTGATTCATAGGGCCTAGTTGGTACATGCATACTGTGTGACCACAAGACCAACCTATTAAGAAAGCAGGTGTGGGTTCTGTAATAGCTCAGACTGACTTGGTTTTTGGGTCAAAGAACAACCATGGTGTATTTGACTCCTAGGTTCCATCTGAGAAGATACCTCTCATAACCAGATGTCCGCACAACAACTCTTTAATATTCATTAATTCATCCACTCTTTAGTATTCATTCATTATAGGTGCGTTGGATCTAGATTTGGGGACCTGTGCTTTAACTGCTAAGCTCACGGTTTCAAGTCTCCACCTTTAAAATAAGTAAATTCTTGTATCTCTTAAAATGTGATTCTGTGACCTTCTTTTACATTTACCTGAAAAGACCAGGTCGGCCAACACCATGCGCTTCCTCTCCTGGGCATTACTCATCATGGGCAGATAAACATCAGCCATGAGGAAGGCCACACAGGCCAGGAAGCCGATGACACCGATGCCCACTCCGTAGTGGCACGCCCCGTCATTTTTGTCGAACACACATGCCACCTGAGGTTGATTTGGGGAGTTTACGTATCCTTCTGCTGTGATGGTAGCAAAAACCACAATGGCAAACACCTAGCGTCACCAGGCAGAGGATTCAAAGAAGAGAAGAAGGAAGTCAAAAAGTGAAGAGAGGCTAAAAACATCCACTTCATGCAAATTCAAACTACTATTTGTGTTACTAGTAAATCACTTAGCAGCAAGTTATTTAACTATAGTATTTATAACACAGCACTTTGTGTATAATGCATAGAGTTTATATAGAATATTTTGAAGAGTTTTTTTTATGTGACTTTTGTTTTAGACTTTAAATTGTTCTTGTCGTAACACAAGCAGTTTCCTCCAGGGTCAATAAAGCTTTCTGATTCTGAAATAAACACACTACTTGACTCCAGATATGGTAATTGATAAAGAAGACTTTAAGACTACACTCAGGTTTCAAGCTTCAAGCCAGGTAAAGCGGATGCAATGCTGTTCCTGGCCACGAAAACAGTCCCAGACCTTAATTTATAGAAAATAATTACAATTGAAATCTTAGTCAGAAAAATAGCAATTTTTTTTATTATTAATAGTTCAACCCTAGTATTAGATTAATACTGTTTGGCAAGGAAGTCAGGGCAGTAGCCGTTTCTGATTGCACAGGTTTGGCCAACATCATTATTTACCAAAATTGTTGGGTCATATAATAATAATAATAAGTAATAATACATGTTTAATTTCCATAGCGCCTTTCTCAAACCCAAGGATGCTTTACAGAGTGACGACAAGCACACAATAAACTTACAATACAATAAACTCTCAACATACTACACAACAAAACTACACAAACACAAATTCATAACATATATGAATCAGTTCCATTGTTTGAACACCCAGATAACATCTGTGATTTGTCAGAATGCTCCCAGCAGATAGTAAACCACTCAGTGGTTTGAGCCTCATTTGCATACTGCAAACTTCTGGGGAAAATACTGCGAAAGTACTGAAGCTGACTATAATTAACAGAGACAAATATATGCTGTATTGTGCATGCAATATGATGGGAAAAGAGAATCTATTAGGGCTGCATAAAACATACATTTCAGATTTTTTGTTACACTGCACTAATTTAGTGGTGTGTTTTTTTATTTGTTTTAACTCCAGTGTAAAACAAAGTGCTGAGTGCCAACACCTTTAGGGAAGCCAGATAACTAGACAAACAAATGCAGAGAGTAATGAAAGCGTACTTGGCATCAGAAAGGAGGAAGAGGCAGAGCGTGGGAGACCATTGATGCGAGCAACAGGTTTTCGTCTCACAGATAATTTTCCACTGATCTACAACCAACTTTCTGAACGCAGTGTGTCGCTTTGCACCCGTAAAAGAGGAACATAAAAAATTTATCTCAAAGCACCTACAGTCACACTATAGTGACCGCGGTGTGTTGAGTGTTGGGGACTTTTCGCAACCATGGCTCCGACTCGTCTCATATTACCTCCCAGCTGCTGTGTTTATATTTTCACCGCCTGGTTGGACAGGAGAAGGGCGGCGGAGGGCACATGCTGTCCTTGCTCTGAGTATTTACATGTTATTGCATTATCCCTGAGTACAGCAGCTCACACTTTTGGACCTTATTTGTTAGTGGAGCTATAAAGGATGTGAGGATGCATCTTGGTAGTGTGCACTGGCTTATAAGGGTCAGAGAACAGAGGAGTGAGGCGCAGTTGACACGGCCTTGACCTCTAACACAACATAAGGCCACACTGCAGTCCATTTACATGCACTCGTCCAGACTTATGAATGTTCTGGAAGATCCCTTTAAAAGAGGAACAGATTCTTTGAGCATCAGTCCCAGACAGCAGAAGCAGTACCAAACTGGCCTGGGTGTGTTTTCTCTCAGTGGTTTAGGATTAAAAAAACAAAAAGCAGGTTAAATAAAACCCAATAAACTACGCCAGATCCTCTTTTAAGGAGCAGTTCCATGTCACTGTTCCTCTTCGGGATAACCAGGAGTGGACAAAGAGCCTCAGGACAGAGATGATCATATGCTTGACCCCTCTGGATGGCTCCATGTGACTGTGGGTGACGTATGTGTGTCCCACACTGAGCTTCTCCCCTTTCCAGAGTCCAACTAACTTTTTACCCGGTCTCATATTTCAGTAAAACTCGGTTGTATTATTATTTTCCTTTAACATGTAATACAGACATAAAGTACCCTCATATGACAGCTCTTTTCTGAGCTGACTGAGCTTGCAAGGTGTTTCACAAGCCAATAAACAGCTAAGTAAAGTGCTGAAAAAAAGGCTGCAGAAAGAAAACAACCAGTTCTGGCGGAAGAGTAGGGATGTAAGCTAATGTACTGAAGTTTGGAGAAGAGAAGAGAAAAGGAAAAACAAAGTGGTGAACAAATACGTCCCCGTGTTTTGGCTGAAATGTCAGTCGTCGTCACTCACCCAGCTGAGGACTCGCAACACGGTTTGGGGCTGCTTGATAAACTTCATGAAGTCGAAGCTGCCTCCAGCTAAGGAAGCGCCGTACACGCTGGCCTCTCCGGACTCCATCTCTCTCCACACGGATAAAGTCACAGGACTGTTCCCCTGGTAAGCACGGCTGGAGCTCTTGAGCGAGGAAGCGCTTCTGGAGAACTTTGCTGGTCTCCACCATCGAGTCGACTCTTTAGAGCCGACTCTTTCGATTGAGTCGTGTCACGAGTTTAAAACCGGTCGAAAAACTCAAAGAGCCACCTTTCGACTTCATTGCATAACGTAAAATGCCATATAATGAGAGCAATTTCGCACTAATTATAGCCCATCTATGTTTTGTTTTTTAGCCTCTGCGCAGTCTGGTTCCGTTAGTGAGTCGTCAGAATTTCGATGAACCGAATCTTACAGGGAACCGAACTTAAGCCTGGCTGAAATGGTTTTTAAAAAATAAATCATTGAACATTCGATTCATTGAACGGACAATTATAAGGAATCGGTTCAGTAAACTGAGTCGAACCTCTGCACTGGGCTGTTTCCTGTTCAGTTCGGGAGGGTGGGTGGGACAGTCAGTCACTGAGGGGGTTTAACCTGCAACTAAACACAATAATGGAAACAGCTAGACTGATCACTTACTTTTTCTAGATGCGAAGGTCCCCCAGGGACCACCTTGAAACTCACTCACTCGCTGGCTTCGGTGGCATTTAATCTAAGAAAACATTTGTTTAACCATTAAAAATGTGTTAACCTACCTCAGAAATAATGTCTTACTCTACTTTAGTCCTCAGCCTATAATGGCTTTGTCAATAAGTCCACTTGGAATTGTGAATCAGTTATACCACACGGACAGAAGTATTGAGACACACTTGTTTTTCAGGGTTTGGACTTAATGCTTCAGCTTACCAAGACATTTTGGACAAAGGCATTTTCGGGGAGGCCCTTTTCTATTCAAGCATCACTGTGCCACAGTGCACAAAGCGAGCTCCATAAAGACATGGCTGGATGAGTTCACTGGCCCGCACAGAGCCCTGACCTCAACCCCATCCAACACCTTTGAGATGAACTGGAATGAAGATTGCCAGCCAGGCCTTCTCGTCCAACATCAGTGTCTGACCTCATAAATGCTCTACAGAATGAATGGACACAAATTCCCACAGAATCTCCAAAATCTTGTGGAAAGTCTTCCAAGAAGAGTGGAAGCTGCAAAGGGGGACCAACTCCATATTAAAATCTCTGTATTAGCATGCAATGTCATTAAAGTCCCTGTTGGTGTAATGGTCAGGTGTCCCAATACTATTGTATTACAGGATGGTGAGAGTGTCACATGACCTGCTTGTTTGTCTTAATAAATAAAAGGCGCTTCCAAAATGTGAACTGGCTCCCAATGTTCACTGTAAAGAGCCAGCTCAAAGAGTGAACTAACACACACACACAAATTAGAAAACATCAGATTTTATTACATGGAAATATGTGATAATGTAAAAAAAACTTCTCTCATGTTCTATGTATAGGAATATGGACAAATTGATTTTAACACAGCTCACTTGTTTCTTAATCATGGTCTGTTCTTTTTCTTTTCATTGTTGAGTTTCAAACAGGTCTTTGTCTGAACACAAGCCATTATTGAGTGACCTTAGATTTCCTCTACAACACAGCAACAATAAGAAAAAGCAGAATAGCTGAGTTCTGGAGTTAGAGCAATGTACTTTGTGGAGTGAACCACCTTGTGACCAGGTTGTGCCACATCTTTCACATTCATCCTGACAAAAACCCTGTACAATCCAGTGTGAGAATAACTCAACATATCCAACAGTGCTTTTGTTTACATCACTCTCTTCCTCCTATACATTGGGCTCTTCCTCCGCTATGCTGGGTTCTTCCTGCTCTACAGCAGGTTCTTCCTCCTGTAGTCTGGGTTTTTCTTTCTCTACACTGGGCTCTTCATCCGCTACACTTGGTTCTTCTTGTTCTACCCTGGGTTCTTCTTCTTTACCACTGGGTTCTTCATTCTCTCCAATGGGTTCTTCATCCTCCACACTGGGTTCTTCCTGCTTTACACTGGGTTCTTCATTCTCTCCACTGGGTTTGTCCTGCTCTAAACTGGGTTCTTCTTGCTCTACACTAGGTTCTTCTTGTTCTACACTGGGTTCTTCCTGCTCTAAACTGGGTTCTTCTTGCTCTACACTGGGTTCTTCCTGCTCTAAACTAGGTTCTTTATTCTTGACACTGGGTTCTTCCTGCTCTAAACTGGGTTCTTCCTCCTGTACTCCGACTTTTTCATCCTCATCAGTAGGTTCTTTCTCCTGTTCACTGGGCTTTTCGCTCTCTACACTGGGTTCTTCAGCCACTACACTGGGTTCTTCTACTTTACCACTGGGTTCTTCATTGTCTACACTGGGCTCATCTTGTTCTACCCCGCGTTCTTCCTCCTCCACACTGGGTTCTTCCTGCTCTGCTCTGGGCTCTTCATTCTCTCCACTGGGTTCTTCCTGCTCTAAACTGGGTTCTTCATTCTTGACACTGGGTTCTTCCTGCTCTAAACTGGGTTCTTCCTCCTGTACCCCTGGTTTTTCAACCTCATCAGTAGGTTCTTTCGCCTGTTCACTGGATTTTTCCTCCTGTACACTGAGTTCTTCCTCTTCTTCCTGTTGCCCCAGTATACCATTGTCATCATCATCGTCATACTGTAAAACAAACCAAGACAATAATGATTTTTTTGCTGAGAGAGTCAAATTGATTTTAGAAATGAATTTGAAGAGAGAAGAGCACAGTATGAGAACAATACTGATGTTCTCTAATTGTGCAGATGGGCTGGAATCTCCTGAATGTTTCAGGAATGCTGATGCTCATCCACAAGTAAACAGAGACGTCTTTGTGTGGTGCACAGTACCTCATCAGAGTCTTGGAACCTGGAGGCTTCTATAACATCCATATCTTCTCCGTATGTATCTACAGACTACACAAGGCCAAGCAAATGACATAGCTGCATTCAAAACAATAGTAAAACGTGTGCAATTTCCCCTTCACCCCAAATGTTTGCACTGGAGCTACAAGGCCAACCTGTTTTTAACTTTTTAATGTACTTTTGTCCACTTTCATAGATAACAGTTTTGTCTTACAGTATTAGAAACCATATTAGCAAGTCTATCTGAGATGACTCAACAATTTGAGGTAAGTGTGTGATGATTTATGGATTTATGCATTTCAGAATGCTTCCTTTACTTGTTAGCTACATAAGCCTTATAGCTTCAGTGCAAAAGAAGCAAAGATGCAAACATGCTTTGGTTACTATAATTGGGCTAAGTGAGAAAGGCTCTGACGAAATGATTTCCCACCTGCATATCATTTTCAACATCACTGACCAAGTTGCTCCTCTTTGTGAAGTCTTCATTTAGACTAAAAACAAAGACAGATTATTTTTTATTAAACGCAAAGCACTTCTAACGAGATCCTGGCTTCTCAGTAACTATTTCAGACAAAGAAAAGCTTCTTGAAAAGGCACAAGGAAGAAGCCCTCAGACAAAGCAAGTTTTTTTTTAGGGTAAAACCATCCTACACTGGATGGCAGAGGTCAGTGTAGTAGGGGAAGCACAGAGTAGGTGGGTAATTTATCCATCAGTTGGCTTTTTTGTTTGCTAAACACAAAGCCTAAAGTACTTATTGGTGTGGGAATATAACATAAGATGAGACCACTTCACTACAAACTGTGAAAGTGGTGAAACACAGTTTTAAAGAATCACCATCTCTGATAGGACAGGGCTGTTTGACTGACATGCAAATCGACTAGTCACAGAATGCTGTCCACAAGTACATATCTGCATTCTCCTTCAAGCATGTTGAGCTGTCTAATGATGTTGTGTTAGCAGCTGTTTGAAAAGATGAGGGACAGGTTCACATGACTCAGAGGAAGCATGTGCTAGCGTTCTTCCTTCCAGTGTTGGTGGTATCATGTGATTGGGGGAATTCTAGCTCGTGGGTGGACTTGGAGATGACTAAAATGGGGAGAACATCAGACCAATAAATTTGACTTGATGATTACTTTGCGTATGAATGATAAAAATGTGTTTCATAAAGCTGTGTTTAGTTGATTCTCCACAGGGGGGAGCAATTGGCACTCTTTTGTGTACCTTACTGACAGAGAGGAACCTTATCTGGATCTCACAAATAGTTACAAATTAAAGTAAATTAAAGTAAAGCAACGTGGCCCCTTATAGTCACACGTGGACACACCACAGCACACAGTGTGAACAGTGTGAAATTCTTTCTCTGGATTTAACGCATTCACCAAGTGGCAGCCAGTGACGCAGCACCCGGGGAGCAGTGTGCGGGGACGGTACTTTGCACAAGGATACCATGGTGCCACTAGCAGTCCTGGGATTCGAACCCACAACCTTCTGATCACAGGAGTAAGTCCCTATCCACCAGGCCACCAGCTGCCCCACCAATTAAATGTTTGGTGATGACTCGATCAATTGCTTGGTTTCTAGATTATCATCTAGAAATCCATGAGGTGTAAAATACACTGATGCATTGAATTTGAGGGTGGTGATTTAACTGCATTGATTTAGTTATTATCAAACGATTATTTTGTTGCTGTATTCCACCACTGTGTATATGTTCCTCCTGGCACCAGGGCCGTATTACCGACCGGGCGAGTGGGGCTGGCGCCCCGGGGCCCATGGATCCAGGGGGGCCCAACAA
>JBBPCX010000038.1:1286915-1297757 GCA_037974365.1 Hydrocynus forskahlii
TATATATATATCGCTTCGGGCTATAAAACAAGGTGGATTGTTAATTTACAATGGAAGGCCAAACTACTCTCCACACTTTGTGGCCTAATTGAGACACACATAATTGCCAAATACAATTCCCACCATGTTCTGATTGGCTAGTTGAATTTTCTTTCCTGCAGTGTGTTTGGCTTATAGAAATAGAATCCCTCTTGTGTTGTGATTGGCTAGTTACATTTTTCTGCTTGCAATCTGACTGGTTAATACAATATTCTGACTGGCTAAAACAAAAATTCCCCTCCTGCATTCTGGTTAGTTGAATTTCCCCTCCTGCAATTTTTGACTACTACAATATTTGCATCCTGCGTTCTGATTGGCTAATACAATATTCCCTCCTGCTTGCCGACTGGCTAGTTGAATGTTCCTCTCGTGCTTCTCAGCATTCTTTAGCGTGTGTGGCTCAGCTCAGGAGCCGCTGTTGAGCATGCCCAGTAGCTTGCTGGGTTCCAGGCCCTGCTGCTGCGCCATCCGTTGAACGTCGAAGCCCGTGTGCGTGAGGAACTGAATGACGTTCATCTCCCGTCCCGTCAGGTCACGGATGCTGGGACAGGTGGGGTTGCAGTGGGGCCACGGGCAGCTGTCGATGAGGTGCAGGGGGCAGCCCCGGGGCGAAGAGCGGGGGTTAGTGCTGCTGCTGCTGCTGTTGCCTTGGTTCCGAGAGCTGTGGTGGAGGCTGCGTTCCCAGCACTGCAGAGCACGAGGCAGAGACGTGCCCTTCACCTGCACGTCCATCCAGGAACTACAGAGAGAGAGAGAGGGAGGTGCAGTCATAACATCTGTCAAAATGCGGAGAAGTGACAACAGGAACAACAGGAACTATAAATGTGGGACAATTAAAGAGGTAGTTCAGCTGAAAAATAATTTTACGCATTTAGCCCGAATATGAGTAATCAATCAGCCAGTAATAAAAAAAAATATGAGATAAAAAAATATGTAAGGATTATCTTTATAGAAAAAACTACTACAAAACAATGTCTCAGACATCAGGCAACATATTCATAACCATTTCATGTAATCGCTTTCTGTTCAGGGAGCTTTTAGAGGTACTAAATGCCTCAGACGTCTGGTTCCATTTACCACCACTGTAGAATGGAGCAATTAGCAGCAAACCACTCGGCGTGACATTGTTGTCTTGATGACTTAATTGTAGTTAAAAAAAAAAAATTGTGGAATGTGGAATTCCTCATTAAAAGTTACGAGGGTAAAAGTGTCTACATTTGTTTTTATTTGCTGAACGATGGCATACTGCACTTTATTCTGTGCAAAAGAAGGAAAGAGGAAAACTCACTTTCTTGTAATCACCTCGTGTGAGAAGCATGCAGGTGCAAACATGGCCCTGTCAGTCAAACAAAGAGCAATCAATGATCAGCCTTTTTTTTCATTTGGCTTTACAGGAGTTTGCATTTTTGTTAATAAGTTGGACAAGTTGTAAAATCTCATATAAAATTACTATATTCAAACATTTTGAAGCGGTGAAGGGCGTGGTGTGTGTAAATGCTTACGGGACGTCTTTGAGGGTGTTCCTGAGCTCGATACCGAGGTTCTGGATGTACCGCCACTGACCCTCCTGTAACGGCTGACCTGTTAGATGGACGTTATCCACAGTCAGCTGAGCCTCATCAAACAGCCACTGCACCACAAACACCGAACCTGAGAGAGAGAGAGAGAGAAAGAGACAAACGGACAGACAGACAGACAGAGGAGAGAGGAAGAAAGAGAGGGGACAGACAGACAGAGAGAGACAGAAACAGAGAGGGGGAAGAGAGGGAGAGAGACAGAGTCAGAAATGGAAAGAGCGAGAGAGAGAGAAAGACAGAAACAGTAAGAGGAGAGAGAGGAAGAATGCGAGGGGACAGACAGAGAGAGAGACAGAAACAGAGAGAGGGGAGAGAGAAAGAGAGTCAGAAAGAGAAAGAGAGAGAGACAGAGAGAGAGGGTAGAGAATTGTGCGATCAGTAATTGTGATTGTCAGTATGTATGAATTATCCAGGCTGTAGTTTGTGTGTCACCACTAGAGGACGCTGTTTCTTACTTTTCAGTGTGGGAAAGACTTTATATCCAAAGAAGCAGTTCCACTCCTGTCCTGTGTGAGCCAGTCTGCACTGTTCAGGTACCACACCTCCCCAGTACCTGCAGCACCAACAGCACAGTGAGGACTTCACTCTCATTTCTCCCCCTTACCCTGCACCCTCTTTTCCTTATCACTCTCTCTCCCCCGCTTCAGGAACAATGCTGCCAAAACAGTATGTAATGTTTAAAGTAATGTAACAGAATATCGTGTGAAACTAACAGTAGTTATGGAGTTATTAATAATGATGATAATCATAGAAAAAGTCAGTATTAAACTAATTTACTCCCTCTCACACTATATACTGGGAGTACCCTCTTTCTTCCTCTAGGTACTCTCTCTCCCTCTTTCCTTTCTATTTAACTTTCTCTCCTTTTGAAACTATTGCTCTCTCTTTCTCTGTTTCTCTTTCTCTCTCTCTCTCTCTCTCTCTCTCTCTCACTTATTCTCTCTGTCTCTCTCTCGCTCTCTCTCCCTCTCTCTCTGTCTCACCTGAAGCCCCGTTTGATGGCCTCTGTAGGAGCACAGCTGATTGTGTCCACACAGTCTGTACAGCGGAACTGCTTATTGTCCAGAAACCAGCCGGAGTCAGCCAGACCTCTGACCTGCACCGAGCCGTGACCTCGGCTCTTCAGGAGCTCAGCCACGCGGTCCACATTCAGCAGAACACCTGTACCTCCAGCACTGACACACACACACACACACATAAACACAGACAGACACACACACAAGACTTCTGTCATAAAATACGTGAAGCTTCTATAAAACATAGAATGTGAGAGAGAGAGAAAGAGAAATGTGCAAAAGTTCTGTCATCTGTTATTTATGTTAAACTCAGCAAATAAACAGAAATTGTGCACATAAATTCCAGAGAAAATAACCATAGAAAATCCACAAAATCAGACTTGCCCAAACTGCATACAACTGTACATCCAAATAAATATATAAATAAATACAAACACTATCAATAAATCTATAAATAAATCGGTCACACTAACAGCTGACTGAACTGACCTGCTTCCTGCTAGCAGAAGGATTTTAGCGTTTTCCAGCCCTTTAGTCAGGAGCTCCTTCACAACCTCCTGAATGATCAGAGAGCCCATGAAGGCATAGTCATCTACACACACACACACACAAAGACAGAAAAAGAGAGAGGTTACACACACACTAGTGAAAGTACTAATATATAGTATTAATAGTACTAAGTACTAATATATATCACGTGTCATTAATAGTTGAAACTCTAAATATGAGTTAATTCATTTGTAAATCATTTGTAATTACAATTCAATTTTGAATGATTTGCAATCATTTACAATCATCTACTAGATGCATCTAACATTTCTACATTTATTTAGCTCAGCCAAACGGTCCACATTCAGCAGAACACCTGTACCTCCAACACTGACAAACACACACACACACACACACACACACACACACACACACACACACACACAGACAGATAGACACACACACACACACACATCAATGTAAGACTTCCGTCTAGAATGTGGCCTGTGCAAAAAAGCATATTTGTTATATATGTTAAAAAAAATGAACTGTGTTATGTAATTATGATGAAAGTGAATATGTTTGAAATATGTTTGAAATGTTTGTTTGTTTGTTTGTTTGAAAAACAAACAAAACTAAACTAAATTTACAAACTCCGCATAGAAAGGACCCTTGGCTGCCGCAGCTGGGAATCAAACCCAGGCCCTTCTGGCCACTGCACCACTAACATTCATGAACAAATATAATCTTTTATATAATATTTGCAATAACTATTTTAAATCTGCAATATTGTACAAGGCAGAAATGCTGTCCCTGTGGTGTCCCCTCAACAGTACGTTGGCAAAACATTAAGACAGGGAGCATTATTGTACCATACTGCACTGTTAGTAATAGTCATTTATTTAAGTCGCATTGACTTCATACACATCATATTGAATTCAATCTCTTTAGTTTATATTGCTGTTAATAAGACCTTGAGGGAGAACCGTAATCATAGTCTACTTTTATATGTGTGCCTACAACCACTTTGGACCACATAGGATCAATTCCAAACTTCTGACTGTGTGAACACACCCAAACACACGGGTGTGTGACTCACTTTGGTCTGTTTTTGGTGAAGCTCCACTCCACACATCACTGGAGCAGTACGGAATGAATCTGCAAACAGAGGGATGAAGCACGACCATCAGCACACACATATCACAGTCACTCCCCTACCAACATTTCTTCCCACATCAATTGAATTAATAGGGATGTTTGACCCCCCTTTCCTGCAGTAACGGCCCAGCTCCTCTGGGCCAGCTGTAGACTTGAACACTGCTGTGTATATTTGATTGAGAGCTTTAGTGAAGTCAGGCGCTGATGTTTCTCATTGACAAACAGTACTCCTATGATAGAAAGTTGTCAGAACACACAGGGCCACATAACTGGACCACGGAGCAAGGTGCGCCCGTCTTTACATATACTTGAGGCAGCTTGCATTTCATTTTATTTTGCTTTGAATCACCTTATCGCTGCAAAAATACTACTTCCTGCCTGTCTTATCTCTGTCACACTGAGTAGATTAAATACAAAAATGGGAAAAAATGTTTTTCTCTGACAGGCTGCAAAGTGTCTAAAGATACAAGGTGTCTAGATAAAGGTGATCCAACCACTCAGCATTCAGCACCACCAGTATACTAGCCAGTATACTGATTAGATTTGTTATACTTGAATGTTACGTAGGTCACTGTGTGGCTTAACAAACAAAAAACTTTCCTCTGAAACTGGTCAGGTTCAGGGACTGAACTGGAAATGAGAGACTGGAGAACTGTTCCTCAAGCCCACATTAAAAATACAAGGAAGTCTGGATCTTTGGTAGCAAAATATGAAGAAATGAGGGGTGGCTCAAGACGTGCACAGTGATGTATACATATATGGTCTCCACATGACCTACAGGTCTTGGGTGGTCCAGATTCTATAGCAAAGTGGAGTGAGAGTGTGTCTGTGTTTGCCTCTGTATCTGTGTAAACACACACATGTTGTGAGCTGGCTGTAGAGGCTGTGGAGCGCAGGACTGAGAGCCCTTATTCACACAGAGTGGAAAAGGCCTTTGGGCGTGTATGGAGCAGTACTTACACCAAGTTTGCATTCCACCAGTGTGGGTTTTTCTCAGGCTGAGGAGACAGAATGCCCGTACCTGAAAACGCACGCACGCACACACGCGCACACACACACACACGCACGCACACAGACTGGCATCATTAATCATATTGCACTTCATTACCTGCACAAAGTAGCATTTGAAGCATCATCATCATCTCTCTCTCTCTCTTTCTTTTAAAACCATGATTAAAAGAAATGTCCAGCAGAAAACATTTATATCTGATAAACATTTTGGAACTGAAATTTGGAACAATGAACAGAAAACACTCTCGTTCAGACGGTGTTAATCTGGTTGCGGAGTCCTGTCCAACTCCAGATGGTCAAAACAGCCAAAACTAGCTTCTTACTTTATTAGAGCTAAGCCTTCAGTTTGGGTCATACATATGAAAAAGGCACAGTCAAAAACACATCTCTATAATAACACTCATTTCTGCTAGCACCGCTGTTCATTCACTAGCATCATGCAAACTGTGCGCCTAGAGAACAGAAACACTCACACAACTCAAAGGGCACTGCACATCTAGAAACATCAGTTTTGTCTGTATTTTTGTCCTTGATTATACATCACAGCATGTCATACAGTGTCAGAAACCATATGAGCACTGATTATTGAGGATTTAGGGGGATGATCTACAGACAAAAAATGATTCACTTAAAAGCTAGCTCTCCCAAATGTTAAGACTTGCATAGGGAGTGACAAGCATGGACAGGATCAAGAATGAGTGTATTAGAAGGACAGCTCGGGTTGGACCTTTTGGAAGAAAAGTCAGTGAGGGGAGATTGTGTTGGTTTGGTTGGTTTGATGTGCTGAGGAGACACTCTGAGTGTGTTGGGAGGAGGATGCTGAGGAGAGACTGAGTGTGTTGGGAGGAGGATGTTGAGGAGAGACACTGAGTGTATTGGGAGGAGGATGCTGAGGAGAGACTGAATGTGTTGGGAGAAGATGCTGAGGAGAGACTGAGTATGTTGGGAGAAGGATGCTGAAGGTGGAGCTGTAGGGAAGAGAAGAGGAAGGCCTAGTAGGAGGTTTATGGATGTGGTGAGGGAGGACATGCAGGCAGTTGGTGTGAGAGAGAAAGATGCAGAGGATAGAAGGAAATGGAGACTGTTGATCCATTGTGGCGTTCAGACTATGCTTTTTAAAACTCTCTTGAATATACTTTTTTTGTGTTTTATAAGAAGCAGCACACTTTTGTTCATTAGGCCTGTAGTTTGTGTGATGCTAATCCATGGACTATGAGCTTCAATCATTTGTTAGATACAATAGCCTTGTAGCTTCAGAGTTAAACTAAGGAAGCAAACATCAGACACAGGAAAATTGTGAAAAACATTGTGGAAGCTTGACATACCACTGCGCTGGCAGGTAATATTATAGATTATGTCCAGTAATATTGCGGTATCATTGTACCATTAACAGAAATTGTCATGACAGTTTATGTCACATGTTCATTTAAAGTCATGATATATTTTCATTTGAAGTCATGATATATTTTTCGTCATATTTTTCAGGATAATTACCGGGAATGGTGGCTGTAATATTAATCGACATAAGCTGTCATGACAACATATGACAGATGCCATTACATGTTTATGACACGGTTATGTCAATGTCAATTTGTGAAAGGGTTACAGGAAAAGGGAGGTGTGTATCCTCATTTACAGATGCCAGCAGCAAGTAGAGCTGGACAGAAAAGATTACTTTTAAAAACACTTCTAGGAAGGGAAACCGGTGCATGTTTCTCAGGCCGAGATCAGTCTAAGTTTGCCACAGGAAGGGTTAGCTTAACCATTTCTGTGTGTGTGTGTATGTGTGTGTGTCTTGGCCACTTTCACTGGAAAAACAAACACATTAAAACATTTCATTTGAAGTCTGTCTTTTTTTTCTCCCAAAAGAATAACAAGCCAACGCACCAGAGTGGTGAATCAGACCAGTGTGGCTTTACCCTCAACCCACAGAGTGTACCCAACCTGGACTCATACACAAAACACACACACACACACACACACACACACACACACACACAGAGTACACAGTACTTCTAGCCACAGTATAAGGTGGGAAGAACTGGTCCCAAAGAACGATTCACTTAAAAGCCAGCTCTACAGACGAGCCACTTCAAAGTGGGGTTTTTTTTTTGTGTAATTTTCCCCAATTTTCTCCACAATTTAGTCCTGTCCATTTCCACAACTGTTTCCATCAGCTGAAAGCTGATTACTATGTGATAAGTGATATGCAAATCAGCTCATATACCACAAACATTTGCCTATGCTGCTTCCTTGTTTTTCTGTTCTATTAAAAAAGCATTTTTCACAACACAGTCATTGTTTACAAGAATACAGGTGTTAAGAACAATTCTTCCTCTTTGTCATCGCTGTCATGAACCTGAAAAACTGATGCTGAAAAACGATGACGCAAGTTTTAACCAAACTGGTGCTCTATTTGAGCCTCTGGGCTCACCCAGAGTGGGATCCGGAACTGAACCCAGTACTGGGTGGGGTTTTGGTTGTTGAAGAGATGGAAGCATAACGTAAATCAGAGATTATCTGAATGTGTTTCAGACCAAACTGTTTCAAAAACTTTCAAAAAGCATACGTTTCTATGAATTGGAATTAGAAACTTTACTGATCCTGGAGGAAATGGCCTATGCTACAACTGCACAGACACACACAGACACAAAGGCAAGGACAATATAAAATATTGTGTATGTCAAATAGTTTACTAGTAACACGAATAGTGGTTTGGCGTTGCACTCAAATTTGTTATTGCACTTAATAGAGACATAATTAGTCCGTATATTATAATGTACATGATAATACTATTGCAGTAGTAACATAATTAGTGACACCTTAACGAAGAGCTGGATGCGATTTGATCAGGTCAAGAGAAGTTTTGATGTATGGAAATGCACTATGGACTTCTGGTATGTTAGTTACATTAACCTTGGCTTTATTATTTTTTTTCCAGACATGCTTTGGCTGATCAACTACATCTAAGTCATTGAAAACCTGCTGAACTGTCCCTTTAAAGAATCTTTTTGAATGTGCTTTTATCATACACTTTATAGAGTAAAGTCATCTTCATGTGAAATAACAAACATGGGAATGGGAAGAGAACGAATCTGACTTGTCTTGTGAATCAATTAATCAAACATCTGATTAATTGAATCAGACGCTTTGAAAGAATAGTTCCTCTTCAAGTTTTCCTTTCTCTTGCACCGGCATGAACTGCTACATTACTTTGATCTTCCTGCTCTAAAGTAAAACATAAACTTGCTGGCCTGCTAGTGAGATATTTGGTAATTTATCACAGATCAGCTTAAAGAATGCATCTGCAAAGCTGAAAAAGTTTGAACCGCTTCCGCTCAAAAGTGCAGGTGGTCTTCACTAAGAACCAAATAATAAGAAATCCACTATTCATTTTAGAGGCTGTTTCCATGGCAATACAAAAGGACCAGCAAAACAAAGTGATAATGACTTGGCTGCATTATTGATATCCCAGTATAAGGAGTTAATTTGTTCATCTAAACATGAAACTTACTGAAATGCTGAACTGAAAAAGGCCTCTAAGACCATAATCTGCCTTGCGACAGTCTGTAATCAGCCTCTGTTTACATGTTTGCTGTTTCCATTTCATGTAATGGAATAAACTGAGAGCAAAGCTGAATTATAACCGGTCAAAGAGAGCCTTTCAAAGAGAGAGGATCTGAATGCCTTTGAGCGGAAGCCCTCTTCAAAACACACTAAATCTAAAAATATTTTTAAATGAACCATTTTTAGAGTACATCTATAACCCGGTCACCTTCAGACATAATAATTAACACAAAAAAGATCATATATTACATGAAGACAGCTGAAATTGAGCAATTCACACTCCCTTAATAGAAATGGTATTTTTGTCACTTATTGCTATCAGATAATCTTTTTTTCTTGCACTAAAGCATTCAACACATATCAGTCCTGAGCCTCAGTTCCACCGAAACCATAAAGACCACCCAGCCGTGTAATATCTCACACCTTGTTTAACGTTTCCCTTGCTCTTAAATCTATTTTCGCTCAAAGCAGGGTATAATTGGCCCATCAAAGTAGGTGAGAAGGTGGGAAAATGTGAAACTAATCAGTAGAGTGGCTCACTGCTCTTCACCATATCTACTGTCCAAATAAGAACAGCTTGCCAATTTATCTAGACTTAAACTGGCAATTCATCTACAATATAATAGCCTTAACTGGCGTCTCACTTAATTAAGCAGCAACTTAGCTCCTACTGGGGCATCATTCAAGCACAGTCAGTTTATCCAGTAGTTTATTAGAGGAGGAGGGAGATGCTCTCCCCTTTGTTTGCAAAATGACCAAAATGCATCCCCCTTGATTAACCTGCCATCAGATGGGTTGGTTGGTGGTGTAGGAGCAGGGGGGTGCAGGGCCAATCTGCCCCGTCTGACCTGCAAAATATTTATTAATCAATGACCGAACCTGACCTGAACCACAATGGTTCTCCCCACAAAGCATGTAATAAGCTGATTGGTGCACCAGTAGTGGCTAACAAATACTGGAGGCCCTAAATGTTTTTAGGTGTACACTTGTGGCTTAAGGGCAAAACTAAAGAAGCAAACTTTGGACAACAGATCTGTCTTGGTTTCAAGTCAAAGTCAAAGTGAACTTTAATGTCATCTCAACCATATACAATTACACAGAGGGACGAAATGGCGAAGCTCCGGTTCCACAATGTACATACGGTGCAACAGACATAAGACATTGTGAAACAAATGAAACGGTGGAAATACAATGTGTAAAATAAGGTAAGGATGAGATTTATCCTGTCCTGAGTGTGTGGACAGCCCTCTGCATTGTATATAAATATAAACAAAACAAAATGTGCAAAAAGTATGACCAGTATAGCCAGTATAAACAGCGTAACAGTATAAAACGGTATGAAGCAAGTGAAAATAGCAGCCTGAGTATACATTCTTAAAGGTGTTTTTCCTACAGAGTTCCTAATTTCAGCATAATTCCTGCAACAGCACCTGATGGCCTGACATAAACTGAGCTGTCCAACAGAAGGTAAGTGAGTTAAGTCAGACAGGATGAAGGGTAAGGGAGCAGATAAAATAAGCAGCTGAGCTCACCTGTACGTGTGTTGGACCACCTGCTGGAGCTCATCAACCTCCTCGTAGTTTCGTACCTGTCGTCACAGTTCTCTTTACTGAAGCAGTACCACCCACCTGGGAAACCATCAGAACATTCAAGTAGATTCAAAATCAAAACATTTGATTTCACAAACTAAAAACATCTGCATCATATCATTTTCTATGTCAAACAAGCACACCCATGCTGTTGTTTAAAGTGGGGACTTTGGAATGAACTGAAAGACTGAACACAGTCAGTAAGTCTATCTATCTATCTATATATAGATATATATACAAACCCGATTGCAAAAAAGTTGGGACACTGTACAAATTAAAAACAGAATGCAATGATGTGGAAGTTTCAAATTTCAATATGTTATTCAGAATACAACATAGATGACATATCAAATGTTTAAACTGAGAAAATGTATCATTTTAAGGGAAAAATAAGTT
>JBBPCX010000038.1:1297857-1312278 GCA_037974365.1 Hydrocynus forskahlii
GTATAAAAACACTGCTGTAATCAACACTCTCCTCTCACAATGAGACCAGTTGGATGGTAAAACACTACTAGAAGTTTATCAAAGGTAATTATTGCTATTTTGTTTAAGAGTGAATGAGAGATTTGTTTCCTTTGAGTTATTCAAGTTTTGTAAACACTGCATCATTTCTCTTTTGATGTTTTGTCATTTCCTTTATAATTATGCTTTAAAGGACAATATTTGTATTTGGAAAGTTCATAAAATTGGAAACTGGGAGATATATTTTCAGCAGTTCATAAAAATGAAGGCAAAACTCAATACTTGCACCTATAAAAGATAAAACCTGAGAAACTGAACATTTTTGCAGTGGTCTCATATTTTTCTGGAGCTGTCAATTGTCTGTCTGTCTGTCCATCAAACTATCTATCTGTCTGTCTATCTATCTATTTATCTGTCTGTCTGTCTATCTACTTGGTTATACTCACCCTCCAAGAACACCAACCACCTCCTGCTTCCTTTAGACTCCCTTATGTAGTACCTAAAACCAGAAAAGAGACAATTATCAGGCACTGTTTTGTCCTGTAGAATTAACTGCACACACACACACAGACACACATATCAAAGAATGTCTACTCCAGAGGGGTCAGGAGGGAGTTCATCAGCAGTGGGCCGCCTGCCATGAGTGTTCTCTTAGAGCCAGGTCAATCTGAGTGTGACTGCTGCTGAGCCTCTCCAGTCTAACTGAGGTCACTCAGTGCCTGCAACCCAGCGTCAGCACCAACGCTGACCCATTAGGACTGGCTACAAAACGCTGCCGTTTCATTTTTTTTCCCCTCATGTCGTTCAGTTTTTTTCACATCTTTGTGTGTGGGCCAAGAACAGAATTCCATCAGAGGCAGAAGGAAGCAAATGAAACTGCACTGGAATCGTACTCCAAAGAGAAAAAGATCTTTGGCACAACAAAACATCTTACCCATGACTTGTTAGTCTGCATAGGTATAAAAACAGAGCCTATATCCAAGCCCACTCTTTGATTTCTCCCCTTCATAACTAACATATCAGCTTCATAGCAGATACTCTATAATAAGCCTGTGGTTTAAATGGTTGGTTAAGATCTCACCCACTTTGCTCACACTTCTGTGGCTGTGTATTGTGTACTGGCTTCCAACATTCCCACTACAGTGCTGAAGCCACAATAAAGGTGTCCTGGTTTTATATGGGAACTCACAGAAACTTGGGAAGACATTAAAAACATGCATGGCAACTTTCGCCAAGAGTTGAAGGTGGAGGACGCAAACTTTTATCAATTGGTCGAGGGCACAAAAGTACACAGCTCACAATTTCACCAAAGAGAAGCTTGTCCATTACAAGTCTTTATGACTCAAACCACTGAACAGCCTGCAGGGTTCATCTCCACCAGGCCTCAATCTTGAAGCCACCTCTGCTCTTAACAGTGAAGATCCATAATGATTCTAGGGTTGGATGGACAGTACTGCAAAAGCCATTTTCTCAGCATGTAAAGTGTCTTTCTTCTAGAAAGGTTAACATAAGAATAAATGCAAACAAAAAGGAAAGCAGTAAAAATGTATCAAGATAATATTGTGTGAGCTGGTGAGGAGAACACAGGTTCGGTTCCAGATTCCTCCTCGGTTCCTCCAACCCTTGTTTGGATTTGTGAAATTCCATCAGCAGCTCCTAATTTAGTTTAATGAAGGACTGATCAAGTCAAACCACGTTTCTGATGGAAACTACTGGACTTCCACAAAGAACACTTTGATATACTGTACATAAAATCAGTATTTACTGTATAATGTAATTTGTATTTATTCTTTTCTATTTTCTGTGAAAAAACACTAATTGCTCATCTAAACATTTTTTAAATATTATTTAAGAAAGTGTCTAAGACTGTTGCACAGTACTGAATGGATTCGGAAAAAACAAAAACATTTGCTTCTGTGGAAGTTCATTAAACTATCCATCCAATGGAAATGAAAGGAACCTCCAGATAATGTAAATGCAAAAAACTCAAACTGGTAAAGAACTTGTATATGATATGAATGTTCTTTATAACTTTAAAAGGTTTTTCACTCTTACACATCTCCTCGTGGTTATTTGAGGAACTAAAATGACTCTTCTAAGACTTCTCAAAGAACCTTTTGTGGCACCTTGTGTAGATTTGTTTTTTTTTTCCATTCTGTGGAAGTTTGTTAAACCATCCATTGAAACTAACAAATCTTGTTAAACTAACAAATGACATATGGGAAAGCAAAGGGCACACTTCGGCATCTTTTTCTTTATTAGTTTAAGTCCCTGCAAAGAAGCAATGACAAGATATTACAAACGCAGATGCCTTTGTTTGTCCATACCTGTGTGCACATGTACACTAATACAGACTCCTCATGTCAGTGTACTCACAATACACTCAACAATGGATGAAAAAGTGTTCTTTGGAGCAATGCCATAGGACTGCTTTCCTAAAGAACATTTAAATGGCTGTTTCTATACACTTTTACTTTCCTATAGAACCTTTCAGTGGATGATTCTGTACAGAACAGTTTCTGTAAAGGAGATGTGTAAGAGTATGAATTATATTCCATATGGCGTAGAGGCTCTATAAGCAATTAAAGTGTCTTTCCTTGAACGAAAATGAAAGAAACTTTATTTCTCTTGCCTGAAACATCTTTTGTGGAGGCGCCGTGATATTAGATTCTTTACCCACAAGCCCCTCGGCCCGTCTCCCCGAATCCAGACAGCTCTGCATCTTTTCCGTCCCGTGCGCTTAAGGCTGCCAGCTTGCTTCATATTACTGGCCTCCTAAAAAACATGCGCTCTGACCTTCGCCTTTGATCAGCAAATTGAAACATTTGGCTTTGATTTCACAGCTAAAGCCCTCACTCTCTCCTCATTTTATTTGGAGCCCATTTCAAAGAGTTCTGAAAACTATTATTAATTATTGAATTAGAGTAATAAGCGCAGTGGCTTCCCAACAGGTGATTATGCTCAATCGCCCAAGTGACCCATGCAAACCCTCTCCGCTGCTCCCCACCCTTTAATCCTTCCAGGAACTTTCAAAAGATATAGTTGGCTTTGTGTTGTGCATCAGGCATTTGGAGGCACCAGTAAACACACGCTTGGGTTGTTTCGGTGCAGTGAACTGCAGTTATGAGCTTTGAACCAGGGTGTTGGGTCCAAGCTATTTGAAGACCAGAAGGTCAGGATCTCTGTGTGGGGTCTTGCACTCCAGGAATGAGATCAGTGGTCACACAGCCAAGACTATCATATCTGACATGCCTATGAAGGTTTGCAGTCATACAGTTCAAAGTTACAGAAATCGTTTTCACTCATTTGAACTAATGAAGCCTCTTGGAGATGAAGCCCATTGTCTTCAAGATTTGACCACCAATCCTTTGCTAGACTATCTTATCCTACATACATTGAGTTGATTGGCCATTTTATCAGAAATAACCCTTTGTAGGTTTATGATTAGACTGTTGCCCATCTGTTGCTGTACAGGGACCACCCTCTTTACCAAATAACTGCAACTGTTGTATGAGCTGCAGTTACCTCTCCAGTCCCAGGAGATTATTTTCTAAGATGAAAAAAAAAATTATCACCTACAGTACGAAAATGTACAATATACATGTTTACGTCTATATTCTACTACAGTGTAAATAGTTCCATTGAATCATTTTGAATGGTGTATTATTATATTTGTGAGGACTTTAGCCGATTAATGCTGTGTCTACATCTAAATCTAATCCAAACTGTAACCCTCAGTACCTAAAAGGCTTTTGTCTCATGTAGTTTTTCTTTAAAGTTTACCACATGAGCCAAATTTCCTCACAACATCTCTAATGTAAATGAAATAATCTTCCCCTAATGTCTGTTATAATAAGTCTTAAGATTACTGACAAAATATTAAAACAAGAGTTTTTATATGTATATGTGTAATATACAATGTATATGTAATGTATAATATATGTTTGTACAAATATATTTCACTACAGTGTAAATAGTTCCATAAAATCAGTTTGAACTGTATAATTGACCCTCAGTAACCAAAATGGGGGGGGGTTAAGCGTTTTCCTAGAACTTTTAAATTATGTGAATTTCCTTCATTATTTTTGAAAATGATATTCACACAACTTATTAACAAAATGTTTTTCTTAAAAAAAACTAAAAAAGTTCTTAAGAGAACACTGCTCCTTTGTGGCATCTTTAAGTGTGAGGTGGCATGCAACAATTTTATTGGAAGTTAGAGACACAACAGATATGTGAATGTGAAGAATTTTTTAAGATTCTCATTGCGTAAAGGTTCTTCGCTAATTTAAGGGTCTTTATGAGAACCTTTATTTTATGAGGAGGTTAAAGAGGGCAAGAAGAGACACAATGACACTAACTAGCCATTAAAAGAGGCCTTGCACTCTCAACATTTGTAAAAATTGAAATATAATATATACATTCACCAGCACATTTTGTCCTCACGTTGGGTCAAAAATAGTAACGGACAGACACAAACACACAATCTGATCATGCTGTACTGTAGACTCTCAGATGTTCTATTTCACACATAGACACGGTCACAGACACAGAGCGCATCTTTCAGCGCTGTCAGTTTCTGACTGTCTCTATTACACGGCGTGTTCATGTGTTCTGTGTTAGCGGAGGGTGAGTCTGTCTCAGTGGCCAACAGCTGCTACTGAACCACAATTCACTCTCTTTTTCCTCCATACATCCCTCTCTCTTTCAATCGCTTCATCACACAGATCAAGCAGAAACAGAGGGGGAAAAAAACTCCAAAAAGAAGCCATCAGACACACATTGCCCTGGAGATGAGAGGGAGAGGGGCAGTCGTTTCATCTTAGGGATGAGAGAGGCCGGAGATGGATGGAGGGAGTGAAAGAGAGAAGTAAAAGAGGTGGGAGGAATGGAGAAAGTGTGAGTGTGTGTGTGGAGTTCATTCCAATTTACATCCTTACGTATCTTCATATTTACATCCTTGGTCACATAATGAAAGCCCCCTTTGATCATAGATTAGATTCATCAAACAGCTGGGATTGTGTGTATGTGTGTGTGTGTGGAAAAAATCGCAAACGTATGTAGAACCCTTACATTAAGGTTCTTTAAATGTTCTCTGCATCCCATTCTCTGCATCCCAAATGTGTGAGGGTGAAGAACTCTATTAAAGAACGAGGTTCTAGGAAGAACTCTAAAACTGGTCAGGAAGCTTTACACTGTGTATGGGTTCTTTACATTTTTAATGGTTCTTGAGAATCACTCTTTCTTTTTCAAACCAAAAGTGGTTCAAACATAATGGATCCAACAGTGTTTCACTCAAAGAGCTCTTTTTAGGCACCTTTGATTTTGAAGAGTGTGGCTGGAGATGTGTGCAAGAAGCAGAGTTTCGATGTGGGTAAAAAAAATGTGTAGTATTTGTGTGTGTGTGTGTATGTCTGTGTGTGTGTGTGTGTGTGTGTGTGTGTGTGTGTGTGTGTGAATGCATGTGTGTGTGCTTCACTGGCAGTATGGCAGCCAGACAGCAGTGGAAGTGGAGCTTTTTGCCTCACATAAAGCGCTGTGTCTCCCGTGGTGGAATCCCTTTGATGTGTCTCTGGCCCTGGTGAATAAACCGTAGGCCTCTCACATGTAAGGAAACAGCAGAAATCATAGCATGGATTCATCTGCCTGATCCCGGATCAGCCATCCGGCTTGGCTAACAACCGAGAGCATTACTAGTACAACCCGCCAGGCTGCTCCTGAAGCAGTGATACATCATATACTGCTGATACTGGGGTCTATAAGTGACCAGATCTGGGAAACACGGAAATAAAGTAACGTTTTAAGATTTGTTTAAGATGGTGAGTAAAATAAAGGAAAAAAAGGCTACTAATAAGTTACTATTCAAATTCAGGCAAATTTTGTGAACTTGACTTTGTTAATGCCTTGGTGCAACAAGAGAAACAAAAATGTAATCCCTCAGTGCCAAAGTACCATTTTCTATTTTCCTTTCTTCTTTATTTTTTAATATTGTTCATTTTCTCTCCACCACCCACCATCTCCACCAATCACAAAATGGCACCAATCCTGATAGGGTTAAGCCTGGTACGTGTTTCTTTTAAGTATCAATGTACCTCCACATCTGTTCAAACTGTCGCTAAAGCAATGTGGTGAGCTCAACATGCTTGGAGGAGAACACTACAAAAAGTTAGCACTACAATCAGCGATCTTACCCACCCAGAGTGAGGCCAGTTATACACTCCTGATCACAGATGACTATAGTATTGCCAAACTTGCCAAATAACAGGTTTTTGCAAATTCCTAATCAAGTTGTCTAACATTATTTCAATGTACCTTTTCACAATAAAAGGTACACACATCAGCCTGTCCTCAAATATCCAAACTAAAGTTCTTGTAGGTCATTGCACTTTTTCCACCCCTAGAAACCTGGTAAGCGTTTTCAAATTTGGCAGAAAGGGACTCTTCACAACTCCTTGTCTGGGTCTAATCAACATCACCTTTGGCACAGACCATAATGCCATAAATTTGGCTCTATAAAGACTCCATCCTGCTCTTTCCACCAGTCTACATATTGTTAGTCTTAAGTGTGAAACTGCTGAGAACAACTCTGTGGGTTGTTAAATCAGTCTAAAATAACCCTTATTAGCAACACAATCAAGCTGAGTGTGGCACATCTAACCACTATTCCCAAAGATACTTGGCTGGGGAACTAAAAATGCTGGGTGTGAAAGACCATGCAAGACCATGATCAATTCACTGAATGCGAGACTAGATAAGGGGTACACTTTAAAAACATTTCAACAAACCATCTCAAACATCAACTCCTTTTTCCAGACCAAAGGCTTAAAACAGGCTTTTCCTCAACTGACCAAACTACTTTTAGAGGTCCTAGTGACTCTGGTCCCAGAGGTAGAAACCTGCATATCTGTAGTGGGGATCTTTCTTCTTCAGTATCCACAGGGTGCTATTAAACACATTAGTATGGAAATGCTGGGAAATGTGTTTCTTTTTAAATGGAAAAGTAATCCTCTCTTTTGTTTACTACAGAAGCATCATACTCTCATATTTCCCTTCCCTTATTTACACTTTCTACACTTTAGTATGTTCTCATGTTTTAAAGCACTGTGAACCATACATTGAGTCATAATCTTCACACAATGACCAATCATACTGAGCTTTGAGCTGTAGAGAGACCTGTGTAACTGGCAATACAATCTGTCCCCAAACACCTATTTGTTAAGTAGCAACTTCTGAAATGCTTTATGACTATGGGGGCTTATCACTTGGGTTCATAATTTATATTTACAAAAAGTACTTTCAGGTATTTTCCAGACGTAGATTAAGTCTAAGCCTAGACTCAAAAAGAATGTCCAATGGTGACTAGGCTTAACCTTGACTGGAAAACTAGATTCCTAGATAATAATAGAACAGAGACAGAGACATTAGGTACAGTGTGGTCTGTTCAAAAACTAGGACATTCTGTTTTATTTATGAGTCTTCATTTACAAGTCTAAATTCATTCTGTAGGAGTGGTTACAGATATAGTCTTCTGTACTCTTTATCAGTGATTGTAAGGCTAGTCTATACCCTGTACGAGCGATTATTCACTACTCTTTATTCTTTGTGAATAGTTATAAAGACCACTCATAAAAGAGTAAGAGGTCTTTGTTCTTTACGGGTGGTTGTATGCCAGTCTTTACCCTAATGAGTGATTATGTGCTTGCCTGAACTCTTTATGAACATTTATATAAAGCATATAAACTTTCTTGCTGATAACCATGGAAAATACAGAGAGACATTCACACCTTTGGCTGAAAAAAGTTTACAATAAAATTACAATAGATGAATACTGACGATCATGAAAATCCTTTAATACACCAAGGCTCATTACATCCTATAGATGTTTAGATCCACAAGCCATTTAAAGGACCGATGATGGAAAGTCAAACAGAGTATGTGAACACTGTTGAATTGACTCAAAACATTTAAAGTTGTAAAAGTTATAAAATCATACAAACATTATGAGGGGATTTCAAGTGGGAAAATAAAATATTAAGGGTAGGATATGGGCTTTTTAAAGAGCAAACTAAAACTATGGGATTCTGTTTACTCTTTGACCATCTGATAGTATGATTAGTTACTAGAATTTAATTTCCTTAAATCTGAGCATTCCTGGCCAGGGAGCTTCTATGTCTTTTGCCCTCTGAGAGCTGGTATAGGCTCCAGAACCACCCCGACCCTGGTTAGGATAAGTGGCTCAGAAAATGGGTGGATGGGTGGCTGGATAGATGGGTGGAAGGATGGATGGATGAAAAACTAGGTATCTGTGACAAAACGCAGACAGCAGCACTGTAAACTGGTACACCTGTTTGAAGGAAAGTTACTCACCCGGCAGGCGAGCCATCGTTGCAGGTGACGGTGGAGTTGTCCAGAAAGCGTAGTTTCATCTCCTGGTCTGGTTTGCGTCCGGAGCAATGGTACAAGGACTTGGCCAGGTTTTGCACCTGTCGCATCACTGCCTCCATGTTTCCCTGCACAGGTGTGAAGTCCAGGGGAAAACTCTCTTCCACTTCACTCCTGCCTTGGGGGGAAGGTGGTGAGTGTGAATGGCTCCCCCGTGCCCTCCTGCCCTCAGCACCCTCGGCCAGCAGGGTGATCACCAACATGGCCAGAGCCAGGGTCCAACCCCCCATCTCCAAATGGGACAGGGAAAAAATCTAACTCCTCTCCGAGTGTGCACTCTCTCCTCCTGGTGGTCTCTTTCAGATATAAAGTCCTGTACTTGTGTAATAGTCAAAAGTTGTGTAAAATAGATTTGGTTGACAAATAAACAGCTGCAGTTCAATAATAATAATTTACAGTTTCATTCACAAAGCTCTAATATCATTAAAAAGTCACAATATAAATAAAAAAAACAGTTAAGAAAAAAAAAGTTGTGGTTCAATAAATAATCAAAAAGTTGCAGTCTGAAACCTGTTTCTGGTTCTCAGTTCAGTTATCCCGCTCTGGAACACGTCCTGAAATGATCCTGACGGAAAATCAAACTTTAAAAAGAAAAGCAGTGCAGTAATACATGAAGTAACGGATGAAATGATTCACTGATTGACTGATCGTTCCGTGTCTGTGCTGTTTGTCATCCGTCCGTGTGTCTGTTGGAGCCCCACGCTGCTGCTGCTGCAGGGGGCTTTATTTTAAAGCCTCGGTCCCTTCAGCCAATCAGAGCGGTGGGCTGGTCGGGAAGGCGGGGCTACAGCAGAGCGCGCGCTCTTTTTTTTTTTTTTGCTCTTTTAAGGTTTGTCAAAATTATGCTTTGATGTCCAAACATCTTAGTAGACGTCTGTCAGTAAAGTAGTCACCAAATTAACAATTCGTTTCTGAGGCATTATTTCACGTATTTATTTATTTATTTACTTAGTTCGTTAGATCATTATAGTTAGATCATCATGTCAGATTTTCAATGTATTTGAACTTTAACAGTAATCTGGCAGACTTTTAAAGAGACTTTGAGTCCAAAAGGAAAAATGTAATCACTGCTATCTGTTGTAAAATGCATTGGTGGCATCGTAGTCTCTAAAGCCAGATAAGAACCACCCCTCCTCTGATTTGCATTGAAAGTGTAAAAAGTAAATATCATTTACTATTCATTAAATGAATACTTTATTGAGGAGAAATGTTTGTCCACCAGTTGAGATCAGTGCTGTATCAAGTTCCACCTAGTTCCACAGGTGCCCCCAGTGATGTTATTGTATATACATCTTTCTGGCCACCCATCCATCCATCCATCCATCCCTCCATCCACCCACAATTCTGAAGTTTATCCCAGTGGTCAAAGGGTGGATGGCAGAGAAACACCCTGGACAGGTTCATGCTGGGACAAAAACACAGAACTGAAATCATGACTCCCAAATCAATGAGGTTAAGGGGTTCAGTGCTGCTCTATGAGTGTAGTATTTTCTATAGCACAGCAAATGACATAGAAATACTATTTTTTAGTTCGTTGAAACTCCAGTACTAGGTGATCACAGTTAACACAGCTAATGGAGCTGAACAACTGTGGTGGAAGAGGAATAATTATGAGAGCACACAAAATGCCAAAAGTGTTGCTTTGTTACATGATATGCTTCATCAAAGCCACTCTTTAAATAAACATTAGTGTTAACATTACTGGGATGTTTCATTTATAAGCCCCTATGACATCACACATGATACAATCACATCATGACTCTTGAAAAGTGTGTGGTATGCTGATTTAATAATCAACCAAAATTAAAACGAACCAAGCTGTTTTAAATGGACTGGAAAAACATGCTCAGGCGTACAGACAAGAGCTCGTTTCCCTAAATAACTTCCGTTCTGTAGTACACTGGCTTTGCTTCGAGAGGTCACACAAACACAGGGCTCAAAAGGTCCTCAGCAGAGCGACTGAAGTTTTATTTCCTCGCTCGATAGCTTGGAAGGATAAGGGGCGGAAAGTGTTTGTTTATTCAGACGGCAGTAATTTCCCCAGGGTAACAGCAGGCCCTGTTTCACCTTCATAGCTTTGAACATGAGCAAATAGGTGTGCAGGAATGTTTTACTGTGGAGCAGATTACAACATTTAGCCTCCTGGATGGAATAAGCCTTGGACTAAATGTGAGGGGAAGGGTGTCAGGGGTGAACTGCCATCAGGCCTGGATCTGAGCAAATGAATCATAGCATAAACCTGGAGCCTAAGCCCACACATCAAATGATGGTCATATAAAATCCTCAAAGAACTCACAAACTGAGTATACACACACACACACACACACACACACATTTACATATGTGCGTGTGTGTGTGTGTGCGTGTGTGTGATTAAAACATTTTCAAGAAACAACAATGGAATTTTACATTTAAAAACTGACATTAAATTGAACCTTTTGCATAATCAGTTCTTATCAACCCGTTTCACAGCAGCCACTTTAAAAAGTTGTTTTAAAAGATAAGTGATGATACTTTTTATTATCATTTTATATCGTTCAAAAGCTATTTTTTTTTACCCATAATGTTAAATCAAAATGTAATAACATTTGTCCCACCTTCTCCATGTCTTCTGATTGTTGTACAAGTCAATTAACCAATTAACCAAAAATATTATGTTTCATCCCCGCAACCAGCTCAGAGACCCTCCATGTGTTACAAGGGATATGTGTTTTAAAATGAGGTATGATAAGAAGATGCATTATGATTCATATTGCATTTAGGGGCCGAGGGCAAAGACTGTAGCAAACCATGTAGAACTACCCCAATTTATCCCTAATCTGTTTAATTCCAGTTAGTACCTCAACATCCAGTCATCTGAGTTACTCTGAGTCCACAGAAGGACTCGGAATGGACGAAAAAAAAGTGAGTATGCTGCATGTGAGAATTAAATGCATTATTAAAATTCACAAAAATAAATTCAGTTCATTAATAGAAAGGTGATATTTCTACAGTGGATTCTGTTGTTATATAGAATGCCATTTCCATAAAATACCACTAGGTTGTTGTGAGGCACTGCAAGTTTGCCAGTTTATTATAGTACAATCATAGACTAGGGCTCAAATAGTCAACATTACATCATATGTTTTTGGAGTTTTTGGGGTCCCAGACAAGGACTAAAATGGGGTGCTAGGTTAAACAAACACGTGGCAAAACACTTAAAATGAACAAAGACAAATACAAGACGTAAACACAACAGACTAGGAAATTAAACAAAAACAAACACAAAAGCAGGGAATTTAACAGGAATTAAAAGGAACCATACAGGAAAGAATCCACAAAGAATCCACAACCACACACTGACTTGTGGTGGATATTTATCCTAACTAGGGACAAGAACAAGACAGAGCAGCACAGCAAGGGATTGGAGCTAGAGGCAGGGCTAAGACCAAAACAACAACAGCCTACATGGCTACACAGACAGGCGGATAAAGTAAACAAAGACGAATGGAGAACAAGAAAACACAGGGAAAAAGACACAAGGCTTCTAGGATTTTCCTGTCCACACACTTACCTGTGTATTTTCCATACCTGCATAGCCAGGAACCAAAAGGCAGCCTGGACTGGGGGGCCTGAATTTGCAATACTGAAAACAATGAATCACTGATGATAATAATAGAAAATAATATATTAACAAGCAGTACATTTTTATTTTATTTTACCCTTTGCTGCTGGGTTCCTGCCCACTTTTAGATCAAACGATTAGAGTGAGTCAGACAGCAGGTGGGTGATTAAAAAACACCTTACAGAGATAATATCCTTGTAACAGCGAGTCACACCCTCCACACTTCTTCAAAGGGTTTATCCCTGCGAGTGTTGTGCATGAGGCAGTAACCCACATACACAGTATGTTACTGGAGTTCAGAACAAGTAAAAGGTATGATGACACAGTCTAAATTATGTTTTTTTTTTTACATACATACATACAAAATATATAAATATACATATATATATTTATATATACAAAATATAAAAATATATAAATATACATATATATAAAAGGTCATGTATAATTAAGTAACTTTCTCGGTGTAGGTACAACTTAAATGGGAGTTCCACTGATTCGTCAGACTTTCTGCATGATGAAAGTGCAAGCAATGTCATTTAGAGTGGTTTGGTGTGAAAACACTTTTGGAACGAACTGGAACGGAGATTGCGAGCCAGGACGTCTCGTCCAACATCAGTGTCTGACCTCATAAATGCTCTACAGAATGAATGAATAGGCACAAATTCCCACAGAAACGCTCCAAAAACTTGTGGAAAACCTTCCAAGAAGAGTGGAAGTTGTTATAGTTGCAACTCCATATTAAAGTCTATGTATTTGAAGTCCCTGTTGGTGGAACGGTCAGGCGTCCCAATACTTTTGTCCACATAGAGTATCTGCCTATTTGGTTAATATCACTGCTTGGCCCTTGGGTCTGTCAAATAAAGTTGCTTCAAACAAACACGGTGACGTCACTCTGCTATGGCAGCCAGCAGTACTGCGGTGTCGGTTCTGACTCCAAACGGACGGAGACAAACCGTCCGGGTCTCCCCCAACACACCTCTACTCCAGGTAAACACGGTCCGGGACACTCCTGACACTCAGACAGACAGCTTTCCTCGGCCATTCCTGAGGAGACAGGGTGTTTTCAGGTGTCTGTGCTAACTGTGCTTGCTCATTTAGCTGCTTTAGCTCGTTATTGCTAAACAGAGAACCTTCTCTCAACCTGAAAGAGTAGTATTGTCTTTCTGCATAGTGGTAACGTACATTTATATATGGCATAAGAGGTATGATGACAAAGTCTTTTTTCAAAGTGATTTTTTCTACAGTACATTTCTGTATAGTATATAGTAAATAATATATACTACAGAACAGATAAACCTTTAGAGGGGAAATAGCACTAGTCAAATGATTTATATCATTACATGAAATAACAATTCAGTCTTTCTTCATGGTAGTAATGTACGTTTTTATATATGGTATACATAGTAACTTTCCCTGGGTAGGTACAACTCAGATGGGCCCCCACTGATTCATCAGACTTTCTGCATGATGAGATAGCAAACGAAGTCATTCAGAGTGGTGTGGTGTGGTGTGAAATTGTACACTAAATGAATGAGAATTGTGCACAGTGGTGGTGAAAGGAACTAGGTGTCCAAAGCATTTAATGCCTCTAAAAGCTCCCTCACAGAATATTACTTCATTAAACAGTAATGAATACTCTGTCTGATGCCAGAGAAATTGTTTTAGAATAGACCATTCATGGTGGAGGAATACGTGCAGGGTGTTGTTTATCAAAATAATGGACAAAGAAAACTTCTTTAGGCAGTTTTCCCACTATTTTACCATCATCAACATTACATATAAAATCTCAGAAGACATGTAGATTCACTGGAGGTTTGCAAAGTAAACAAATTGACCACATGCAGACACTGAGACTGAAAATCACTGTTTCAGTAATTGTGTTGTTTTTTTTTTTTAACTCTGCAGGTTCTTGAAGAAGTCTGCAAGAAGCATGGCTTTAATCCAGATGACCACGGGCTGAAGTGAGTGATCTGTGAGCTAAAAAATGGATTTATAAAAGATTTATACTCCTGTCAAGAAGAGTGTTATATTAGTGTATTACTGTATAGGAAATTACTAGGGATGCACCAAATATTCGGCCAAAATTTTTTAAAATGTGACTGAAACAGTGATGACACAGTCAACAAGCGCAGCCTGCATGCGAACTGGCTTAGAGTCAGCATGTCTGCTGTGTGGGCGCATTTCGATATATCTTAAGAAAGACATGCGGAAAGCCATTTGTAAAGCGTGAAATGCCGAAATTTCTAGAGGGGGTGCATCCACAAAAACTTTCTCAATGTCAGGATTAATTTATCATATAAAATCAAAACATCCCGATCGAGCACAGAAGAGGCAAGACCCTTCGAGCACACCCA
>JBBPCX010000038.1:1323643-1346232 GCA_037974365.1 Hydrocynus forskahlii
TGTGTGTGTGTGTGTGTGAATTCAGCTACATTTCCATATAAAATATAACTGTATAAATGTTTTTGTTCTGTCCAGAGAACACAAATGATGTAACCATTCTTGCGATGGTTAAATACCACTGTAAGCAGAGCAGGGGCGGACTGGGACTAAACAACAGCCTGGACTTTCTTTACCGGCTGCGCAGGGGTCTGCGTCTCGGCCGAGAAAGACAGGCCGACGAGACATTTTACTCTACTTTTATTACTAAAAAATTAAATTAAATTATTACTGTGTTTACCTGCTTACACCAAAGAAAACGACAGCGCATACCAAACAGAACACCTGTGCATGAATTACAGTACAGTCTATACAGGGGTAACATCGGTATTTGCATTCTAGCGTGGCAGGAGTTCACTGTAAACTGTACAGTATGGATACGGGTTTACCTTTACATTTTCGTTGTAAAGATAATTAAATGAAAAGGTAAATTTAAAATGAAATTAAAGTGTTTTGGGAGCATATTTGGGGGCATATTTAGGGTTTACACTATAAAAATAGGCATTCATAAGCATCTTTTTTACCACAACACAATAACGCGGTTTTTCACTATACGCAAGTGCTTTTGGAACGTAAGCTTTGCGAAAAGCGGGGGGTTACTGTATGTGTATATGTGCCTATATAAATTAGATAGCTAGATAGATATTAGATAGATAGATAGATAGATAGATAGATAGATAGATATACACACACACGCCATCACACACTGATCAGTCAAAACATTAAAACCATCTGCCTAATATTATGGAGGCCTCCCACATGCTGCCCAACCTGTTAAGGCATGAAGTCCACACGACCTCTGAAGGTGTTTTTGTATCTGCACCAAAACATTAGTAACAGATCCGTTTTCTTTTTGTCATGTTCCTGAAACCATTCCTGAGGTTGGCAGTGTGCATTCTCCTGCTTAAAGGGGCCACTGCCTTTAGGTCATACCGTTTCCATGAAGGGGTGAACTTGGTCTGCAACAATGTTTAAGTAAGTTGCACAGTAAGATCCACATGAATGCTAATGTGCAGAGCACCACTCTACCACTGTCAGTTTGCCTTCTTCCCTGAGTACATCCTGGTGCTATCTCTTCTCCAGATCCTTCCATGGACCGCTTCGGGAAGGTACAGACCATTGCATATCAGAAACACCCGACAAGACTTGCTGTTTTAGAGATGCTCATCACAGTTTACCCCTGGTCAAAGTTGCTCAGACCCTTCCTGTTCACTTTGTCTGATATTTTCCACCCCTTTGGCAGGAGCCACTGTAACAAGATTAACAGTGTTGTTCACTTGAGCTGTCAGTGGTTTTAATGTTGCTGCTGATTGATGTGTGTGTGTGTGTGTGTGTTGCACAATATCATAAAAGCCACTTGCTTCCCAGAAGCCAGCAGAGAGAAAGCTTATGATGGGTTTAGAGACCAAGCCAAACGAAGGAGTCACCACTTATCCATCTGTACACACACTGTTATAAAAACATACACACATACACATTAAGGAAATAAGCCTTCCATCAGGAGGCATTCTCTTCATTTTGACCACTACAAGCTCAATGTGTCCCACAATCACCCCTCCTCCAAACACACACAACCACACAGCAAGAACCACACCAGAAACAGCAATGACACAACATTGTCAGCAACCACAGGACATTCGCATTCCTTCTTTCTTCTAAGTGTTTGTTTGTGTGTGTGTGTGTGTGTGTGTGTGTGTGTGTGTGTGTGTGTGTGTGTGTGTGTGTGTGTGTGTGTGTGTGTAAAAGTGTATATGCTCTTACGTTCATAGTGGCCTTCTTGTTTAATTACAGGGCACAACAAGGGAAATGTTTCCTTTAATGTGTATTTCTTTTTGTTGTTTCTTTCTTTGTTTTTCCCTGTGATCATCTAGCTATAGGGTAGTTGGCATTGTGTGCATAAATGTATCTGTTGATACACATTGAAATACATTGTATAGGCACTAACTCAGGATCATGAAAAGTGATCACACAGGCATAGTCATCAAAGTAAATTATATGTTTATGACAGCCAAGTATTATGGCGTTTTCACGCCCAGTTTCAGATGCATTACCTCTGCTTAGAGTCATTCAAAAGTGCTATTTAACTGTGTTTTACCAGGGTGGACATGTTCTTGTTTGCCATGGAATTTAATCTAGTCAATATGCCAAAGATAAGACTGTTTGATGGAAATAATATAGTATATATGTACCAACAAGGAACTTGTCATATCTCAGCGTGTGGTACCTTGAAAGATTTTACCAAACTGGACAGGTGGAGAACTAAAAGAATTGACTGGCCCAGAAAACTTACAGAACAGTATCTCAAAGTCATGTTCTTAAGAAATAGGAAAAAATCCAAGATCTGACTCAGGATCTGAGAGATGCATCTGGCCCTTCAGTTTATCCATCTACTGTTTGTTGAGGCCTCCTTAGAAATGGTCTCTGTAGAAGAGTGGCTGTCAAAAAGCCATTCTTAAGGAAGGGAAAGGAGAGAGCTTCAACAGTGAGTGTGTACAGTTGAGCATCTATAAAACATGTGCTAGTGGTGTTGGGGATCTTGTTAAAATTGATGGAGTTACGAAGGCTGAGAAGTGCCATCAGATTCTGATCAACCATGCTGTACCATTTGGAAAGCTGATTGACAGTGGCTTCATTTTTCAGCATGACTGTGATCCTAAATACACTGCCAATGCAGTCAAAACATACCTTGAAAGAAAAAAATCATGAGGATCATCTTGACAGAGAATGAAGTAAAAGGCAGCAAATGACAAAAAAAGAGCTTTGGAATGCCCTTCAAGAAGTCTGGAGAACTTTTCATGAAGACCACTTGCCTAAGAGAGTTCAGACTGTGTTAAACTAAAAAAGTTTATCTGTAGATTTACACAAACATACAGATATAATAGATTTATTGTTATATACAGTATTTACATGTATGTTTGCACATGCTGCAATACATCACTATACCTGCTCATACGACTCTTGTTGTCTCTCTCTCTCGCTCTCGCTCTCTCTCTCGCGTGCTCTTTGCCTCTCTCTGTGTTACCATCTCTTTCTTCCTTCTGTCTCCATCTCTGTCACCCTCTATTAGGACTTAAAAGCATTAAAGGCACACAAACAGAATCTTTAATCACTCTGTGTCATGTCACGGAAGGAATGTTTCCCATCCCAGCCAGCCTTTGATACTCTGCCTCCCCCCGCTTCATCCGCCCTCCACCACACAGTCCAGCCCTTCTCCTTCTCCTCTCAGCAGCCGCTTTTGGAGCCACTGTTCAAACGGGGGGCATTTGTGGCTTTGTGGGGACAGAATGCCTGGTAGCCCATTTAAACACATTGTTTCCCCCTCAAAGAACCCTAATAATAGCAATTAGGACACAGCTCTGCCCATTACAGGGCCAGTGCAGGGTGCAGAGGGCCACAGCCTGCAGCCTAGTCGGCCATGTGAGCACCAAGGCAGTGCGCACACTGTGCAAATATGAGAGTTTCAAGAAGAGTTTGAAGAGTTACATCCAAAAAATTGTGTTTGCCATGAAACTAAGCAGGCTATATTCAGTTTGACATTAAGAATAACACTAGGTTCCTATTTAAAAGAATATTCCAGTTTTTTACAGTCTGACCTTCATAGCTAGAGCTATGATACTCTAATGTTCTTGAAACAATAATTTTCTCTTACTTGGAAAAGGACAGAAACTACATTTGTAAAAGTAGTAATGATGTTCTGATCCAGTCCAAGTTTCAGTCCTTTTTATCTTGTTTTTTGGATTTGGTTGAGACCAGTGTTGTAGGATGTTAACCACAACATACAGCAATAAGTGTGTTTTTAGAAGTTAACAAGGAAAGCTTAATGTCTGCAGTCTGAAACTATTCTACAATGTAAATGAAAACTATATTTCATTAAAACACTGGTACATAAAATGTGAGCGAATGGTTGTTTCACTTCTAGTCTGCTTTCTGCAACTTGCCATGGGTGGCATGCCAGGAATATCAGGTCCAAAATCCATTGCCACACTTTCACTTGCAAGTCTCAGTCAGTTGAAAACTAAACTATTGTGAAGATTGTGCTTTAAGTTGCTGGAGAAAGCCTGCCCATTCAAAGGCCATCTCAACAACACACCCAGACAGTTACTTCCACTCATGCAAGACTAGAGTCCCATCTTAGTTCATAAGTGAACTGTCTCCTCCACCTTCTGGTTTAAAACCAGCATTAGCAGAAACATTCAAACCTGAGTGATCACAACAGCTACTGTGTGCACTCTAGAGAAGTATGGAATCATGGTGTATTCATAATACTGAAAAATGTGGTCTGCAGAAACATAACAGGGTTTAATTTGTACCACTATACACAATGGAAGTTATGTAATTTAATTTAGGTATGAGATAGCTGGTAGCCTATCAGGTGGTTGGTCAATCAAATGACCATTCAGTAGTAGATTAACATCTGTCATGGTCAAATTAGATTTACCAGTTTACTGATATTTTACTAGCTTGTCGTATTGGCACAAAAGTGAAGTAAGGTAGTGCCTGACCTCTATTATAAGAGTGTTTTGAGTCACCATACATTTTTGTTTACTAAGTGCATTGAACAGATTGTCCATGGTAATTGATCATTAGGTGGAAAACATTCTTTTCTGCCCATATTCCATTAATAAAGTATGTTTTCTGTGTTTTTGTTTTAAATGTATTTGCTATATATGTGTGTGTCTGCGGATGGGTGTGTTTCCATGAATCTATAGGTACAGGGGATTGAAACACTTTTGAAACCTTTTGCTTTGAATGCTGTAATCACTCTGCTGGACAGAGTCTAATTTAGTTTTGTGGTAATTGTATCACTCTATTCTCCCTCTCTGCTCTCTGGCCTCTCCTTTCCTCTCCCAGGCCAACCTCTTCCCTGCTGCTCTTGTGTACTTTGGCTCGGACGTGAAGACAGGTTTGTTGACAGCGACTTCCATTTCTGCGTGTCTCTTTCATCTCCTGTCCAGAGCAATGACATCAAATTAATCCTGTTTACCCAAAGCCCCCTCGCCACAGAGGGCATGCGGGGCAACTGTGTGTAGAACAGACGCTGGAGAGGTGATGAAGTGCAAGTTTTACTGTGCTGTGGTTTAGTTGCCTAAGAGTGTTGTTTTTGCAGAAAAGTGGCTTTCAGCAGCAGATCGTCATAGCAGGGTGCTCAACCCCAGATCATTTGGTGATTCAGCTCCTCAGATGTTTTAGATACATGGAAATCTAGTGTGTCTTTCCATTTCCTAGCGATTTTGAGCGGCCAGCATTGGTGAAAAGTGTGTAACTGACCATGTTTGTGTTTTTGACAGAGTGCTACCTACGCAGTGATCTTGTGGAAGGCAGTGTGTCTGCCCTGCAGGCTGATGAGCTCATCGCTGGGTACAGTATTCCATCTTCCTGTACACCCTTTGTCCCTCTATTTTGTCCTTCCTTTTTCATTTTATCCTCATGTTTAATTCATTTTGACATAAGCTCGTCTATTTGAGAGTGCTTTAAGGCAGTGTTTCCCCAACCCTGGTCCTACAGGCTGCCCCTGCTCTGCACATTTTAGTTTTTTTCCTTGCTCCTAACACACCTGATCTAACTCATCTAGCTACTTAACTGCCCTTTCTTGGGTTAAAGTGGCCGTGCAAGACCAGGGAAAACACTGCAGGGCAGGGAGACCTTCCGGACCAAGGCTGGGAACCACTGGTTTAAAGCGTACTTTGAAGAAACTGCTAAATTGTGGGGTATAATCTTCTATTTCTTGTTGGCTGCATGAGCCAAATCCAGTGCAAAACTAGAGAAACAGACTTCGTATACTAGCATAACTAGTGATTGATCAACTACAGTTGGGGTAAGGGGGTGCTTGGTGTTTCCCTGAATTATCCCCGTTATCTCAAAATAGTTCCTGGCTTATGACAGTAGAGCTATTTAGTAAATTATCCTCAGCTAATGAAGACCCTGAATGCCCCCACAGCATGCAAACACACACACACACACACACACACACACACACACACACACAAACTCACACATTACCCTCATTTGCCTCCACAGTTTTAGGATACAGTTGCACAATCACTAGGCTCTCGCTATCTCTCCCTCGTCCCCACACTGTGGCTGTTTTTCTGGGAGGATTCTCGTCCGCCTGGCTGGAATGCCTTTGAGGTTCTTTCCAAATGGGAGTGTTCCACTGAAACCACAGGTGCCCCCCTGTCTCCCCCTAACACGCACATACACCTTCACAGCCCCCATTCCCCATTCCGCCCTCATTTCCTTGAGCCCTGAACACATTTCTCCTCATCCTCTCCTAAAGATAGCAGCGCGCACACACACACACTTATTCCCTCCCACCTGTTTCTCTCTCTCATTCACCAGGGCATGCACACACACACACCCTCTCGAGGATTCACTTCAAAGGGGATGCCATTTCCTGCTGCTGCCTGGCATAACATGTCAGTATGATGACTTAATGGGACAATCGGACACACACTTTCTTTCTCACACACGTACACTACATGCTTTTCGGTGCAGAGGAGTATTTCCTTTCCTTTTGTTAAATGCTCATTTCATATGGAAGCTTAGTAAGAGACCAAGGTCTGTATTCTCAGTTGAAAGTGTTCTTGGTTCCAAACGGGGTGCTTTTTGAAACTTTTGCTACCTGGACTGATTTCATAGACTGTATCAGCTGTTGCTGTCAGTAAAGTCTTTTTTATTTTTTATTAATACATTTTGACATGTACAGATCTGTCTGCTTCTATGAAGTACCAATAATGTCTTTTTGGATAAAATTTGTATTTAAAAAAATCAAACCTTAGGAATTTGAATAACTAGACTGTACTGATATGGAATCGCTGGGCCTGATATAATGAGCCATAATGACACTATAATCTTTTGAATCTTTAAATCTGATCTTTTAAACAATTTATTTGCATACATTTTTTATGTTTACATTAATTTATATAGATATTTAGATATTTTACATATTAAGTAGATTCTTACATAAAGCAGTAGGTTAAACATTTCTTAAATTTCCAAAAAATAAAGAACAGGAGTGTGGTTATCTGACCGCAGTTGCTGAGATCACCACCACCCAATAAAGAACCTAATACAAGGGTTTTGACATCCAAAGTGAAGCTGAGTGTGTCCTTGGTCACTCGTTTTAGACACAGCTGAACACGAAGACATCAAAGTAAAGGTCTTTCCAGTTTTAGACACATATTTTGATACGATGTATATCTTTAACAACCAAATGTGTCACTAATTAACTCACTGCCTGACCATCCCAAGGCAGTTTGGAAGCCTGTATGTTTTGAGGTTAACATAACATTTTTGTTTTAGTAAAAAGTTCAGATTAAGACCATTTTCCTTTTTTTTCCCCAAAAATGGAATATGAGCATTATATGAAGCATTTAATGCTGCTTCTTCTCACAAATTGAATCAACAACCAATAAAGCACTAAGCAGCTAAGACAATCGGAATTTGTTTGTTTTTTGGCAATGTAAAATTTAATTGTCCAATATTAATAGTCATATTTTTAGCTGTGCCCTTTTTTATATCAGTTAGGGCATAATAAGTAAATGTGGGACATGGTTTCAGATGTTCTACATTCTAAATTTGCCTGGGGATGCATTCGGCACGGGCAATTCGTGGCTCTTGAGTGAAGGAGGATATGGATGTTGGTAGAGGAGCAGCAGGTGGCTGGTGTCCTGCGCTGCGGAAATGCTTGTAGCCGGAAAGATTAAGATGTTTGCGCTGAAGTGGCTCTCCACAGGAAGCTTCTAATAACAGCAGCCTCTCAAGAGATCGTGACCTTTCACCTCTTTACTCTCTTCTCTTTCACATGAAAGCGGTCAAGAGAGACTGGGCTAACCCTCCACACACACACACACACACACACACACACACACACACACACACACACACACACACACACACACACACACAAAACACATTGTACAGCCCAAAAGCACTTTCAGGGGACCAAAGCATCGGAACCTGTTGTCTCCTTAAGCCTCTGTTTTCTTCTCTCTCTTCCTTCCTATTTCTCTCCAAATGTTTGATATCCTTCCCTTTAATCTTCCTCCCTTTTTTGTAAATCTCTTCTCCCACTTCTCCCCCTCTCTTTAGCTGCATTCCCAGGTCTCCGGCTCCATCCTCCAGCTCTTTGCCCCCTGAGGAAACGCTCCCACTAGAATCCAGTGTGTCCTCCAACACCCAGCAAGACGCAGAAGATACATCAGACCCCCAAAGCCAGGCAGTCAAACCCGCACGCACTGATCCAGCCAAAGTACCCAAGTGGCTCAAACTATCAGGTGTGTTCAGGTCCATGTCTCATCATAACAGACCTTAGCCTTTCTTTTTTTACTTACAAATTCTTGTTTATGAAAAGCTGTGGAAATAAATATTACGCTTTGCTGGAAGTTAATGTTCAGTCAGGTAAGGAGACAGATAAGTCTGACTGGAATTGTATGCAAAGCAACAATGATATAGGAGTAAGTTCAGGACATGAATCTAATTTTTATCACCAGTTTACCAAATGAAGAATTTCATTGCTAACTTCAGGTTCCTTGCCATTGTCTTGCTGGAATTTTCTCTTCCAGCTGAAACGGTACAACGGTACAACAGTGTAACATAGTGTAACATAATGTTACACTGTTTAAAAAAGAAAGGTGCATGGCTGGGTGCGTGTTTGTTACTTTCCTGGGGAAGAGATGACACCAGGATGCACTATGGGAAGAAGGCAGTGTGATGCTCTAGGCAGTGTTCTGCTGGGAAACATTGGATCCTGCATTCCTCTGGATGATATTTTAACATGGACCACCTACCTAAACATGAGCCCTGCCACACTGCAAACAATGTTCAAGATCCATTTGAGGAGAATGACAAATGTTGACTTGGCCTCCATATTCCCCAGATCTCAGTCCAATCAAGCATCTGTGGAACGTGCAGGACAAACTAGTCCAACACCTGGAGGCCCCACTTCACAACTTACAGGACTTAAATAGACACCTTAAGAGGTCTTTTGAAGTCCATGCCTTGACAGGTTAGAACTGTTGTGGTGGTATGAGGGGGATCTACATAATATTAGCAAGGTGATTTTAATGCTATAGCTGGTTGGTGTAGGCTGAATGGTTATGTGTAAATGTCACCACACTGACATCTTTGTAAACAGGAGTGCTATGTACATGTTTCGCATTTATGTGTGATGAATGGACCTGAGAACAGACTGATTATATTGCAAAAAACTCTATTTATAAAACAACAAATAAAAACGATAAAAGCAAGGAAAATGATATTTTCTGTGGCTACAAATACCAGTCAGTTGTATGTGTTGACAAAGAGAGCTTTCATTTACATTTGAGTTGTCACCTCTAATAACTCATAACAGGAAAGGTTTTGGCAACAAGAATGTACGACTTTAGTTGTTTAAAGAGAGGTTAAATCCTGCTATGTCCTGCAGTACTAAGCTGTACCAGACCATCGAAATTCCTCTCTGACCTCCTCCATCAGCTCTCCAAACCACAAATACTTGCACTGTATATATACCCTGCTGGAGATATGGGCCTTCTCAATAGGGCATCTTCCTTCCTTCTCCTTCTTTATGGTCTCCACCTCCACTTCCAGCAGGCCTCTGGGGGGCTCCAGGCTGTCACAGAGCCCCAGCAGAGGGGCCTAGTCTGGACCACATGAAGCAGTGCAGGGCTCCTGGGTCTGGAGCCCCTGGGCCTCCTCTCTCTCTGTTGTGTGTTGCTCTGTGGTCATGGTGGCGGCCACGCTGCTGATCCGTTTTGTTTTCTCATGTCTCTGTTGTGCTTTATTGTGTTCTTCTGGGTAATTCTCACACGCAGTACAGCCCTTTTGTCTTCTGAGATGGAAAATAGAGAGTGAGAGAAATGAAGAAAAACTGATTGATCTTCTCTGCTACATGTTTAAATTTCGTTTTGAACGTTTTGAGGGTTTAGAAGTCCTGGAGTTGTACAGAGAGAGAGGAATGTCTTGGATGTTCTGAATGGACAACACTTGCATTGGCGTAACCATTTCATCATGTTTTCTGAGAACACACACTGTTAGCGGTAGTATTAAAGACTGACATTTATCAACAGTGGACAGTGACAGTGCATCTGTTTCATTTTGTGCGTATTCGAGGATCTGTATTTAAGTAACCACCTCCTGTTCCGCTGCATTTGAGGGAAATAGCCCAGCTTTTACCCATATTACTCATATATGTTTTTCAAATCCATTTATCTGCAGTGAAATATGATAAGTAAAAAAAAGAAGCAGGAGTAAATGAGCAGTGGCAGCAGTAGTAGCAGTTTATCTTATGGAAAAATACTTTATACCCAGAAGTATGTGGACACTTTATATGTGCTTGTTAAACATCCTTATTCTTAAACTTTAGCCATTAATAAGGAGTTGGTCCCCTTGCTGCTCTAACAGCATCCACTCTTCTGGAAAGGCTTTCCACTAGAATTTGGAACATGGCTGCTGGTATACTTTTCAGTTCAGCTGCAAAAGCATTGGTGAGGGTGTTTTAGTTCATCCCAGAGATTTGAATGGGGTTCAGGCCAAGACTTTGAATGGGGTTCAGGCCAAGACAAGTGTGAAATTCTTCCACACTTGGCATTCCCGAAACTACTGCCACAAAAATGGAAGTACTAGAATGTGAGTATGTGATGCTGCATTAAGACTGTCCTCCAGTCCAGGCTTAACCTGACCATTATTCCTCCTCCACCAAATGTTACAGTTGGGGCTCTGCACTCAGGGAATCTTTTGGCATGCGCTAAACTCAGATTTGTCAGATTCCTAGATGGTGAAGCATGATAAATCAGTACAGTAAATGCTCTCCGCTATTCTAGAGTCCACTAACTATGTACTTTACACCACTCCGGCATTGCACTTGATCATCTTAGGCTTGTGTGCAGCTGTTCAATTCTTTCTTAACTGTGGACATTTGGTAGTTAGAAATCAGCTTCTTTTGAATTTTATTTTACCTCAGAATGTCTCTACTTTAACTGAAGTGATAGATTCGCATTTTTCCTTGCTTCAGGTTTCTTTTAACATTTTATACCTTTTTTTTCCTTAGGCAAGAAATAACTCCTCATGAAGTCGCTAGATGTCTTAAACCAGGACTGAGGAATGGATTCCTTCACACCAGAAAGCCTCTGCCTTCTCAGATGATGCTAAAAGGCAAAACCTATGTATCACAAATGGATTCACAGTGCAAATAGAGCCAAATCCATAGTTTTGCAATAATTCCTGAGATGCTTTGTTAATTAAAGCTGACACTTAAATTACCAACTGTTCTTGCAGTCTGTTTCATTTTTCAGCACATTTTCACAAAAGTCTTTTTTGTTCAGATTGACCAGAATAAAAATTATAGAACAGTTTTCACTCAAATGTGCCATCATAAAACAGCAGCTGTGCCATCTTTCTACATAATATATTGTTTCTGATTGATCTTTAAAGATGCAGTTATGCCATGTTCTCCATCACAAAGGAAAAACAATTAACCATGCAACCATGCAAATAGCTGTTAAACATTAATTCAGCTGATTGTTTTGTATAATTGGATGGTTAAGATGGAATTCTTTCAGAATGGCTTGATGTGAATAGCACAGTTAGAATTGATTGCACTGGTGGTAATGGCTGCTTCACAGAATGTTATTACATGAAATGTTTATGAATATTTGTGCTTGATGCCTGAGATGTTGTTTTACATTAGTTTAGAGAACAAAAATGTATTTTGGAAATCTAGTCATGGCAGAAAGGTACACAGACAGGATAATAAGCAAAATAGAACAGAAAAAGCTTTATTTTTTACTATCGTTGTTACATATAAATACTGTGTGCGCGTGTGTTGTAGACCTGGTTCCTATCACCACAACTGTAAAGAAATCCTAGTTTTCTGCAGTAAACCATTTCACATCAGAACCGCTTTAAATGACTTTACATTTTTATGTCTTTAAGCATTCAAAGAATTTTTTGATTTATGATTTGTCATGTCTCTCTAAAATGACCCCCTTTTGAAGGCTGAAGTTTTTATGTCTGGTTGCTATTAAGCAGAGATTAAACCTTCAAGAGAAAAAGCTTACGACTTAGTTAAGTACCGTTTTTCTTATTGCAGTATTGAGAGAATGTGGTCGCTCCACTTTTTCCGGGGCAAGGGGGATCATTTAGGATTTGTTTTTTTAAAAAAAAAACAAAAAAAAACAAGGTATTAGAAGTGGAAATGCCAGATGGAATGAGATGCTATCCTTCAGTGAAGTTTCCTTTTGGCCACTTGCAATTTAACTTATTATTCAGGTGACTTTTTTTTAAAACCCTGAGTATCTGATGCTTTGATGTTCAGGGTCCCTCTGTTCCTAAACACACTCTCCCTCTCTGTTGCCCATCTGAGGGAACTTCAAAGTGTCCAGAGGGGGTAGCCTGGTGCTCCTGGCACTTGTCATTCCTTAACTAGCTGACTGCCCCTCTGTGCCCTGCTCTTCCCGCCCTACATCCCCATCCAGCCCCCTAATTACTTCCAGCTGTGGCCAGGCCTTTGATGAGGCGGTGGGAGGGAGGGTGAGGAAGGGGCACATGCTGCACGCACCTGCTGGGTGGATTCGAGGCCCATGTGCAGGTGACACTGGAGAAGGTTACGGATGAGCGCTCCTGATAAAACCCCACCAAAGCCAAGTGGGTTTTTTTTGGGTAACTTTTCAAAGCGTTTCAGCCACATGGATTTAATATGACAGTGGTGGGTTTTCTTACTCCGGGCATGAAGACTGAGGGGCCCGGGTTGCCCAAATGCATCATAGCAAAGCCATCATCATTACAGTAGAAGGGTCATTTCGGCACTTTCTGAAGGCAGCATATTGGACATTTTTCTTCTTGTATTTCACTTTTGGCCCTGAAGTGAACTCGTTTAATGTACTGGAAATGTCAAACACTTTCCAGCCTCTGTCAATCCTATTTGAATTAAACAAGATGTTTTAGTTTCTGTGCCATGAATTCAATAATACTTGAATACTGTGCCTTTAACATGTAAACGGCTTTGTCTGATTGGCTGTGTTACTGGGCAAAATTGAAACAACTAAAATGTTTGGATGCTTTGGAACATTCATGCATTTTCTGTAACCGCTTCATCCTTACTGGGGTTAAGGTACCCGGAGCCTATCCCGGGGTCCACGGGCACGAGGCAGGGACTCACCCTGGGCAGGGCTCCAGCCCACCGCAGGGTGCACACACACCTACAGTCAATTTAGAATCCCCAATTCACCTGACACAGATGTCTCTGGACTGTGGGAGAAACCGGAGACCCTGGAGGAAACCCACGCCACCACCAGGAGAACATGCAGACTCTGCACACACAAGACCAGGACCCGGATTCAAAACCCCAACCCTGGAGGTGTGAGGTAACAGTGCTACACACTGCGACACCCGCTGGAACACTGCAATGATATTTGCTTTACAAGAACTTTACAACATTTCAAGGCTAAAGATTAAGATTGAACAGTTCAGCTGCACGATGTGTATGTAGACTTAACCCTCCTATTGCGTTCATTTAGGCTTAACACTCTTTGTGTTCCCAGTCACATTTGACCAGAAACATGTTAGTTGAATGTAAATCCATGATAATATAAATATTACTACCTAATGTTGTGTTGGAACTTTCTACTAACTCGAATTTATGTGAACATCACAAGTTTTGAACTTCCATTTCCTATTTATGGCTTGTAGGCCTCCTTCACATTCAACTCATTTTTTAAAGAAAGAAATCTTATGGAGAGATTATTTTGACTGTAACACATACTAAGATGAAACATTTTGTACTGTTTATAAGAGAACCTCTTTTCAGTGTTTACCAAGGACAAAGTTCTTAAACCATTAAAATTTTCACAAAATAACACCTGTCGTGTTCCCGGTCAAAAGTGACAGGTTTCTTTATTTAGTAAAGAAAAAAGACAAAAGTTTGTTTTGTGGTTGCTAAGGCATAAAAGGTGGTAGTTATGGTGTTGGAGAGAGTAGTTTCTAGGCAGTTGCTGTGTAGGAGGTTGTGGCTCAGGAGTTCCTAGAAGGTTGCTATCAGATACAATGTGGTTGCTCAGGAGTTTCCAGGCAGTTGCTATGGTGGATGAGGTGGATGCTATGGAGTTTTTAGGTGATTGCTATGGTATCTGGGTCAAAGCAATTTCCTCCGGGATCAATAAAGTTTTCTGGTGGCTGGAGTGTTGCTAGGTGCTTGCTGTGGTATAGGGGGTGGTTGCTATGTAGTTTCCTGGTAGTTGCGAGGGTGTAGGACTCCCCACAATGGTGGTGGTAGCGGAACCAGAGCTTATATTGTCTCTAGTGCAGTAATAACACTCCACTTCAGTGGGAATTGCTGCATAGGCCAATGTGTGTATGGTTGTGACATCACAACCATTTTCAAATCTGCCTTTTTGTATCTTATACTCTATGTTTGGCCTGGGTTCACATTTCTACAATCACATAGTACTTCCAAGTCTTTGAAAACGACTTGTGTGCTAAGAAGAAGAAAATATAAGGACCTATTTGAAGTAGGTTTTATTCAAGCGCTGGTGGGTGGGTCTGTTCTGTAACAAAGTTAAAATGTCATTGTCAAGGCTCTATAACCTCGGGGAGCTTTACACATTATTCAGCAACAGCGTAGGTTGCCCAGCTTTAGTATCCTTGGAGGGAAGTGAAGTAGTACTTGTTCTGATAAGTGTGTCTATCAGGTGTGCATGAGGGCCTTTCTCCGTTTCTTTTATTCAGAGAACACAGACAGAGGAAGAGTGTCAGGAAAGCTGGGGAGCAATAAATAGTAGCAATCATTTTAGTTGGCAGATCCGAACCCTAGAGATTCTTTGTGCTGCCGGGTGGAGACTGAGCTGGCATTTAGAAGATAAGGGTTCTGTCTGCAGCCAACCTCTTTAAAGCACAGGGATGCCAGGTGGGCACACAGTGTCAGAGTCAAAATAAAGAATGTCATCTCAGCTATATACATGTACACAGTGTCATGAGACAGCTTGGCTCCAGTTAAGCTCAGTTTAGTTTAGGCATGCTTTACCTAGTGGCGCTCCTCCATGATTTAATTTGTGTCCCTGAGGGGAACACATCTGGATTTTTTATTGTAGCAAAATTGTCTAAAACACTTTCCAACCTCTGTCAATCCCTTTAGAATAAAACAGGATGTGCCTTTAAGACTAATATATGTGAAAGGCCTGTGTTCTGATTGGCTGTGACCTGGGCAAAATGTTAAAATAGTGAAACATTTGCACCTCGATTAAATTGACAGCGCCAGGAGGGGTAGTTTGATGACACTATCTCTTCTTTTAATGGGCAGTTTCCAAAATGTTTATATTATTCAATCTTTGAGATGTAAGCAGAGCCGTTCGTCGGAGGTTTGATGTGAAGTGCTTCATAAATAAGAAAGTCACTGATTCATAAGTGATGGTGAATGGAGTCAGACATCCAGAGTGTTTATTCACTCTAACAGCTCCCTCACAGAAAGGTTATGAAAATGCTGCCTGATGCCGAAGATGTATTTGGGAAGATTTCAGATGCATTGCAATGCAAGTTCATATATGCATTTTTAATTCATAAGAGTGGAGTAAATGTGATTTTGTAAGACAAATTTGTACCTAATCTTTTTTGTGCGGTTATTTTCAGATTGAGTACTATTTTACCATCATAAACATGACATAAAAAAATCCAGAAGACTCTTGCAGGCTCAGCTTGGATTGTTAATAAAAGAGCCTATATTTATGTCTTCCTTTCACCACCCTTGTAAAGAGTCTGAATTATGTCAAAATTTTAGAAAAATAGTGAATTCCCCTTTTTCATGGACTTGCCTTCACGTTTGGACCCTAGAGAGTGTGGCTGCAGTCCAGTATAAATTAATCAGCACAGGCCTCACTGGAGCCAAGTAACAAACTTCCAAAAAGCTAAATGGGAATGTAATATATTTTAATTTTATATTGTTATTTATCGTTTATATTGTCAGTTCTGAGTGATCACACATTATTAGAGTATTAACAGTTTATCTTCGTGTTTAAGCTTTCTGTGATGCTTAATGAGAAGCTGCAGACTTTCCATTTTATTGAATGTATTTGTCCACTAGATGGCAGTACACACCAAAAATGGATTTCTTGTTAAAGATGAGGGACGGACATTAGAGCGTACTTTTCATTCATCTAGAAGCAGAGGAAGAGAAAGTAAGGAATTTAATACTAGAAGGCAAGAAATAAAGCATGGCTGTTACGGCACATATTCAGAGGGCAACTGGAAGCTGCCCTTGTCTCAGAGCAGCACCTTATTTATTTATTTAATGAGCTCTGGTTCTGATTTCTAGTCTGGACACCTTGACCTGCATCCAAGTTTGAACCCCCTGTGCTAGACAATGGAGATGTATGGAGACCCCTATAAAAATGGGTGATGCATATTTGGGATTACTCAGCAAATACTTTTTTGCTAAGCTACATCAAAAAGCAGTGTCTGTCTAGCTGCAAAAATCTATTATAAGCAGTTCTGTACTTTAAAAGTGTTGTTTCTTATCTACATCCGTTTTATCTCTGCAGGCGAGACCATCCTGAGGAAACTGTGCCGGAGGGCATGTGGTCCAATAACTGTCAGTACCTTGACAGTTCCTTTGTGGCGTCAAATGCTCCTATTTATAGCTGAACTCTAGTGAATCCCCCCCACAATGTCTAGGTCAGGGGCCTGTTGCCCCATTCTGCCTCAGAGATGCATACCAACCCTCAACCATCCACGCCCTGCCAGGGCCACACCCCAGCTTAAATAACTTTCACTTCCCCAGGCCTCTGCGTCTCTTCATTTGGGGGGCTGTCGGCCATGTGGGCACATGGTATCAGAGTCATAGAGGCTGACGCGTTAGCAAGGAAAGCTTGAAAAGCACAAGAGGAGACACTTTTGTCCTGTTGGATTACTGTTGGGTGAAGAAAGCAACCATTCAAATTACACGTGTATCTGGTTCTACTTTTTATCTCCTGGAGATCCTTCAGTCTGGCCCACTGAAAGAGCAGGCACTACAGGAAACAAGTCCTGGGATATCCAAGGGACGTCCTCTGGTAAATGTATGATGTGCTGGACATTTTAATTGATTAAAAAAACTGATTGATACTCTTTATAATTGACTGTGACGATGGCAAAGCAGTGAGCGTTCTTTTCAGACGAAGGCCTGAATGAGCTTGTAGTTCGAGGCGCAGTCCCCAGCCATTTTGACGGGCTTTGTTTGTGACAGTTTGTGAGTCACACGCTCCAAAATAGAGACAGAAATACTTTGCGTGCCCGTGAGGAAGAGACAGCGTTCTGAGGAGCCAGAGGGAAACGTCTGAGAGAAAGAGAGAGAGAGAGAGAGAGAGAAAAAGAAAGAGAGAGATCCTCAAAAACACCCACTGTCATCTCCCCTGCCCAGACAACAACAGGCAGCAGGCAGCCGGAGGGTCACCGTCACGTCGGAAGACCATCACCTAGACAACCTGACACGACTCGTACATAACTGTGGTCCGAAATGATCAAAGCCGACGCAGCCTTGGTTTAAAACCTCCACACGCTCAAGTGGATCTTCCAGGATACTAGTGGACCAGCAGCAAGTCCTCCCACACTGTGCCAAACTAATTAGGCCTGTTTGAAAAGCAGACTGCAGCTGAGAAGCCTTGTCTCTGAAAATCTAAGAGACATGCTAACTCAGAAAAGAAGGGGTGCAAATCTGAACCCTCAGGAGGGGCCTTATTTAAACTTGACAGCCATACTGTCCCCCATCGGTGCTGTCCATTTGACCCAGCTTGCTTTAGGCTGTGCAATTGTTGCCTTAGTTGCTCACAGAGCCGGTTATAGCGCCCCTTACGGCTTGCTGTGCATGGCTGTATGGTGTGCCTGCTTTGCCCTCTCGACGGTCATCTTCATCCTGGACGTGACACGGCTCCGTTCTTGTCTTCGGGTGTCCTGGGACGACCTGACGGTGACACTGGCAGCATCAGCCGCTCTGGTGTACCTCATGGCCTCTGTTTTGTACCCAACCTACTTCGTGAGTTCAGAGTGCCCCTACAACGACTGCGAGGTGAGGAACTTCCGGATAGCAGTGACCACGTGTTCCTGGGTGGCTTTTTTAGTATACGGTGCCGAAGTGTTCCTTTCCCGGGCTAAACCCGGCAGGCCAGCGGCCTACATGGCTACACCTTCCGGCCTCCTAAAGGTGGCGCAGGTTTTTGTGGGCTGCGCCATCTTCGCCACCAGGAGCGAGTTCTCACTCCACGGGGCCACCATCTACTGCGCTGCTGTGTTCGGTGCCTGCTTGGCCTTCACCTCGCTGGTGGTGGCCTTCAAAGTGTGCGGTCGCTCGATCCCACTCAGGGAACCCTCCGACCACTTGGTTACACTCTACGCCTTCACCGCTGTGCTGCTGTACCTGAGTGCGGCTGTTGTCTGGCCCATCTTCTGCTTCGACAGAAAGTACGGGACCCCGATCCGACCCCAGGGCTGCCCCAGGGGGAAGTGTGCATGGGACAGCCAGCTGGTCGTGGCCGTGTTCTGCTTCGTCAACCTGGCCCTGTACATTGCAGATCTCTGCTGTTCCCAAAGAGCACGCTTTGTGCCGCAGCACTCACGTGTATAGAAGACACTCAGTTATTTTTGAAAGCACATTACTACTGTGGTTCCAACATTTCTGACATTAAAAGTGCTGAGGGTGAATCCCTCTTGCCATGACCTTGCCCTGTGGTTCGCATGATCAATTACACAATAAGTACAGCCTTGTCTGAATGAGTCAACGTACATTGATGTTGCTTTTCATAGTCTTTAATACATTAGTTTCATGTCGATGCATGTTTTAAGTGTTTGTGGTGGTCTCTCACAAGTATTTGCCAGAAATAGTCAAACATTGTTGAAATTATCAAGAAAAAACACTTAATATTTCTAACATATTAGCTTCTATCTAATACTAAAGCTTCAGCCTTAAAGACCAGATGTAAAGGAGTGTCTTGTGACAAATTTTGGCTTACATAATTAGAACGTGAACAGAATTATTTTTTAAATTAATTCAGTACTTGTGTATTAAACTGTGCAGAACTGCATTCTTTGAATGCATTTCCCATCGATCAACAAAACATGCAATTTGAAACTGGTGTGACCAAACTTTTGCATACAACCGTTCTTGTCGACCACACCATCAGACTGCATGCCCAGCATTCCTGTCATTACTCTTAAAAGTGCTGAGGGTGGGCCTGGGTCCTTTGCCTGACCCAGGATACACTATTAGTTAACCCTGAAACAAGATCCACGCTCACTTCGCCCGGCGTCCTTGTAAACCAGGATTGCCTGTCCTGATATGTGCTTAAAAGCCCACTCTGGTATGACCATCTTAATCCTGAAAGCCCCCATCCCCCTTCCCACAGGCCGGTCCTGGCGGTCTGCCCCCCTCGTCCAGCTGGTCACTGCCTCCCTCAGTCAGCAGGTTCTCTCTCCTGGAGGACGCACAGGGGCTAATCCTGCTGACTCAGCAACCGTTAAGATCTGCACATTTTTCATTCAACTCTTCATTTTCTCTCTCTTCTCTCCCTTTCTGCTTCTCTCCTCCCCTTCTGTTTTTCTTTCTCTCTTGCTCTCTTTGTTTCTTTCCTCTTCCCTTCTGCATCTCGCTCTCTCTCTCTCGCGCTCCTTCTCCCTTTCTCTTTCTCTCTCTCTCTCTCTCTGTCTCTCGCTCTCCTTCTCTTTCTTTCTCATATCCTCTTCTGCTTCGCTTTCTCTCTCTCTTGCTCGCTCTCCTTCCCTCTCTCTCTCTTTCTCATTCTCTTCTACTTCTCTCTCGCTCTCTCCTTCTCTCTTTCTCTTTCTCATATCCTCTTCTGCTTCTCTTTCTCTCCCTCTCTCTCCTTCTCTCTCTTTCTCTTTCTCATATCCTCTTCTGCTTCTCTATCTTGCTCTCTCTTTCTCCATCTTGTTCTCTCTCTCTCCCTACTCCTTATTTTTTTCCCTCACTGTTATGCCACTGTCCTTCAGTTTACTATTTTTTTCTCTCTCATCCCTCTCTCCTCTCCTCCTTTGTCTGGCCTGTATTAAAGAAGCGATAGAGAGCATGCACAGAGTAGACCTGAGGTTGCCATGGAGATTTAAAGTGTGTTTATATATTAGTGTAGCGTGTTTTTGTTTGTGTGTTTTTTAATGGTAAGTCTGTTTCTAAGTTGGATTTAATGGAGGTTGTGGATCGTGGTGTGAATGGAAACATCATGCAGCGCCGCAGAGGTGCGTCTGTTAATGGATGTTTTCTGGTGTCTGATAAAGCATCAGCGATCATAATTAGGGAAGAGGTACATGCTCGAGTCTCTAAGTAGGGGTGTGTGTGTGTGTCTGTGTGTGTGTGTGTGTGTGTGTGTATGTGTGTGTGTGTGGCCACCCTGCCAGCAGTACATCCCCTTCAAAAGGTGCTTACTGATAACACGGGCTGAGGATGAGACTTGCTGACTCGCTGATGTAGATAAACGCTCTCATTTTTTTCAGGCTGTCACTGATTTTTCTGCTTTGCTCGGCTTTCTTTCTCTCCCTCTCCCTCTCTTTCCCTCCTTCTCTTTCTCTCTTCCTTTATCTCTCTCTTGAACCCTATCTTTCCTTCTCTCTCTTTGTCTCTTTCTCCCCTTTCTCTTTTTCCTCATTCATTCTCTCTTCTCTTCCTTTCTCTTCCTCGCTCCTTCTCATTTGCTCTCTCTTTCTCCTTCTCTCTCTTTTTCTCTCTCTCTTTCTTTCCTTTCACTTTTCCTCACTCACCCTGGCTCACACTCTAACATTTATCTCTTTTATGGACCCTGTCCTTCTCTTTCTCTCTCCCTCTTTTCCTTTTTCTTCTCTCCCTCCTTCTTTTTTCTTCTCTCTCTCTCAGTTCAGGTAAGCATAAATAGAGACATGACAGAGTGAAGTAGGTTGGAAGTACAGGAGGACCTCTTTGTGTGTGTGTGTAGGTGTGTAGGTGTATGTGTGTGTGTGTCTATGTGTGTGTGTGTGTGTATGTGTGTGGGTGTGTAGGTGTGTAGGTGTATGTGTGTGTGTGTCTATGTGTGTGTGTGTGGGTGTGTAGGTGTGTAGGTGTATGTGTGTGTGTGTGGGTGGCTCCCTCAGGTGACAGTCTACCCAGATCAGCTCAATCCTTCACCGCTGAGCCAGCGTGTGTGTGTGTGTCTTTGTGTGTGTGTGTGTGTGTTTGTGGGCACAGTGATGCCTTGACCATCTCCCATCAGCCTTTGGGGCAGCTGCAGGGCTGTGACATCTCAGCATCATCCATTTGGCTCCGACACCCACAGTCTGGCAGGCCTCTCGTCACTGTGTGTGTGTGTGTGTGTGTGTGTGTGTGTGTGTGTGTGTGTGTGTACTTGTTTTTATACAGGAGTAAATTCACCAGTAAAGTACTGAACTAATTTCTTTTATGTTTTTGTGTTTCGGAATATGTTTAGAGATAGTTAGAAAATCATTATCTATTTAAGATTACTTATAGATACCATGTAAAAACAAAGTCTTGTATCTCCGCAATTGTAATTTCAGGAAAAAAGTAATTTTGCACCAGATCAGATCATCGTAACATTACTGGTCAGATCATCATAACATTTTAATATTCAGATCATCAAAATGAATAAAATGTTTACATGCCATAACAGTTCACAGAATTCCAAAATTCACCACATTGTCTGATGTGATACAGTGGTTGTATCAATTTGATCGGTTTTTTTTTTTAAAGAATGGAAATAAAGAGCACCTGAAAATCTTCTGTATGGGGTGTCCACTTGCTTTTACTAAACATGGAAAAAAGTGAGGTTCACTCCTGTTTCTTGCACTACCTTCGATAAAACACAGATTTTCACCAAAACCCAGGTTGTGTTTGGTACTGCAGCTACCTGTTGCTAAGCAATAGCCAGCTATAGCTAACTGGTTTAGCAAAGATGAGGCAATAATAAGATTTGTTCTTGGATTTTCTTCTTTTTTATCCTTTTTTAGAGTGTAAAAATCCATGGGATTTACATTCACAGCAAGAAAAATTACAAAAATTGTCTTATGGCCAAACCATTGAACTTGACAGGAATGACTGTTGGTTTGGTTGTTTCATTTATATTATACTTTATGTAATAAAATCAGCATTAAACTGTCTTTTTGCTTCAGTCTGTTGAATATATTACTTGATACCTTACGAGGCTCATATTATACTATGATACAATTTATATTGTTTAAGTATATTTATATAACTCTTTGTTCTGCATAAACAACTCTGTGTGTGTGTGTGTATGGCTCAGGAGCTCCCAACAGGAAGCCCACAGGGTCCTTCACTCCCAAACAGAATCAGTGAAGTGTTCTCCCGCATTTGAAAACCTTTCATGAATCCATCCGTCTCAGCTCTTTTCACAGAGTTCATGTATTACAAAGCAACCTCCCATACCAGCATCATACCGACTGCATTAGTGCTACGTACTGTGCAGCGCAAAAGTCTTGAGTCATTTCTCATTTCTCCATATTTTGCTTCCAAAGAGAAATCTTTCTTGTATTTTTAATGTAGTCTTGAGGAACAGTTCTCCAGGCTTCCTGAAGGACTTTCAAAGACTCTCATTTCC
>JBBPCX010000038.1:1356190-1386495 GCA_037974365.1 Hydrocynus forskahlii
TGTTTCCAGTCAAGACTTGGAGAAACTTGTTCATGCCTTTATCACAAGCAGGGTGGATTATTGTACTGGTCTCCTCATTGGCCTTCCCAAGAAGACCATCAGACAGCTGCAGCTCATCCAGAACGCTGCTGCCAGGATTCTGACCAGAACCAGAAAATATGAGCATATCACCCTAGTCCTCATGTCCCTACACTGGCTTCCAGTTATATTTAGAATTGATTTGTGTATGAAATGTGCTATATAAATAAACTTGCCTTGCCTTGCCTTGGGTGAAGGTGTGGAGATGGACGATGGTGTGGGTGAAGGTGTGGAGATGGACTATGGTGTGTATTGTAAGCCACGATACAAATTAGTTTAGAAGAACAAAACGTCATCATCCTGCAGTGGTGCTGCGTTAAGAGAAGATGACTTGAGCTCTGGAAATTGTGTTTTTAATGTACATGGAGAAAAATCTAAAGAAGAAGCGCTGGACCAGTGTCGCATGTACCGGTGTTCCATCATTTTGCCTCCAAGCTGTTTACATTTTGTGCACTATGTTGCATTGATAAACACGTCAGTTCATGATGTACTTTTTATTGGCTGGTCATTAGACATGGGTCTTAGCAGCACACACACTGTAAGATGGTCGTCCTAAATTTCTGACATTCTCAGAAAATAATCGCAGGCTGTCTTTGGTCACAAGAAGACACCCGTCTTTAAGCCTCTCTCACAGTATGACCTAGGACCACCGTTTAGAAGCCATGACCAAAGAAGTCAACATGATTGTTTCAAGATTGTCAGTTTTCAGACAGAACAAAATAAGACAATGGAAACCGAGCATAAAGGGCCAAAGAGAATTTCGCATCATAAATCAGATGGGCCTCGTACAGCATCTCCCTTTCTATCCACCATATAAAAATCCCAGCACACCCTCTGCTAGAAACCCCTAACCAGTCCTGGAGCACTCATGGTCCTGTTTCAGCAGTTCCTGATTGGGGCTATAATAGATGTTTGAGCATGATTGGCCTTGGTTTTTCTAACATGTGCCTGCTTAAGCATGCATGTTGTTTTTATTCCCTTTCTTCCTTCCTGCCAAACAAGGAGCTCCCTGAGGCCATGCATTATTCTCTTTTATGAACTCCATACAGTTTTTCGCTTGCATTGCTTTCCCCTTTAGAAAGTGCCCTGAACACTTTGATTTCTTCAGTTAGGTGCCTTGTTTTCTGAAAAGCATCCCAGTGTGCTGCTCGGGTGGGTTTGCTTTGCTTTTTGTTTCCCTCACTAGAGAAATTCCATGAACTGATGCTGCACAATTGCTGGTATCTCTCCTTTCTTCTTCTGTCCTGCCTTCTCTCGCATCACCGTTTTCTCTCTGTCTCTCTCAATCCATCCTTGCAGAAATTGCTCCAGTACCGTGTTGCCCCTAAGGTGATGCGCTGCATGACTAACACTCCAGTGGTGGTCCGCGAGGGGGCCACGGTGTACGCTACCGGGACACACGCCGAGGTGGAGGACGGCAAGCTCCTGGAGCAGCTTATGGCCAGCGTGGGATTCTGCACGGAGGTGGAGGAGGACTTGATCGACGCCGTTACCGGTCTCAGTGGCAGCGGGCCAGCTTATGTGAGTGCATGATTCAGGTGGGGAGTGGTGGGTGGTGATGCTGCAGGGGGAGGAGTCCATGTTTTGGAATCTGAGTCGGGTGACTTTGACATTGAGTGTGAATAACTGAAGGTAGTGATTCTGCTGTGCAGCTTTTTGAAGCTGTTTACAATGTATAAAATAACTGTGATGATTTTTCAATCAAGAATACGTTCACTTTGTGGTCAAAATAAAATTCTAGAGCTAGTTTAAAACTTAAAACCTCTGTTGTCTTTAATCTATTCCTGTATGCATATGTTCCTCTTCTTATGTCTTTATTATACATTTAAAAAAAAACAGGCATTGCATCATTTCTTAATGAATCCATGTAAATGACAATTAAAAATCATAAACATTCACACCTACTATTTGTCCATGCGTTTTGTGCAAGGGAGGTTCTGTGGTGTCAGAATGTTGGAAATCTTGATCGAAATTTGACCATCCCCCTTTTTAAAAACATTTTAAGTGGTCATTCCGGTGCATATTTTTAATCTGACATGGTTTTAAAATGTTAAATTTGTGTTAATTGCTTGTGTTTTGTACATGCAGGCTTTCACGGCTCTTGACGCTCTTGCTGATGGTGGGGTGAAGATGGGTCTGCCGAGGAGGCTGGCTGTGAGACTGGGAGCGCAAGCTCTGCTGGTATGCAAAAGAAAGACAAGAACACATGACTTAGTGCTTCTGTACTTATGACTTAGGCCTGTTTTCACACTTTCTCTGAAAGACATGAGTGTTGTGGAATGTCGTGCCTTTCATTTTCGGCTTCCGTGTTCACGGTTTAGAGTGTCTGCTTGAGGAGTGTGCCCTGGATGTCCTAGCAGTACTAGGAGTTAAGCCTATAACCCCAGAAAACTACACAAAAAATGAATATAAACGTGAAAATGTGAAGTCTTCAATTCATGACAGTTATCAAAGAAAATACTAGTTAAACTAGTTCTGTGACTTGGACGCTAAACTCTCTACCCAGGCTTGACTTGACTCGACTAGTCCTAGTCTTGGGCTAGACAAAGGAGGTCTAGACTATATCTCTGCACTGTACGCATGTAGGCTATAGATAGTATGTCTGATACAGGCCAGAGGCCCGGGACTCACTGAGCTGACGCTGAAGAACTGGCGCCAGCTACGTCTGAGTCATGATCGCCTTCAGCTCACTGCTGCCTCAAGTATCCTGTGAAAATTTGCACTCAAACAAACCGCAAGACGGCGGTTGATGGCTGGCGCACATGGGTTTTTAAGGCGTCTGTGCGTAAGCGAGCACCTTTATATAGTAGGAGCTGAAGTAGTCTGTAAAACTGCAGCATACAAAGCAAAGAACATGTCTGCTGACTGACTAATAAGCTTCAAATATCCTACTAACCCTAATCCATGTTACAGTAGAAAGAAAGGCTATTTACAACTAGGGCTGATCCAGTACCCAGCATCCGTCCAATATGGGCAAAAGTCACTGGATCAGATATTGGAAAAAGCCTGAACGGTCCCGAAAAATGTTTAACTACAGATGAGCAACAAGGCTGTTTTCCAAACAGCTCGCTGCTCCCTACATAGTGCACATAAAATACAGGCTCCTGCACCCTAATGGTGTATAATAAGTCTAACAGAGTTTCTTTCATGATTTTACCATGTGTATAGAACTTCATAATGGACAAGCTGTGCCCTGTATTGGTGTAGCACCTCACATAGCAACCACTAGAGGAAGTAGACAGTCAAATCAGATTTGGTCCACATCCAGACTATTGTATTAATAACAGCTTAGTTGTTTAAAAGAGGGAAAAAACAGTATTGGGTTGCTATTGGTATCGGCAGATACTCAAGGTTGCAATATCAGGATCGGTGTCGGCATGAAAAAATCGTATCAAGCCACCCTTTCTTAAACAATGGTAAAAAATGTGTTTTTACAATAAACAGAGAGATAAAACACATGGTTGGTACAGCTTCATAATTAGAAAAAGAAAGTCAATGAAAAGCACTCGATTAGTGTCAGTCAGCCATTGATGCTCATCAGTCACCAGATGACTGTTGAGTTGATCCTGGGTTTTACTCTGTGTCATAAATTCTGAAGAACATCTAATGAGTGTGATTTTTTTTTTTTTAATTAAATTTTTTTATCTTCTCATCTATATTTGCTCCATTGTGTACATTTATAACACACCTTTGCAGTTTCTCATGCCTTGGCATTAAAAACTGTCTGACTGATGTGTCCAATGGTTTTCATGGCTGAAGGGAGCTGCTAAAATGCTTCTGGACTCAGAGCAGCATCCAGGCCAGCTGAAGGACCAGGTGTGCTCACCAGGGGGCGCCACCATCCACGCCCTGCACTTTCTAGAGAGCGGCGGCTTCCGAAGTCTTCTCATCAATGCTGTGGAGGCTTCATGTATCAGGACCAGGTACTAACAGGCGTCATATTCATGCCTCCTTCAAATAATACAGTCTACATGAACACAGAACACAGATAGAAACCATGAAATCTATGTACACATATAAGTAAATCTGTAAAAATTGTGTGTTGAGGTCTTTAAGTTGAAAGTAAATTATACACTTGCATTGTTCCAGCAAGTTAATGTGCACAATAATTCTAGTGTAACTAGGGAAACTAAGATCATAGTTTCAGTCTATTAATAACTAATAAAATGCTGTTGTTATGCAGGATCAATGGTAAAAAGGAAAATCAACACTTTCCAAGCTGTAGGTTGATCCATGATCGAGCCTAGAGGTGGTGGAGGGCCAAATGAACTGAAAATTTAGGAAAAATACCATATTTAAGAGTATAATGTGTAGCAGATGAATAGTTTTTCCAACAAACTGTGTTCTTTGATCAGGAGTATTTGCATATGATTGTATATTGTGCTGCAGCTCTGGTCTTATGTCTTTGGTTTTTTTGGGGGTTTTTTTGTCTCCTTCATTTCCAGAGAGCTGCAGTCTCTGGCGGATCAGGAGAAGATTTCCCCCGCTGCTATCAAAAAGACCACCCTGGACAAAGTGCTGCAGCAGCCAGGAATCTCTGACACATCAGTGGGCACCAAGAGCAGAGTCAACCTTTTTAACAACAAGAGTGGAGTCAAGAAAGTCTGAGGGAGAAATGTTTTTTTACACTCTCTCTCTCTCTCACACACACACACACACACACACACACACACACACACACACACACACAAACACACACTCACACTCATTTTATATTGCTTCATATGCTCCACCGGGCACCTACAGATGTTACCCAGCCATTCTGACAAATTTTGTACAGAGTAGTTGGAGACGATATCCGTCCAGACACACACACATACACACACACACACACACACACACACACACACAATTTCAGCCTGAACAGAATGAACAGAAGTGCATTTCTAGCATGCTGTCTGTCACCTACAGCCTCCTTGCAGTGGCAGACAGTGCACTCCCCAGGGATAAGATTGGGAGTTAGCAGACGGTAGATGATGCTATGGACTTCCTGCCTGTAAGAAAAACACTCAGCCACAAAGTCGGTGGAAAGTTTCTTGTTAAAAGGGAATTCCACCAATTTTTCTAAATTTCTGCATTATTTACTTGGCCATTTATTTACTTGCCGACTCAGATCTCTTTCAGTGATGGAGATGGGAACTGAACATTGATGTCTACAAAGCAACTGAAGCCATTTTATTTACAGTCCAAAACCACCAGTGAACCTGTACGTGCCTTCTGAGTTTTTATATGTAATGTTTGTGATGGTAAAGTCAGAAAATATAAGCTTCATTTGGGGGCAATCTTGCCTCACAGCCCCCTGCATGTATCTCTCCACCATGAATGTATACTTCAGGTTAAAACAGTCTGTAAACTGTGGACATCTTGGACGTCATGCAGTGAGGTCATAGCCATTTTATGTAATAAGGGAGCTTTTAGTGGCATTTAACTCTTTCATCACCTTTGCTGCGGACATTTCTGACTCATTAAGCTTCTCTAGATTGGAGCATTTCACATTAAAGTGCTTTCAGTGACGGTGTTTATGCAGAATTATGCAGAAATTCTGAAAAATCCGTGGATTTCCTCTTTTGTCCATACACACACAGTTTTTCTTTAGTTTATGGAGTTCATATCTATCATTTTCAGGCCCAAAAAGTCCTGTTTGTTTGTTTTTCCTTGCAGATGTATGGCATGATATGATCAGTGTATCTCCACTGTCACACAAAAAACTTGATTTTGTTGTTTTTCATGTAACATCCGAATAGATCAGCTACCCTTATATACCATCATATATATCAGCGCTTACCAATCCTGCTCTTGGACATCTACCTGCCTGAGAACTCTAGTTCCAGTATCTGCGATACCTCCTCTGGCTGAAGAATTTCTGTAGAAATTCCTGATTGACTGATGTGTAAAGGGCTGAGGTAGCATGTTAGAAGCAGGTTGGGGCTCAGCTGAAAGTAGGGTTGGTGACCACGAAAAAAAATAAATAAAAAAATAATAATAAATTTTAAAAAAAAAATATATATATATATATATATATATATATAAAATGTGTATTTTTTTGTTTGTTTTTTTTTTTACAACAGCAACAATCTGTTTTAGGGGTGTAACAATAGAGTCAAATTCAGAGGATTCAGGGGACACTGTTCGATCCACTCAGGATTTCCAACAACATAAGACTGAAAACATTTCAATATTCTCACAGTGTTTGGAATTAAATCTGAATGAAGGAAAAGGATAACTGTTCTGGTCTGGCACAATTTACTAATGAGGCTAGAGCTGAAGGTGGGGGTGATGTATGACATGTGCTGCACTGTGTTGTTTGGCACTAGTTTAACACTAAACAATACAGATACATCAATTATCATTATCAATAGAACGCTTACTCTACAATATTGTCGATTGTTGCATTGTGATGATATATTTTGATGCATTGTTACACCCCTAATATTATTAATGCTGTAAACTGATTTGCTGCATTGACTCAGCCGTGTCCAGATTTTGCATATTGCCAAGTATTGTCTATGATTTCCTTTCCTTTCCGTTGTTTGGGGTCTCATTGTTTCTCTTTCTTTGTAAAAGCCCGTTAAAACAAAATGTGAAATTGATATGCTGTCCTCACCACATACTTGAGATCCATTCTGTTACTTTCATATTTAATTTGCTTTATTTGTAAAATGGATGGAGAAAAATGACAGATAACCAAAGCATATATTTTGTAATCTGCTTGCAAGAAGTTATTGTGTTGTCATGAATGGAGAACGAATGGAACTACGTTACCTACTTGTGCATCACACGGGCATTTGTTACCGCAGCTTTAATAAAGGTGCTAATCATGAACCCATGAACACCTTTTTTTGATTTGGAGTGTTTTTAGCTGACCATTCTGAAAGTCCTCGTGACTTTAGAGAGTGTCGCCAGGCAAAACGAGTATCTGATTAAGGAAAAAAAAAGTTCCTTTTATTTGTTCCCGGTGTATAATTATAGCAAGGGGATGGCATGAATAATTAATGTCTCTGTAATTGAATTAACTGGAGACCTTTCCCTGAAGCCCATTAGTCAACCTTACAGGACAAGCAGCTTTAGGACCCTGTAATTACCTGTGTGCTATATCATTTATTTGCAGGTCTGTGGGACAAAGACCTGCTTTAAAGGGCTGCACATGGGGAGTATTTGGGCAGTGACATTTCTTATGGTTCTCTAAACCTGTTTAGATGTTTATTGTTGTGTTCTTCCAATCTTTCTTTCCTCATTATGTGTATTTTTTCCGCACCATCGGCTAAGACGTGCTTCTTCAGTTTGTAGTGGAGATATGAGGTCAACTCTTGGGTCAACACACACAGTCCACATCCCGTTTACTTATGTGTTTTGTGTGGTACATCATGCCGCCTTAGAAACTGCATAAGCAAGTCTATTTAACAGCTTGAGACAAATCTGCAATGATTTAGATCTGTAGTTTGCGCAGCAGGACAAATCCCTTTTGTTTCTTAAATCTTAAAACACTTTCTCAAGTGATATAATCTGATTTGCAGGGTCAGGTTGTAGGTGCCACTGAATGCGCATTCACACAAGTGTCCTAATGCTGACTAGGGTTGAGGAAAGATTCACATTTAGGGGCTTAGATCCAAATGTGTACCATTCCAAAATAGCATCAGCAGATTATGTTAGAAGACTAATCGCCCTAAATACATCTCTGAAGTTTCTGGTGTAAATAATCCTGGTGAGTTTCTTAGATCTGCAGGAGCTGGTTAGTTAGTGGTGAAAAGAGCTGAAACTAAATATAGTGAAATGGTCTTTATTCTCTATGCTGTCCAACCAATTGCCCGTCAACATAAGATCTGCATCAACTGTGGCTTTAAAAAGCTGCTTGAAAAAAACACTATTCTCCACCTTCTTTTAAATATCTGCACTCCCATCACTTTTGATTTTCTATGTATTCTTTTTTTTTATTATTCTTTAATTTGTTCATTTCCTACTACTTGTATGCTTAATATTTTTCTTCTGGTCATGTAAAGTGCATTAAATGACAGTGTTTTATAATGGGCTTAAAATTCAAATATTTACAGATGTCACTGTAAAACTACAACACTCACTGTGAAAGTGGTTCCGATCTGATTCAAAAAGTAATGAAAAAAGGTACACAGCTCTGAAAAAAGAAACATTTTGGTCACAATAAAGCAACCTTAACCTGGCAGTGTGAACCTATTGAACCAAAAGCTTCCATCACTTGTTATCCTCCACATTCACATTATCCTCGTAGCTCTGGTCCAAAAAAGTCCAAGTTGAAAATGACAGAAATGTTATGTTTTACTGAACTATTAATCTCAGAAACAGCACGAAACCATTGGACCATGAACGGCTGAACCTTGAGGGTTTTAGCCGTTCAAGTCCTGAGGCTTTTTGGGGCCTTCAAGTGAGCGCTCGTCAAGGTAAGAAATAAATGGCAAGTTAAAACATATTGCAGCATAATTTAAAATGAGGGGAAGTCCATTTTTAGATTCACGTATCGCTTTATATCATGCTGTGAGAAGCCACAACTTAATAAAGGCCTTTTTAAGGGTCTCTGGGCCAAAACTGAACAGGACCTGCTGGCCTTTGGCTGTTAATACTGGGCAGTTCTGCTCTCAGTGTCTGTAGGTGTGTAGTGATCTGTCTTGTTCTGAGTGAGGGATTGTTGGACCATTATTTCCTCTAATCAGCTTATTCTGATGGTTCTTATGTTGTCAGACACTAATAACTGACTGCAAAAGCAAATCCTGCAGTTAAATGAGTAGCATTGTAAAGAATCAAATTAACACCATGTTCCTCTCGCCCAAAATGTAGCCAGTCAGCCAAGACGTGTTTGCTAGTTTTGCACTGGAGCTACAAGGCTAATGTGGCTAAAAAAATAACAGAAGCTCATGCCACACCAGTTAGGATTGTGTAAACTGCGTGCCTAAATCATCCTGCAGTTGCAACAAACCTCATTGTGTGGTTATGTAATCTCAAATGGACTTGCATATGTGGTTTTTAGTGTGGGCAAAAGTACACCACAGCTAAAAACAGTAGTGGCAGACACTTTAAGACCAAATTTTGTCTGTCCATGTTCAATAAAGTTACAATAAAGCTAATAAAGCAAACTTCATACATCCATCATGACTTATTGATTAACTAGATTTGACACAGGGGGACAATCTGACTTCACTATCACTTTAAAACCAGCTGTTGTCTACTTAAAGGGGAATTCCAATCATTTTTCACATTGTCAGCATAACTCAGTCACTAAGAAACAAGTCCTTCAGGAGTCTGATGTGACATGGAGGAACTCGCTGACTTTTTACAGTGGTGGTGAATGGAACCAGGACTCACGATGCCTACAACACAAATAGAGCCATTGTATTTAGAATCAGAAAACTTTACTGATCCTGGAGGAAATTGCTTAAGTTTATCGTCCAAGCCCACTGTAAGTCTTCTGGAATTTTTTATTATGTAACATTAATCATAATAAAATAGTGGTACATATGTGAAAAAAAAAAAAATTTTCCCTGCATTTTACCACAAAACTATTTGTGACGGAGCTTTTAGAGGCATTAAACTCTTTGGACGTCTGGTTCCTATCATTACTCGGAAAAGTTACTCAGTAAGTCACTATAGAAAGGAACATTCCACATCAAATCCATTCTTAATTACTCTGCTAAACTTACTCAAACTTACTCGTTTAATTAAACAGTTTTGCAACTCACTTTTGTAATTTCCCTTTAATACAGCACCTGTTATCCAATTACAAACCCTGATACTGGGTTGCATTTATAAATTAGGCCTTTGATAAGTGGTTCACTTGAAGTATGTAATTTTAAATTGTGTGACTACATCCTTGTAAAACAGGTATTATGAGCAAAGCTGTAGTCAGCATGCATAAAGAGCAAATGTTGTGCAAGTGACCTCTGGGCCCCTCTTTTTTTCCTGCCTTGTTGCACTTTACTGTAAAGCACAACCTCACCAGATTGCTTAACAGGAATTATTTCTTTCATTTCCGTTTACTATTTCTTCTTTTATTTTTATTCGGCAATACTGAATTGACAGTAGCGCTGAGCATTTGACACATTTAACAAGTGAAAGTTTCACATTTTGGAACTCGAAATCACATGTCTTCATTGTAAAATTCACATTTTTGTGCCACAGTACCAGCCCCTGTGTGCACAGTGTGTGCGCAGTGTGTGTGTGTGGACTATAAAATTCTCCTGTGATAAGAAAGGTATGCACCCAACCCCGCTGGTATTACATGAGACAGCTAGAGGCCCTGGCTATTTATAGCACAGAATTTTGTATAGATTTTTTTCCTTCCCCTGCTGACATGGAGATGGAGCGACGATTGGTGGTCTGGAGAGACAGGCGCCTTTTTTAGCGCTCTGCCGCCAGCGTCATCTGCAACGGGACACCTTGGAGATGACCTGCATGTCAAAGTTCACGCTGAGGAAGTCATGAGATCGGAGTATGATCATGGAGGGGCTGATGACTCCAGTCAAAGCTGGTGCATGTTTTTAAATGCTGCATCTTTATGGACAAACAGCAAGCTTCTGAGACATAGCAGCATATTTTCACTGTTATATCATTATTTTTTGCTTTTATTCTTTCTTACACTACTCTTCTTTACACTATTTATACATTTTCAATTTCAAGTTGATTCATTCAATGTGCTTTACAGAAATAGAATATGAAATAGAATAATATAGAATAAAATAATGAGAGAAATAAAAGAATACAAAGAAAATCAAGAAAAGAATGTTGAACATGCAATAGAAGTGCACTGATAAAAATGTATGACAAATAGACCAAGTGCTCAGCGTTTTGGAGATACTAAGTGTTCTTACTCTACCATTTGATATGACAAACTAATAGGTTCTAATCGGTTCATTAAAGCTTTAATTTGGCAAAAAGTCCAATTTAAACAACTATCCACTCATCCCTAAAGCAGACGTGTTCCTTTTCCGTTAAGACATCTCCAAAACTGCTCTCACACCACTAAACAACAGCCAGGCCTTTATTAGACAACAGGGTCTGTTTTCACAAATCGCCTCAGGTGTTGGTTGCAATGACCATCATAAATATGGAGTAATCTGATGCAAGATCAGTTCTCTCCATCCTGGTTGTCTGGAATGGCTGCCTAGAGCAGTGGTTTTGTTCATTTCTGTAGCTCATGATAAGTCATACTCAGTACTAACCCACACTGACGAGTCTGTGCCACCTTAATGAAGAGCTACATACAGTTTGAGTAGGTTGAGACAATGCATTTGTGAAAATGATTTGAGAATGATTTGACTTCTAGTGTTTGTTAGTAAAGTTAGCATTGTAGCACTAGAGCTAAACTAAAAAAGGAAAATCTCATCTGGATTCCAATCCTGTCTTGGTTGAACTATTACATCTAGGTTAAGGAGAAAATGTGTACATTTGTATGAAGTGAACAATGTATCTGGAGCAATTTCATCTAATCAGGTTTTAGTCAGTTGTTAAAAATGGCTCTCTACTGCATAAACACATGCTTCTTTTACAAGCATATGTCTGTGTTTAATCTGTAATGGCCAAAATATCCACATGCTTTAGCTTAGTGTTAACCTAGTATTAGAAATCCCAAAGGGCTGCTAGCCAAAATTAGCATTATCATAGAGGTGGGATTTTTTCCCTTTTAGAAAAATAATTTTAGAAACGTATGGCCTGAATTGAAGGCCTAACTCTATTAGTTATGGTTCACCGCTGCAGAGAATGTACATCATAACCTCAAGTAGCATGGAACTTGTGCAACTTCACCACTTGTGTTCACAACTTTGTTAGTGGAAAAAGCTCATCTGCTCAGTGGTAAACTCCAAAATTCATGGGTTTATGAAAACATTCTACACGCACCACTAAGCATTCTTAGCCGAGGTCACATGGTATGCACCTGGGCCTCCACAATGCCAAGTTATATTTTTGCACCTGTGATAATTACAGTGAGTCCAATTCATTGCCAAACAATTCAACACTTAAATTGCTGGCGAAAGTGCTGAGCAGATTACTCCTCCCCATTACAAGAAGAGTGATAATGAGAAACATGGAAAGTGCCTGTCTTTTTTGGGGGGACGGGGTGGTGGTGGTGTTTTCCCATTGCTTGAACGCACTGAATGACAAGCAGTGACGGGATTAGTTCCAATGTCACCACCGCGATTAAACGCACTGGCCTTGTGCGGCGCCTTCTCTGAAGGCCGCTGTTTATTTGTGTGCATGATGGGAAGTCAAGAAGGCACTAAAGTGTCTGGCTAATCCCCCTTTTATTCCAAAGGTTACACCTCGTCTGCCCCGCCACTCTCGAGCACTGATAACTCCTCGCTAAAACACCTCCTATTAGAGAGCGATTTCCCTGAAACATGCTGGCTTTGACATTCTCTTCCTTACCACCTTGCCTTGTTATTAAAAATGAAAAAAAAAAGACGAAAAAGAAAAAAGCTGTAACTGCCAGGTCGCTGGCATTAGTCATTCTTCACAGCTGTCTTGCCCTGTTGACCATAAGAACATAAGAAACACTACCAATCAAGAGAGGCGTTTGTTTGAGAGGACATGCTAAGTTCCCCCTGCCAGCTGCCTTATCATCCTCTCCACCCTTCTACTCTATGCATAATCCACATCGGCATCAGTGTACTCAGAAAAGAGGTACTGGAAAGGTAGAAGGGGGGGGGTGATGGGTCTGCAAAGTGAAATTTTTATCGTTGCCGTGCAGCTGCTGGCTGGGAGAGGAAAAAAAAAAGAGGAAGAGAAGGACAGGTCTGACACTGGGTTAGACGCTTTGCCTCCAGTCGCAGTGAATCATCACTTTGGCTTCCTTTTCTGGGGCCAGCAGCTCCAGCCGGGCCCAGGACTGAACTCACACATGGAGAGTGAACAGAGCTCAGATATAATTAGGCTGGAGGAGGTCAGTGTAGTGCTGTGTAAATCCAGTACTCCTCTTGTGGGACTTGTGAAAGGCCTCCATGCTGCGGAGCCGAAGCCACACACAAGGGCTTTCCACATGATACACAGCAGGTGTTGCCATTTTATCGGAAACACCTGCCATATAGGTGAGCATTGTTGCTTTACAACTGACTATAGCCCATCTGCTGCTGTACAATGTATCAGCCCCCGTCTAATGGACAGGGACGTTCTCGGGACCAGGGTGTGTAAATAAGTCTGGGTTATTGGGCAATAGCAACAAAGATTTTGTAATAGTTCTTGATCTTTCCTGTGATTAAAAACATACTTTCATATTCAGTATACCTCTTACCAATACATAAACGCTGCAGGACCCCCTACCCTAAAATAAATTCCTGCAGTTGTGGATGGGCTCAGAACCTGTTGTTGGTAGATATCATATGATCACTTTAACTGGCTTAAGACAAAAAAAATCTACGTTATACTTCTATCTGTTAACATTTACTAGGCTTACTTAATATTTATTTACTTATTTTAATTCATTTGTTTGTTTATTTAATAAAGTATAGGTAGGTAGCATAGATCGGGAGAACTTGTTTCAGCCAGGGACCAGAGACACTCCAAATCTAGCTGGAAAATATGTAGATGTCATATGTCATATATGTCATGTGCTGATAAAGTTGCATCATATATGTATATAATATATTTATATATAAGATATAAAAATCATTAAATAAATAATAGATACAAAAATATTGAATTAATAATAACAGATTAGCAAACCCACTCTAAGCCTAGTGAACATGAAACAGTTTCACTGAAACAGCGTTAAAAGCATCTTGATTGATGTCTGTTCAGAAGAAAGCAATAAACTCTGCTGTATACTTTAATTTTGCATACTTGACTGATAGGTGATACTATTCCTTTTTCACAGGGATCCACAGTTTCACTTTACTTTCCTATGAATAAAAATGATGAACTTCCTTGTTGTTTGGAAAAAATATATTTCCCTTCACCAAGACCGAGAGCTGTCTTAGTGCTGACTATGACTAACACTCGCTCTCCCTCCCTCAGACACACACAAATGTCATAAATGTATCATTTAAAAAGAAACCAAAGCACAGAGCAGATTTCTTTTACTCCCACTCTGGCACAAAGATTTAATTTTTTAAAGGTTGACTAATCCAGACACCTCCAGTCCTGGAGTCTACCTGTACTGTCCAGTTTCCTGTTTTTCTGTTCCTTTATCAAGAAGGACTTGATCATTAACTAACAAAGGAGCCTGGAAAACACCAGACTAGGCTGAGCCTCTGACACTATTAAGTAAAAGACTTGCTATCCTTTCATGTAAAAGAGTTACAGCCACTCACTCTCACTCACTCACTCACTTTCTGTAACCGCTTAATCCTCTCTAGGGTCACTGGGAGTTCTGACCAGTTCTTGAGAAATTATATTCATTTAAGGAGGTTCACAGTTTGGTGAGTTCCCTCCTCTAACAAACCTACTACACCTGGGAGGCATTTCACACAGAAGGGTAGTTCAATTAGGTAAATATTTTAAGTTAAAAGTTGAAGTTTGCTCCTCTGACTACTGGCTTTATACATTATATGTTAAGTAGGTTTGTTGTCGTTTCAGTCATATACACAGTACACAGTGAAACCAAACCACGTTCCTTCTGGACCATAGAGCAACACAAGAACAAAAACAGAAACACCACAAGACTACATAAGTGCAGACGGGAGAAAATACAGAGTGCAAATAGAGCAGGAGAGAGAGAAAGAGCGCAAGAAAAACACAAGAGCAACAAAACAGGACAAGACAACAGTTAGTGCGGTCAAGGTCTGAATGAATAAAATATTATAACAGATACTGCATTCTAGCAGTGGAGTCGTTAGATGTGCAAAAATACGGAACAGAACAGTAATAAATAATAATTATGCAAATAATAGCAGCAGCAGGACTGAGAATGTGCTGTATATAATAAATAATGGGTATTTACAGTGGCAGCTGGGGTGTAAACAGTTTTGTTTAAGGCAGAACAGTTCAGTGGGTATATGAATTGTGTTAAAAGAGGAAGAAGTTTGGTTCGAGTGTGTTATTTGTGTGTGTGTGTTTGAGAGGGTGGGAGGTTGAGTTTATGTTTCAGTTCTGAATGAGTAGTCTGATGACCTGAGGGAAGAAAACTGCTTCCTGTTTTGGCAGTGGAGGCCTGTATGCTACAGAAACTTTTGCCAGACAGAAGGGGAGAGAAGAGGGTGTGTGAGGGGTGTGTGAGGTCATTCACATTGCTGGTAGCTTTGCTGACAGTGGCACACACATTGCTTGTTTAAACTCCATAGTAAAACACAGGTGATGGAATTGGGTGCTCTAGAGAAGCAACACCTGAGCCTAAGTTCACCATGCCCATGCTCTGGTCCTAGAAACACCATGTCCAGCACATTAGAGTGTTTTCACTGCTCCCAACACACCTGACCCACCACATCAGCTCATTAACAACCCTTTACTGAGTTGGAGTGGGAGTGTTCATCCAGGACCTGAGTGTTCATACAGGACCTGACTTGGGCAACATTCTCATAGGGGAGAATAAAGTCCCCCAGCACTGAGGCATGGAGCGCTCTCGAGTGAAATAACGGACCACCTGAAATTCAGGAATTAAGAGGTCCCAATACTTTTGCCCATACATTGTGGTTGACAGAGGAGCAGAGGTCTACAGGAGTAAATAACCGTCATTACTTCATGTGTTGGTGCAGGAACGTGGTCCCTTGTTCTTATTAACCGCCTCCTCTGAAATAACAGGTGGTCGGTTGGTGGCGACTGCCCCTTTAAGACTTTCTGTCCAGGTTGCGTAGAGCCTTCATGAATGAAACCACGTGACCAAACATCATATGACGTCTGGCTTCGGCACAAGAGAAAGAGGATCAACAAGAAGAAGGCGGAGAGGAGCGGAGCAGGGCTTCCCGAGCCAAAAACACACACTAAACTTGCGCGCCATTGCTTCGGCCTTTACTTTTTGACCCCCTTCTGACGTCAGGGACGGTCCCCGTTCAGCTTCGGTGAGTGAAAATGCTGGGAGGCCGACCTGAAGTTGGGTTTTGCCCTCCGGAGGCTCGGACGGCTGGGTCACTCTCGTCTCGGCTCGGCTCGGGCTTCCAGAGACACCGCTGTTTTGCTGAGTGTGCACGCGCGCGCGCGTGTGTGTGTGTGTGTGTGTGTGTGTGTGTGTGTGTGTATGCATGCATGCATACGTACGTGTTTGTGTGGAGCCATATATTTAGCTCAAACGCTCGTAAAAAAAAAATTGACGCTGGACTGTTTTGCTGAGTGAGCACGCTCCTTTCTCTCATACCTTGTGTGAAAGACATGTACGACCTGTTTTTATGTCTTTGTGGGGACACAATGCTTACAGAATAATGCAAAGACAAATTTTGCGTCTACGAGCCGCGGAGAAATTGATTTCATTTTTATGTTTTCTTGTTTACCAGTAATTTCGAAATAGTGGAAAAATAATTAGAGCAAAATGCAGCTAAAAGGACTTTACTCTCAAAATATGGAGGTGTGAGGTCAGGGCTGGGTTAGGGCTGTGTGTACAAACAACCTATGAATACAGGAATACGAAGTAGTGTGTGTGTTGGCTGCCTTTGGTAAGCCATATCGTGCCGATATGAGAAGGTGGGGGGTGGTGGTGAGGATATTAAAGGGCTCGCCGTGCTGATTCATCACGGCGGGTCATTAAACCGAGGCACCGGGAGGACATCCACAGCTCCTGCCCCGTGGTGAGGCACTTTAACCTGCGCACAAAGAGCTCTGCGTTACGGTGTGAGGTTGGAATAAGTCTTCAGCATTTTTCTCACATCCCCTCCAGGACATACGCGCACACACCACACACTCAGGCTGTCAGTCAGGTGTGTGCACCAAGAAGCCATCGGCTTTTTCATTTTTTCTCATTTGATTTCACTGATTTTATCCCTGCGTATGGGAATGTAGCCTAGCTTCTTATCCCCCTCCCCAGTAGCTCCCAGTATCTCCCCAGTAAGCTCGTCGAAAAAAACGTGACCAGCTCTCTCTCCTCTTTCCACATCCACGGGAGCTGGAGGTAGACAGACCGGCCATATCTACTCAGCCAGGGCCAGACACAGCAGCCGGGGAGGTTAGCTCAGCCACCCAGGTGGGGGTAAGAGGAAAAAAGCCGAGTGGGCACTAAACTAAACCCCCTACTGGAAAAACAACAACAGACCCAACGACGACACGCTGCTAGCGCTAGCGTAGGTAAGTCAGAAGACCGTGTGGCAGCTTTTCGACTTTATTTCTTTATTTATATATTTATTAATTTAATTGCTCCCCACGACCTGAAAAATGACCTGTTTGCCAATAACGTAGTACCAGGTTGCCTAAAAATAGCTGTGGACCGAAATTACCAGGCTATTTCCAGCTTTTTTGTGTGTGTCTCTCTCGCTCCTGGAGGCTCTGTTCCAGGGTCGTTGGTCTATTTTGGTGAGGTCGTAGTTGTAGTAGTAGTAACAAGGTGGATCTGAAACCGAATTTAAAGCTTGAGACCAAATTTAATCGATTCACAGACTTAAAAACACATTTTCTAGCATGTGAGCTTGTTGGCAAAGTGTACTTTTTTGTTTTAGGGTGAAATTTTCAGAAGCAAGGCGCCTCGAATAGCTGCTACGTTAGCTTAATGTTGTCTCTCCTTCCAAAAGGAGGCGATTTGTTGAGTGACCGAGGGCATTTTATCATCGTTTCGTTTTGATAATTGCTTCTGTAGGCATTTTCGTTGCTTGTGCTTTTTGCTGTTTTGGTTTCCGTGGTATTTTTGTCTTTGTTTTGCTCTGTTTTTTGAATGGGAGAAATGAGCTGCTGATTCATCACTCGTTGCTGTTTGTGAGCTCCGGTACCGGGGAGCCATGGCAACGCGGGAGCTCCACTCAAACACACATTACTGCACACACACTGAGGGAATGCCTTATAGCTGGAGTGACTGGCATTGTAACACTCTTAACACACAATAACCATCAAATAAAGATCTAATAATAATCATAGTCGTAACCATGTTCTAAGGTTTGAGATTCGAGGTTACTTTGTCATCAGCAGCTGTATACACGTACATAGTGTGATGAGGCGACGTTTCTCCTTGGACCACGGTGCAACATACAACATTCAAGAGTGGACACTACGAAATATATAATAATAATAATAATAATAATAATAGTAATAATAATGTTATAAGGTTCGAGGTTCAAGGTTACTTTATTGTCAGCTGCAGCTGTGTACACGTACATTGTGTGATGAGACATTTCTCCATGGACCACGGTGCAACATATAGCAATGTTCAACAGAGTGCAGGTTACACAGTAGATGATACACAAATAGACAAGCAATAAATACACAACTAGTATGGGCACTACGAAAGATGTAATAATTGTAATAGTAATGGTATAAGGTTTGAGGTTCAGCATGCATAGAGTGATGAGACAACGTTTCTCCATGGACCACGGTGCAACATATAGCAACAACCATAACATTCAACAGAGTTCAAGTTATGGCAGACAGTGGATAATAGACAAAAGAAATACACAACTAGTGTGGACACTACAAAATATGTAATTGTAATAATAGTGCTAATAATGTTATATGGTTCATCATTGTCGTCAGCAGCTGTGAACATGTAAATAGTGTGATGAGACAATATTTCTCCATGGACCACGGTGCAACGAATAGCAACATATAAGCATTCAACAGAGTGCAAGTTACACAGTAGTTAATAGACAAACAGTAAATAGACAATACACCAGTGTAACAGTAGTGTAATAACTGTTATTATAACTATTGTTAGAATGTTTTTTAAACTGCTTATAACAAATAACATTACTGTTATTTTGGCAGTCAATAACAAAACAGTGGATCCATTACTGAGCCTCTATCGCGTGAAAGCATTATAATAGCTGTTATTAGAAATAACAGACACCAATAAATGACAGTTCACTAACTAAGACTCATGTTATAATAATCCTGATAGATGAGAGAGAATTTTATTTATCCCAGTGGAAATTCTTCTGTCATTAGAATGTTCAGTGTAGTGAACAACAATAAAAGATGATAATACATGTAGACAATAAACAACAGTAATATATATGTGCCTCTCGGTTGTCATGAAACTGTTCAGCCTGATCACACATACATTACTGGATACATCCCTGACTGTATATTGTGTGAATGCTTGATAATAACCCTTATAATGAGCTGTGACATTAGTGAATCCTCCATTACACAGGCACATAGTTTATAGCTGTTTGCTTTGGCTATGAAAACAGGCATGATAATTGTTATAATAAATGCTGTATTGATCCTGTATGGTTTACAGGTGGTCGGTGCATGTGTATGTACTCCAGTTTGGTACAATGACCTTTTTCAGCATACTTTTACAGCTGCTAATGAGTGTGGACTTGTCTTGCTGACCATAAACATGCAGAACCTAGTTCTGGGACCTGTATTTTGAAGAACGTAACTCGTGTTACCAAGCTGTGTCTTGACCTGCCTTTCAGATTCAGTCCTGATTTTGTGCTTGGAGCGATCAGGCGCTGCTGTTGTGTCCCACAGGCACGCACGTGCGCATCCCTCACACTGAGAAGTGGAAAGGCCTCGAGATGTAATCTAATTGCCCTGATGCTCAATTCGTTGTTTGTTGTACAAATCAATTAGCTGATTGATTACAGTGGGGCAGCACATCGTGGCAGCTTCCCTTTTATGCGAGGGCCACGTCCGCCATAGCGTCCTGAAGATCCTCCAATAAAACCCGAATTGTAATTTGTGGCCATTGGTGCAATTAGCGGTGCAAATGGTCTGGTTGAGAGGCCGGGGAACAAGTGTAATTTGATCATTGGACTACTTAGGCTGCACTTTAGGCGGAGCAGTTTTTGCTCCCCCATTCACTTTCCCTGGCTCTAATTGAACGCTGACCGATGCTGATGGGCAGAATGTGCTGATGGTTGAATAGAGCAGCAAAGAAGGAGGAAAGAAAGAGATAAGATTAAGAATGTGCGACGGGATTGGTGGAGACAGAGGGGAACAAGAAGCTTTTTGTCTTCAAGGCATTCTCCAAAAATGCTGAGGCGACTGAAACGCACCCGCGCCTGACAGATGGCGTTTTCACTTGTTACTTAGCTTGCTCTTCCGCAAGCGCGAGTATTCCAGGGCGTAAAATGAGCGCGGCAGGGTCTACGGAGCACGTGTGGAAGCGTGTGTATGTTTTGGCCTCGTTTTAGCACGTGCTGGAATCAGATTCTGGGTAGTCTGATTGCTGCAGTGACATGTTTGGGTGTTTTTACATATGCACTGTCAGGCCTTTGTGTTCTCTGCTTCCTGTAGGCTTTTGTGACTCCTTTGTGTAGCCTTTAACCTTTGTGGAGCACAAAGTACGTACATTAACCTCAGACAGCTGTGGTGAAGGTCTAGTTTCTTCAAGGGGAATTCCACCTTTTCAACCTAATTCAGGTGTAAACCAAGTCTTTCAGAGCAGCTGGGGGTAAAAAGTTGCATTGGGGAGAAACTTTTGTGCTTTAAAATGGTGACAGAAACTAGGGCTCACAATGTCCACAAATATAACCATTTAATTTATTTCCTGAAGCCTTCAAGAGAACCTGCGTGTGTCTTCTGACTTTTTATATGTGATACAGATGCCTAAAATAGTGGTTAATCTTGGGAAAAATGCAGTTCATTTTGATCAATTAACACTCTGCATGCACCCCTCTGCCATGGACGTAAAAAAAAAAAAAAGTTTTAGGCCAAGAAGTATTTTATTTGTAACCATTGCATGTAATAATTTTCTGTAAGTGAATGTTTAGGGGCATTCAACACTTCAGAAGTCTGGCTCCATTCACAACCACTGTGCACAGTTCTTACTAGGTAAATTTTCTCTGGAACAAAACATCTCACACCAGACCACTCTTTACACAGAAATTTCAGTTGTAGATTCTGTAGAATTCATCTTTTAGAAGCAAACAAAACTCTGTCATCATCATTATAAGATATGTCATTATATGACATGGTATCATTATTTGAACTGTGTCCTTATACAAAGTGCATCATTTTAAGCATAACGAGCTCACTTTAGACACTCATTTGGGCTGATATACTGTGGTGTTTGTGAATAGGCTTATTGTTGGAAACAAACAGCGTTTGTCACACGAGTGCTAAGTGTACATTAACGTAATTCAAATTTGTTGTATTCTTTTGTGTGTGTATTTGTGTGTGCTTACTTTCAAGCTTTGAATGCTGTACATGCAACTTTTAGGAGAAAAATGCGACCCTTGCATCACCAACCGCATGAAAAGAAATGCGATGGTTTGCATTTACAGTAAGAGTTTTGCAACAGATGGCAGTTTTTTGTGCTTCCTCTTTCTGCTAACAGGTACTCCAACACTTCTTTTTTTTCTGCTTGCCCTCTTCTGTTTTTCGCTTCCAGCAGAATGATGACGAGGGCAAATAATGGAGCGTCTGGACAGCAATCTTGTGCTGTATATGCATATGTGGCTGGTTGAAACTTGTGCAAGGGTATGTCTATTTAAGTAGACTTTCTCTGGGTCTACTGTGTCATCCTACCTGCCCAGTCAGGTGTGACTCATGCTGGGCTGTGAGGGGCCCAAAAAGCCACCCCCCCCTCCAAAACCCCTTTGTTCCCTTATCACTACTTTCCCTCCACACCAGGTGTAGCTGGAGGAAGGCAAACACATTTGGAACTTGGCAAGGCGCTGAGAAATGTGTCATCGATCTTTTTTTGGAAGAGCAACCTTAATTTATTAATGAGGTTCAGCGGCACATTTTTGCCATAAAGTTTCCAAATGAGAGATGCCCCCACCTCCCCCAATCCACTCTTCATTTAGAAGGCTGCTGTTTACAGCACTGCTTTCGGCGCATCTGCATCTGGCGCGTTTAATAAATGTATATTTAGCGGGGGTGGTTATGAGGACAAATGAATGGCGCTCGCTATTCGGCAAGTAGTGCGAGACGGTGCTGAGATTTATCACTGTTTCAGAAGGAAATGCTGAGCTTAGGCGAAGCAGGAGCCCTCATCAGCCTCGGTTTACACACACGCCCTAGACACACACACACACACACACATTCAGACACATGCACATTTGTATACAATGTCAGGATGTGGGCTCACACATTTGCTCTATATAGAAGATTCAACTGTATAATACAGCCTAACCTTATAAAGGATCTACAGTTTAAACTTAGTTTATTAGTGGTTCTTTATTGTGTCATAAACAGTTTCCAGAGTTATAACACAAATAAAAGGGCAACAGTTAGCTCTAATATCTGAGGAACATGAATATGTGATGACGCGGACAGGTATAATGCTTACAAAGTCAGCAATCAGCAAGATCTGAACTTTGACAATGGTGATGAATGCAGGCTCACGATCTGGCAAGCAACAGGTCATTGTTACACTTTTTGTCTTATAACTGTTTATTAATGTTAATTTAATGTTTATTTCTAATGTGACACAATTATTTACATTAATAAACTAATTAAAACCATTTCAGAATCCTTTATAAAGGTATTATAAAGTGGTACCAAATAGGGCTGCTTGATATGGACAAAATATCAGTATTGCGATTTTACTGCTACATATTCCAATTGCAATACCTGTCAATATATTAAAGGGCCCATATCATTACTTTTCTGCAATGAAAAAGGCGTAAACTATGTAAATATTCCACACACTCCATGCAGTCCATTAATAGGAACTAAGCTGCAATAATAGCCTATTTTAAAACAATTGTTTTGTGATGTCACAAAATGCTTATATTTTCTCCTTATTCAGTGCATAGCAGTTTAGCCCACTCATTCCTGCTGAAGTCATAAGGAGTGTTTCAGCCCCATAATGAGTTTTGAAAGCAATACAGGGCAGCCAATCAGAAAAGAGGTTGAATATATCCATTAGCCACAAATGCACTATAAAAAAAATTCTGTGGCTGGAAAATGGTCATTTAAGAATTAATTAATTAGTACGCTTTATGAAAATATTGGTACACAAACGCATCAAATGTCAGGAGAAAAATGAAAGAGAAGGAAAAAGACCTTTTAAAAACACCTCAGCCAATATCTTCCTTTAATTATTGAACACTGGTTTTGTGAAAAATGCCTTATTAACCTTTATACAGGGTTTATAAATGGCCTATTCTTAAGAACCCTTTTGAAGGGTTCTTTAGGAAAGAAAATTGTTCTATATAGACACCTAACCCCTGAATGCATAAATGGTTCTCTGCATGATTGTCTTCCTTTATGATGATCATATATGGTTCTTTGTGGGGGGTTCTACACTTGTTGCGAATCATAGAACCTTTTATGGTACTATATAGAACTGTTTTGTCTTGTTTATTTTTTTTATTATTATTTTCTACAAAGTCAGGACAATTTTTCCAGGAAATATATGAAAACCAACACACACACACAGCAAAAGTGGCTTTATGCTTATGTGCATAACACCCCTCACACAGGCTGCACTTTCTCACCCACACAGATACACACTCACACACGCAGTGAGGTGTGTGTGTGTGCGCGCGTGTGTGGGAGGATGTGGGTTAGGGAGGGAGTTGTCTAAGGAAGGTGAGGGGTTGATGAAACAGGGAGAAAGCGCTTAATGAGCTGCATCTCTATATACGCCTTCCTCTGCAATGTGGCAGGTGGTTTCGAGTAAATACAGGCTCAAGGTGATCATTAACTTATTCCGTGTGTGTGTTTTTGCGTTTTCGCAAGTGCAGGACATACATAGTGATCGTTCCTTTTCCCTTCAGAGCCTGTAGCGATCAACTGAGGCTGATACAGAAGGAGGACTGATTAAAAAAAATGTGTTCTCTCAAAATGTGTGAGCATCTCTGTTGCTTTTGAGTGTTCGTTATGGGGGTACAGCTAACCCGTGTCTGTGGGGGGAGTGTAGAAACATGACCTGTATTCATTTTGGAATTAATTTGAATCGAATACAGTGAAATTTAATGAAGTTTGTATTCATTTTTTTGTCCAATTTACATTTTATGTACAAGTATTTTCAAATTCAACATTTTGGGCATTAACCTCATTAAAAAAAATTCTGAACTTATGCATGACACTGAAATTTGAGCTTTGAAAACTGACCCTTACCGAATCGAGATATCGTGAGGTCAGAGCTTCACACTCCTTGCTGTGTACAGACACACACAGCAGGGCTGCGGTCTGAGGCCTTGCTGAGCTCCAGGGGGACGAGTTGAAAGGTTTTGGTTTTTTTTTCCCTTTTCTCAGGAGCGAAAAGGGACCAAAAGTGTGGCAGAGAGTGAGGCGCAGACAAAGGAGGAGGGAAGAGGACTTTGGGGTGGTTGTGAGGAGGGGGATCAGTGGAGTCGTATTTTTTTTTTTCCTTCCCTCTCTCTCCCTCTGCTCACTCTCTCACTCTCGCTCAGCAATGATGAAATAGGTTGTAAGAAGTTAAGCATAATCTCCTCTCTACTGTGGAATATCTATCTCCTGTCGCAAGCCCCTCTCTCCTGTTTCAGAAAGAAAGCAGAAGAGAGAGTGGGAATGTTTTTAAAGGTGGTTTCAGTGGGAATCTCTCGCATTTCACAAGGCTTCAGCCATCTGCCACAAAAGGCCTCGACCGTGGGATCTGTTGCACCGCAGTTGTGCAAAAATGGAAATTTCAGGCATTTTAAGTTGAATAACAACCACAAGTCCCAATTATGACTTCACAATAGTTTATTTTAGCACCTATTGTGTTGTCATAATGTCATTCTAGTGTGTGTCCTCACTCCTAGAAACTGAATTAGGTCAGTTTTAGTTCTCCAGAGTCCTTTTAATGGGTAAGTGGTGTCCCGCAGAAGTCAGAGGGGCTCATTTTTAGCCTTGTTGATACAGTGTCACGCATCTGCCCCCTCTGCTGTGAGGTTATTATGAATGGAAGATTGGCTTAGCAATCACAAGAGTACCAAGTGCTTTCAAGTGTTCAGAGTGGACCTAAGAAGCACCAGCTACATCACGCTTAATTATATTAAGGAGAACGTTTTTGGTCAAGCCACCTTATATGACCCAGTTGGTTTTGCGCAGTGAAATATGGATATTCATAACGTCTTTCTCTCTCTCTCTCTCTCTCTCTTTCTTTTTTTTTCTTTTTTTTGTGGCATTGAAGGTTTTCTTGGACTGCCGGGCTGCTGTGAGAGGCTTCGTGAATGTCTCCGAGTTGCATCATCTCACCAGCAATATGCCGCAGTTTTTACCCGCAGTGGCGTACTGCTCCTAGGTTTCTCACGCTGCGAAATGCAGCCAACAGATAAACGGGGCAGCCCGAAAAAAAAAGAAATCGGACGGAGACCGAGGGGAAAAGAACAAGATTTTTTTTGCAATTGTTTGCCTTGTAAATTGAGGGGGTGTCAAGGACAAGCAGGTGTGTAAATGTGGTGGAGATGGTGGAGGTCGCCATGGTGCTGCACTCTAAAACACTCTGTATCAGATTAGAAAGGTAACGGCCTCTTTGCGCATGTCACCCCACAGTCACGCAGCTCCCAACTGGACCCTCATAAGGACTCGGGGGGAGGAAAAGAGTGAGGAAAGGGCTGCACAAAGTGAAACTAGAGAAAAGTTGAGTGAAGGAGTGGAGGAAAGGGGAGTGAAGGGAAGGGAGGAGGCAAAGGAGTGGAAAAGAACAAGAAAGTTGCGAAGAGGGCAGGTGTCGGAGTGCGGGGTGTTGAGTCATAAACATCAGCCAACTGAAGTATACAGACATTGTCATACTGGTTAAATGTGATTACATTATTAGTAACTTTTGCATTTGATTTAGATCCTTCTTTTAATGGCAAAAATGTCAAATAATCAAAAGTTTGGAATACACACTTTCAACGGGATCTCTACATGCTTTAATGAGCTACAAGCTTGAAATATTTCACATAAAGCAAAAGTTTACACCCCACCTGCCGCTGTAAATACTCGTTATTTATTATACACTACACATTCTCTTTCTACTGCTGCTATTATTTGCATAATTACATATTGTGGTACAACCTCTACTGCAAGAATACACTATGTCATAATATTGTGTTTATTCACTTCACTAAATGTTGTCTTGTCCTGTTGTTTTGTTGCTCTCTTGCACTCTCTCTGTTTGCGCTCTGTGTATTTTTGTCCTGTCTGCACTTACACTTGTGGTGTTTCTGTTTTTGTTCTTGCTCCAGGGTCCTGGAGGAACGTTGTTTGGTTTCACTGTGTACTGTGTATATGGCAAAAATTACAATAAACCTGCTTGAATTGATTTAACTTGTCAATTGCGATGTCTGAGGTTTTATTGACTGGTTTCCCTACAACCAGATTGAGCCCACAAGTTGTGGATTACCGGTGGCATTGCAAGACCAGGCTTAATCCTGGTGTAAGAGCCTGTCTGAAAATGCAGTGGTGGTCTTATGAGGAGGCAGACGCCCCAGAGACAGGGATGATGTTCACATGGGACCCATACAGTCCTGCGTTATGTGAGCACTAAAATTGTCACGATTAATTAATGAAGTCAGATTAAGGTCATTTTAACCAGTAGGTTGCATGATGATAATGCATATTTTATCCACTGCTCTCTCTTGCAGAATCTGGTCTTTTTAAAGGCTTTGCGGTTTTTGGGTATGATGTTTTAAGGTTTTTGGCCTGATTTAATGCTGTTCAGTGAATCTTTTAGTTGTTTTGCCTTTCCTGGATGTTTAATTTTTCAACTGAATAATCAGTAGGTTTCTCCTGCTCCTGTAACAGAGACGGCTGTAGTGAAGATGTGTGGCTGCGGAGCGAGGCCCGTGTGTAGTGACACAATAAAGGGCTCCAGAGTGTCCAGGCTGGATGGAAAAGTGCTGATTCATGGTGTTGTGGGTGTGAATGTGGTGACTAAATGCAAATCGATGGTCGTGTGGACAGTTCCTCAGTGGCGGCCGGACAGTTTCTTAAACATGTAGAATAACACTGAATCAAACCACTCCTCTACAGTGTATATACTCTCTACCTCTCTCCAGCTCTCTTTCTCTCACTTTCTGACTTTCTCTCTCACACTATCCTTTTCTTTTTTCTCTCAGCTTCTCTCTTTATCCCTCTCAACTTCCTTCTCTCTGATTCTCTCTAGCTCGCTTACTTTTTCTTCCTTTTCTCTCTGTATCTCTCTTACACTTTCTGTTTCTTTTTCTTTCTCAGTCCCCCACTCTACTTCTTCATCTCTTCGTCTCTACCCCATCTCTTTCTCTCTCTCTCTCTCTGTCCGTCTTTCTCTCACTGTCCTGCTTTCCCTCTCATATTTTCTTTTTCTTTCTTTGTTTCTCTCTTTCTTTCCTTTCTACTCCCTTCTCTCTGTTTCTCTCTACTTCTCTCCATCTCTCTCTGTCTCTCTCTCTCTCTCTCTATTCGTCTCTACCCCCTCTCTCACACTTTCTTACTTTCATTTTCTTTTCTCTTTCTTTCTCTCTCTTCCTTTCTCCATTCTTCTCTCTTACTTTCTTTGACTCACAATATCCCTCTACTTCTGTCCATCTCTCTATCCGTCTGTCACTCTCTCTGGATCATTCTCTCTTTATTTGTCTCAGCCCCATCTCTTTCTCCATCTCTCTCTCTCTCTCTCTCTCTCTCTCCCCTTCTCTCTCTCCCTCGCCTTCACTCTCTCTTTTTCTCCTTTAGCTCTCTCTCTGGCTCTTTCATTGTCTCTTTCTTTCCTTCCCACTTATTCTCATTCTTTCTTTCTTTCTTTCTCTCTCCCTCTCTATAGGTTATTTCTTTCTTTCTGCTGTTGCTGTTTTTGTGCTGACCCGTGTGAGTGGAGGGGAAATAAGATTTAGTTAACTTTATCTCCGTCTGCCTTTGAAGGTGTTGTGGGGGGGGGAACCAAATTAACCTACAAGTTTCTCTTGTGGAAAAAGCCCTTACTAAATAAAAAAAGGCACCCACTTCCTGACTCTGCACTTTTTTCTGCTTGTGTTAGGAAATTTGTCATCACACGGTCTCACTACCTGAGATGAGAAAGGCTGTAGATAGAAAACGCTTTTCTTCTCGCGCCTGACTTACAGTGAGCAGAGACGCTCGGCTGGTTCCCCTCCAGAGTCTGACTGGCTCCCTTTTCCTGCTCCAATCTTACTGCTCCTCACTGTTCCTGCGTCTTCCGTTTAGTTCTGTTTCTTTCTATCTCTCCCTCTCTGTCTGTGACTCTCCCATTCCCTCTCTGTCTAGATTCATTTTTTCCCTTTCTCTTTCCTTCTTCTCTTTCTTTTCTTTCTTTGATAATTTCTTTCCTTTCTTTCTTTGTTCTTTCTATCTTTCTCTTTGTTTCTGCAGATTACATAAAGTGTTAATTCTTGTTCTTTTTCTCTGTCTGTCTGTGACTCTCTCATTCCCTCTATCTACAGTCTGTGTTCTTTTTCTTTTTTTCCCTACTTCTCTATTTATTTTCTTTCTTTGTTTCTTTCTTTCTTTCTGTCCTCCTTTTTCTTTTTTCTTTCTCTTTTTCATGGTTTGTTTTCTTTCTTTCTGACTCTTTGTTTCTGAATATTCCTTCTTGTCCTGTATTCCTTGTTTTCTCACTCTGACTGTTTTTCTTTCTTTCTTTTTTTCTTTCTTTCTTTCTCTTTTCCTCCGCTGTCTGTTTCTCCATCTGTATCCTTCTTGCTTTTTTCACCTCTTTGTTTCTGCAGATTCTATGAAGTATTAATTCTTGTTCTTTGTCTCTCTGTATTTTCTTTCTTTTCTTTCATTCTTTGTTTTTGTTCTCTCTCTCTCTCTCTCGCTCTCGCTCTCTCTCTCATATGCTCTGAGCTCAGCACATGATGTTTTCCTCTGTAGTCTATTGATCGCTTAAACTATGAGTGTTTTACTCTGTTGATACTGCTTTCACTCATTCTTTCTTTTGCGCTTTCTCTCTCTCTCTCTCTCTCTCTCTCTCTCTCTCTCTCTCTCCAATTATTCACTTCACACTTCGGTAGAGAGTCTGTCTCTAATCAATAGCACTGCTGCTTTTAGAAACGATGAATGAGTGGGGACCCTTGGAAGAGAATTTTGTTCACTTTGCCTTTTTCTATTCTGTCTCTCTCTCTTTTTTTTTTTTTTACGTAAAAGGAAGAAATGCAGTGCTCTCACATTCACAGATGTACTTTAGCCTGAGTATCAGAATTGAGCCTTTTAATTGGAGCATAAACAAGCACCTGAGACTGAATAAACGAGCAGATTTTATAATGTGGTCTTATTACGGGCTCCCAGGCATCAGCGTTCGGCCCTATTATTCATTCATTGTGATCGGTCTGATACGGCTCCATTGAGCTAAATCCAGTTAGTGTGTTTGTGACCGTGTATCTTTGTGCCTGCGTGTGTGCGTGTGCGTGTGTCTGTGCGTGTGTGTGTTTGCCTAAGCCGGTTGTACGATAGAGCCACGCTTACCAGGAACTCGCAAAGACGTCTCCGCTTCACACAAGAGCACCAAACAGGATTAATAAGGCTAAAAGTGGCCCACAAATGTACACACACACACACACACTGGGTGGAACAGCCCTGATGCTAGTGGCCAAAGAACCAGTTTCTCGAATGCACCCCATTTTTTTCTATATTTAGCTCCTTCCGATCTGTGAACTACTTAATCATGTAATCATTAAACTGCTTTATCCTGTTTTCCTCTTTAAGTACGGATGCGACAGTTATCTGTTTTAACAAGATGATATATATAACTGGCCTGCACAATAATGTTTATATGAGCGGTGAGTGTCCTTTCACATTAATATTACTAAATGTACCAAATAAAACTAAAAAGAATAAATACAAGTAACATTGTGATTTTATGTTTAGCATGTCACTGTGTTCCTTGTGGAAGTCCAGTATTCCACAAGTATCAGAAACCTGGTTTGGCTCAGTCTGTCCTTCATTAAATTAAAACAGGAGCTGCTGATGGAATTTCACAAATCGAAACAATGGCTGGAGGAACCGAGGAGGAATCTGGAACCGAACCTGTGTTTTCCTTACCAGCTCAGAAAATATCAACTACTTTTTTACAAAGAAAACAAATCTTGATACTTTTTATTGCTTCCTTGTTTGTTTACATTTATTCTAATGTTAACTTTAGACTTAATCACAAACTAAGATTAAATAATTTGCAAACTACTGTAAAATCCAACATTAGGTCTGGTCCTGACAGCAATGTTTAGGATGCTTTGCATACTCACTGACGTTTCCTTAAAAGTGTCTGAATTTTTTTTCTCAGTAAATTTCTAACATTTATTTAACTATACAGGGAGTGCAGAATTATTAGGCAAGTTGTATTTTTGAGGAATAATCTTATTATTGAACAACAACCATGTTCT
>JBBPCX010000038.1:1395089-1411270 GCA_037974365.1 Hydrocynus forskahlii
GTGGGCTTGATCGTGTGATTAGTGGCAGTGGGCTTGATAGTGTGATTAGTGGCAGTGGGCTTGATCGTGTGATTAGTGGCGGTGGGTTTCGTGGCAGTGGGTTTGATCGTGTGTTTAGTGGCAGTGGGTTTGATCGTGTGTTTAGTGGCAGTGGGTTTGATCATATGATTAGTGGTGGTGGGTTTCATGGCAGTGGGTTTGATCATGCGATTAGTGGTGGTGGGTTTAGTGGCAGTGGGTTTGATTGTGTGTTTAGTAGTAGTGGGTTTGGTGGAGTTTTGGTGTTGCTGGGCTGGAGTGTGTCGGTGTTGTGCTGCTTATGGAAAGGGAGACAGACAGGTTAATCAGTCTAATCCTGAGCCTGTGGCGTAGCCCACTGCTCCGTACGGAGGGATTTCAGCCGCAGTCTGGGCAGGAAAACAAACTCACACCTGTCTGTTTTTTCTCTCTCTCTCTTTCTCCCCCTCCCCTCTCTCAGGGTCTGTTGGGATTAGCTGGTTGATCAGTAGTTGTCTATAGCAATTCTCTTTGATCTGGTGTTAGTAATCGGTGCAGGATTGGTGGCAGGGCTGTGATGGCTTAAAGCCACTCACTTTCTTCCAGGAGTTTCTCCAGGGCTTCTACCAGGAAATAACCTCTTCCAACACACACTCGCACCGGCCCTTAATCTCTTAATATGTGTGGGGTGTGTTTACTACCATGAGGAAGGTCAGCACTGTCTGACCAAAAGCCCTTTTGAAATAATGATTTAAGTGTTTTTTGGTCTGTTCTGTTCTATCAAATGTCAGAAACATATATAAAGCATTGTGAAACTTTCTTAGTCTTATGCTCTGTTTTTGATAATGTCATATTTTTGCCATTTCACCCTCCCCTAACTCAGAATAGATTAATGGAACAGACAGAACAAACTCACAAACTAATAAAAGTCAGTGCAGCTGCCTATTAGACTTCTGTTCTAAATGTGTTGGGTCATTGGGTTTTCTGTTTATTGTGAGTGTTAATCAGCCATATACTACATTTTAGAATCAAATCAGAGTGAGAAAATAGTATTGATCCTGGAGGAAACTGCTTATGTTGCCACTGTGCAGACTCACAGAGACACAAAGAAAAGAACAATATAAAATGTAGTGTAAGTCAAAGGCAGTATTCATTTTCAGTATAATAGAGATGAGGTTAAAAAATGCTGAAATGTTCATTTAAATTGGACAGAACATTTTACTGAGGCATCTGGATGACAGACACGTCCTCACTGCCCCTTGACCTCTTCTGTTTGCTGTGGGGTTTGCGATTTGTGAAGCCCACCACGGGCTGCTCACTCTGATGTTGGATGTTTTGGAATGTGCCGAATCATCCTCGTTCTGTCCCATGATGGCCGCTGGCCGGCACAAACAATGGCTGCTCTTCATCGGACCACCCCTCCGCTCCAGGGGTGTCATCCCTGTGCCCGCCTCAATGGGGTTTATTGTAGATCTGTGTGTGTTTGAGAATGAGAGTCAGATCCCAGAGCCTGATCTCATCTTGTTTACAGTTTATTCATGCTTTTCTCTTCTCTCTCGCGTGAAAAAACACTGCATGTTCCTCCTAATTTGATTTCAAAGGGAGGAAAAAAGGGAGTTTATTAACGGCATCATAGTATTGACAAAAAGCTTAGCAGTCCTCCTAACTGTTAAGTCAGCTGTCACAGTTTTTCTGGATTACATTCAGCAGCAGTCCTGTGTTTGTCCATCGATTTACATTCTTGCACTTTTCTTCAGGAAGGAAAATGAAATAAAGCTCTTCATCAAGTACTACAGCAACAATATTATAGCAGTTCCACCTGCTGTTTTTTTTAAATCCCCAGGAGATTCATTCCATAAAAAGAGCCATCTGACCAGGGAGAGACCCTCTGGACCCTTCTGAGAACGCCTGATGATTTCTGTGAAATGGGCTTGTAAATTTAAGCTCATTTTTTATGCTTGTGTTTGAAAAAAGTTCTTAAATTCTTGAAAACTTCCATCCAAACATGGTAGTCCCAATCTCAAAAATGACTAAACTTACTAAAGTTTTACTAATATGAAACTTATGCTCTGAGGTATGTGTCCATATTAAAAGTACATACATCAGTTGAACATAAAAATCTTTACATGTTTTGAAAAATGTGTGTTTGTCCTTATTTTCTTTCCACTTTGTCACTGCAATTTATTAAGACATGAAATATAACATTATATTACATTAAAAGCTGGTAAACTTGCATTTTAATTAAGCATTTTATCATTAGTTAATTTTGGCCTGAGTGGGTCCAGCAAGAATAATGCCCACACGGTCATGCAAAATAGACCGAAAACATTTATTCATATTCGTTGAATTTATATTCATGGTAAAGTCTCAAGTCATTAACTTTTAACCATCTGATATAAGTGGGTCTAACCTTGATGAAGGGGAGCATGACAGCCAGTTCAGCCTGAAATGTCCCACCCCGTCACAAGCCGCCCACCCCACCCCCCTCTGTCACAGCCTTTGTGCGATGGTGTTGTAAACCTCACTGTTATTTGGCACAAACAGTAAATGTGGTTACAGAGGTGTGAAAGTCAGTTTTTTGAGAAGAGCATGTTATTTTGATTAATGTGTCATTTAAACTACGGAGGTCTATGAAACTCATTGAATGACTTTGAAGTCACTATTATCACATTTGTCGGTTTGATATTGGTTATTTGTTGCTCGTAGCTCGTTGAAACACTATTGTTGTACAGGGTGCAACAAAATTCTCTATCTTTACTGTGATACAATCTAAAAATCTAAATATATATGTAAAGATGTGTGTATGTGTGTGTGTGTTTGTATAAAAGTATACAAACATTATAGACAATAGATATTCAGTACAGCCAACACAGGGTGGATACTACCAAAAGTTTGCATGCGGGGTGTGTGTGTGTGTGTGTGTGTACAGTTTATAATATAAAAGCATAATCTATTTTTGCTACATTTGCCGTTTGTTGGCAATGAAACCTGTTGAGACAGAATGTAGATTGAATGCGAATGTAATATTTATTTTAATTTCCTGTGTGAGGATAAATGCAGCGCCCAGCAGTGTAATCTTCATTTGCCACATGATTTTCAGGTCTGTGTGACTATTTGTATTCTTCAAAAGTTCCATCCAAACAACATAGTTCCCTCTCAAATATTAACAAATGAAATTTTATTAATATTAATTTTTTGTCGTGCTTGAAAGTATGTGTCCATATTTATAGTACATAAATCAATTAATATAAAAATTTGATGGAATTATTTGTGTGTGTGTGTGTAGAGATAATATTTCAAAAAAGCATTTGCTATATTTGGCATTTGTTGGTATTGAGACCTCTAGATCAGAATTAAATGATAATATAACACATATTTTAATTTCCTGTGTGTGGATTAATGCAGTCCCTAATGGGCTAACGTTGATTCGCAGCATGATTTTTAGGTCAGTTTCTGACTGTAACTATAACTAAATTAGAAAAAGTAGACATCAGATATCCTTTATCGCCTATGTGTCAAGTGACATCCCATTTTTCTTTACAATTTGACTGAGCACATGCTAATTAGTCACCATTACTGCCTGGTAATCCCCTGGACTGTTGCCTATGCCACTACTTCCTCCTGGGCCGCTTTGCTCCTCCCCTGTGGGTTTTTTATCAGCCTATCAGCATGCAGCATCACACTTGCGAGAAAGGTGTTCTGGAGCTTTAGTGAAGGCACCCAACCACTAGAACCACAGAGGAAGTTGGAGACAGGAAACTGGGGCTTAAGTGTTGGCACTTTCACTAGTCCAGGTCTCTCATCAGAGGAAGGTAACTGGGTGATGGTACACGTGGTGAGAGGAATTAAAACTGCTTTCGTGTGCTTTCCTGCCTCTTAACACTCAACAGTTGCTTTAAAAGTAATGTGGATTTGCTCGAGGCCTTTGTTATGCTGTGTGTGTTTATTAGTCTAGTTTGACCTGATTTACACACTTAATACATGTTACAGCCCCAATTTTGATATGCTTCTAACCATTTCACCTTCTGTCTTCTAGATCTGTGCGGTTTGGAAGCGGCTCTCGTGGCATGACGACCACTAACAAGGGAAACAAAGCCTTGAAGGTTTGTCACCTTTTCGGTTCTACTTTTTCATTTCTCTGCTCTTCACTTGTCTAAAAGGGTCATTGAGTTTCCCCTTTGCTGTATTAAAGCATCAGCTTAAGAGCTGCAAAAACAGACTGGTTTGACTTCATTGTGGTTGTGATGTCACAACCATAAACAGTTCCATACAGCCAACCATTCAGCTACAGTTTGTACATGTACATATGCTCATTCAGGATACAGCAGTTTGGTTTCACTTATGAAGGGCGCTGCCAATTAGAAGTTGATTTGCATAAATCTGTATTAAAGGCACAGCAGCAGCCACAACCTTGTATGACGTAAAAAGAGAAAATTAATAAACATGAAGAATGAATTATTACCCTTTTATGTATATTCAACCTGTATACAGGGAAGAAACAAAATATATAACAAACTTTTCTCTCGTCTTCCCTGCATTTTCCTCATACTCATTCCGTCTCCTGCTCTCCCATCTTTCTAGGTGAAGCGGGAGCCGGGCGAGAATGGCACAAGCCTCACGGATGATGAACTGGTGTCCATGTCGGTGCGGGAGCTGAACCAGCATCTGCGCGGCCTTACCAAGGAGGAGATCCTGCAGCTGAAACAGCGGCGGCGCACACTGAAGAACCGCGGCTACGCTGCCAGCTGCCGCGTCAAGCGGGTCACGCAGAAGGAGGAGCTGGAGCGGCAGAAGGCGGAGCTGCAGCAGGAGGTAGAGAAGCTGGCGTCCGAGAACGCAAGCATGAAGGTGGAGCTGGACGCCCTGCGCTCCAAATACGAGGCGCTCCAGAGCTTCGCCAGAACTGTGGCCCGAGGGCCCGTGGCGCCAGTCACCAATTCGGCTGTGCCCATCTCCGCCCGTGGCCCCCTGGCCTCTGTCATAGGGCCCCTCGTACCAGGCAAGGTGGGGGCCACCAGCGTCATCACGATAGTCAAGTCCAAAACGGATGCGAGGTCTTAGTACAGGCCAGGATTGGGAGGAAAAAAAAAAAGCAAGAGGTTTGGTCAGTGCATCACAATTTAGGCACCCCCCCAGCGTGGGTCAAAAGGTCAAATTGGTACAAATTTCACCCCACCAGATGGGAGACAGAGGTGACGGACATCCAAAACACATCCTAATAATACTTACTGTCTGATGTGGTGAGTCCAGCCTCTCTTCTGTTCAAGTAAAAGGATGGGCCCACATCACGGACACTTTAATTCAAACACCTGGGCTTCCATCTCCAAATTAAAAGAAAAAAAAATGAGAAAAGCAAATCTGTTTTAGTGAGTGTCCCTAGTGGCTGCCGTGAGCGCTGTGTTTATATAGTGTTCTGTTTTTGTATGATATTGTTTGACTTTAGGGCCCAAGTGTATTTCCTGTGTTTTGTTTTTATGACGATTTGTGACTTTTATGCAACGTTTTGAGACGTTTTCGTTGTGTTTCCGATATGCTGTATTTTGCCGTTTTTTCCGTCCTTTCGTACTTTGGAGGAGTCGCAAAACACTGAGATACTTTTCATACTCTTCTCCACCACCTCGTGCTTATAAAGTATCTGGACGGGGAGTAAAGACGAGGCTATTTCTCATGAGAAATAATATAAAAATGGAGCAGTCAGACAGTTTAGAGGGCCGTTTCCAAAGCAGCGGCATTGGAGCTGACGCGGGGTCGGCTTCTTCCCGTTTATACTGATCTTTAGACACAAAATTTTACCCCGCATCAGGTCCGAGATGCTTCGCGGACTGGCGGCCCTGAACATGCTCTACTGTATTCGTCAGCATCCCTTTACCCGTGCTTAATGTAGTGCACTGACCAGCCATTGCTGAAAAGGGAGACGAGAGGAGAGCTGATGTTGTTCGTATGGTAGCTATCAGGATAACTGAGACCAGTTTATGTGATTGGGTAGTCCTTTTTTCATGAGAAATAAAATATTTATTTCTTTTGTTTTTCTATAAAAGTTTGTCAGCAAGGCAATAAGATATTTCTGTCACGGAAAGCTAAACTGCTGATTTTTGTTTCCTTCATGGAGATGCAATGTTTTACATTGGTTTATGCTGGCAAAATTACTTCTTTACTGTTTGTGTTACTTTGAAAGTATAACCCCTTCGCTGATGGCTTGTTTAGCACGTTTCCCCCCGTCTTTGCCTTTCAGTGGCTACAGAAAGGGATTAGTTTCCCTTGTTGGTAAATGCGGAGAACAGTTTTTAAAAAGGTTGCTCATAATTTAAACAGAAAAAAACACTTATGTAAGTGAAACGGGGACTATCTGGTTGCATAAACCGGCACACTCTCACAAGCTTTACCATAAATCTGTCGCTGTGACGTTGCGTAACGTATTCTAAGAATCTTTGTCTATATGGTGGAGTCTTGAATTTTATATTAAAAAACACACACACACTCACATAGAGAATCTTGCATTATTTATAAAACGTTTAAAAAAAGAATATAAAGTTGTTTGATATCTCTTTTTTGCAATTGTACCAAAAGTGGCTTAACTATTGAAGTCGATAGCTTTTTCTAGTGACTAGGCGCGTAAAACTGTGGACTAGCGCGTGTGGTGTGACGTGTAAGTGATAAGGTGATGGTACTGTTCACTATTTTTGGATGTGACGCTCTTCTGTTCTTCTTTTGGCCAAACCCAGGTGATGGACGTATGTTACCCACAATCCTCCAGTCATCCCTGCGCCACACAGCTGCTTTGGCACACAGTGTTTATATCAAGCGGTGATTTAATTCAATCAAAATCGCAGAGATCGTTTCCGGACACATTTTGCTGCCCCCTAAAATTGGCCTTCGGGGGTCAGTTCAGCTTAAAAACTGTGATGGTAGAGAAGTGAACGCTCATCATTAATCTCTCCTCCTCCTTGTCCGTGGTGCGTTGGAGCGCTTTAAACTCTGCAATAAGGCAGGCAGCGGTGCAGGCGAGTGCTCTTGTAATGCCAAAGGGACTGGACACAGTTTCCTCGACATCAGCACGGCGGGTCTTTGTGCCCCATTTAGTAACAACTACTCTTACTATATTTGTATTCCTCTTGCAGGGAAAAAAGCAGCTTTCTGAGAAATGTGAGCTAGAAGCTACTAGAGACAAATTCTCAGGAAAGTGGAACTATAGGGAGGGTTTGTGGATCCTGCGATCTAATCACCTCTGTTTGGTAGCCCTTTTGTTTGTGACGTGTGGATTTTTTTTTTAATTTTTTTTTTTTTATATTTTTGGTGTAAAATGTTTGTATGGTAAATTCTATTTAAAGTATTATGTTGTGTTCTTTTTTGGTTCTTTTTGGTTTTTTTTGCGGGATTGGGGGTTATTTGTAATTTTTCTTTAAATGCCAGGGAAGTGACACTGCACTGATTTCAGCCTACAAAAGAAAACAAAAGCAATGTGCTTTCTTCACTCCCATAGTCTTTTGGAAAGGGCCTTCTGCTTCACTTGTACTGGAGGACGCCAGCAGAAGAGTGTTCCTGGTTCTGCCACTGAATATTTCTCCGACCGCAGACTTGAAGAATAAACAACCCAAAAAAATGGTTTTGTGGAAGGTCACGCCTTCTCACGCTATGCTGAGAAAACACAAGCACTGTACGCAGTAATGGTTCTGAATTTTTTCATTTGTCAACAGAGTCTTTGTGTCCTAAGTTTAGTGAGCTACTTAGGCCTTAAAAGCCTCACGCCAACATCATCATAATTTTCCTCAACCCCGACTAGCTCAGACTATATACATAGCTTGTGTGTGTGTGTGTGTCTGTGTGTGGTTTACTACCTCATTTGAGTGTTTGCCCTTTAGATCTGTTCCCTGCCACAGTACTGGAAGCAGCAGGACTTTCTCAAGAGATTATAACAGATTGAACTGATATATATATATATATAATGTGTGTGTGCCTGTGTGTGTGTGTGTGTGTGTGAGTGAGTGTGTACCTCTGTTTTGTTGTAGTGTTTGTCAGGAATTGGATCACTCAGTATGTCCAAGAAGCAGACACTGTCTCGGGGAGTGGGGCCATCTCCAAACACCTGCACAGGAAACACCAAAGAAAGCGGTCAAGATACACACACACATACACACACACACACACACACACACACACACACTCTCTCTCTCTCTTTAATTCACCACAGAATGTCACAAGCACTTAAAAGGGAAATCCACCACCCTTTCAAAAACGGTGTGTGTTCAGAGTGTGTTTGGTGTGAGACGGTTCACTGTAGAGACTCTGATTTCTTTAAAGTGGAGGTGAATGGAACCAGACGTCTCCGACACAAATCCAGCCGTTTTATTATCTATCGCCCCCCAGTGAAGCTCCACATGTCTCTGAGTGTTTATATGGATGCTGATGATGTAAAATAGTGAATCTGAACTGAATCACTTTTCTTTGTGGACTATTTTACCTCATGACGCCCTGCATGTATCCCTCCACCATGAATGGGTTTAGTTTTAGGACCAAAATCTTCTCAGAACTCTGGAAGAACAATGTCTCAGGCGTCAGGCAGCGCAACCTGAACCATTTGATGGAAGAACTTTCTGTGAGGAGCTTTTAGAGGCAGACGTCTGGTTCCATTCACCTGTGTACAGTTCCAGCTCATGTTGTCTGACATTGGCCTTTTTCAGCTTTAACACTATGAGGCTAATGTAGCTGTCATATAATACGGGTGGGCGATAAGAAAATATGATATTATTATCATAATAAATTACATCACAGTAACCCTTTCTGAGTACACATGCTACAAGTCTTATGTAGCTTACAAGTGATGGAAGCTTGGTAGCAGTTAGCATAGTGCTAACTACAGGCCTAAACTGTCGCATACTCTCCTCAAAGCACATGGAGATATTCAGTAATCTCTAATAGACTTGCTCACTGTCATCTATAAACAGGGCCTAAGGTACGTTAGCACAGCTAAAAACAATAGCCACCTTGAGTTTTTAATCCATTTTTCAGCATAGTAATCACAGTTGCAGGCAAGCTTGAGGTGGTTGAAACAGACAGTTAGCATCGTGCTAATAAGCTTACACTGCTTAGCTATGTTAGCTAAAAACTGAAGAAGCTAACTTCAGACAGTGAACATGGCTGCGCTGATCAGCTGTATTTGGGGTAAGGTGGGGAAATCTTTGCAGTAAATCTTTATTTTTTGCTTTAACAGCTCTCACGGTGAACCTGACAGCAGAGCTTTAGATGCCTGTAGGGCTCTAGAAGATATTTGTTTTTCTGAAGCATTCCACATTTGCAAAACAAAAAGCAAATGCAAATCCACAAAGGCATCAACATGCTAAACACCACAGAGGGATGTCGAGACGGGCACTGTAACTCTGAAGGAGGGGAACAAAAGGCTAGCGCATTAACACATTAACATCAGACTAAAGTCTGGGGCTGCTGCTACCTGTTTGCAGTATTTACATTTTTCATAATGTGGTACTGCGGAACACTAGGGGCGCCAAAGAGCGACTCCTCTGTGTAAAGTGAAGTGTAAAGTAAAGTGACCATTCTGTCATACTTGAACACACCACAGCAGACAGTGTGAACAGCACAAAAATTCTTCCTATTAACCCATTCACCAAGTGAAGCAGTGGGCAGCCAGGAACACAGCGCCCGGGGAGCAGTGTGTGGGGGCGGTGTCTTGCTCAAGGGTACCTCAGTGGTGCTACTAGCAGTCTTGGGTTTCAAACCCACGACTTTCTGATCTCAGGGCGAACTCACTAACCACTAGGCCACCAGCTGCAGTGAACAGAGATGAAAGGAGCTAAAGACTAAAAACAAAAATGAAACATTTTAAGCTCCTTTAATTGTGAAAAGTAGAAGGATGACCAGCTCCATTGGGTTTCGAGATAACGTGACGATTCAGGCATGATCACGCTAATAATTTTCCATTGCTTCTTCTTGGCTACTTCAGCCTCATAGCTTAAAGAAGCTAACCTCAGACAGCCACCATTAATACAAGGAACTTCCTTTAACTGTGAAATGTAAAAGGATGTATTACTAAGTGATGATTATTTGTAGTACATATTATTACCAGTACATTATTATCTCTACTATTATTATTGCTTTTAATATTATTATTGAAATAATTTAAAATTGTAGGTCATAGGCCGTAGTTCGCTAACATTACTGCTCCTGAGTGCTGATTGGTGGGCATTATGGTACTAAGAGCTGATTGGCTGGCGTTATTATGACTGAGTGCCAGTTGGCAGCATTACTGCTAGAATGCTGATTGGTGGGAATTACTGCGTCAGAGAGCTGATTGGTTGTCATTACTGCCACAACACTAAAATTAAGTTCAAACCATAATAAAATAAATGTTAGCAAATTTTGAAATGATTATAAATGTAGAATCTGCACAGTTTTTCCTCTCAAAGAGACGAGTACAGAAGTGTTGGTGGAAGGGCCTGAAGGGGTTAATCTGTGGTAACATGCTGTAACCTGCGACACTCTGGGAAAGAAACCCGCGCAACCCTGAGAAACCAGCTGGGGAGCGGAGGTGTTTTTATAGCAGGCCAGTAAATGCAGGATGAAAGAGAGGAGAGAGGGATGGGATGAAAAACAGGGAGTGGTGTGGGATTGTTTTGTAAGTGACTGCTGGAGTGTCGCCCCTGTGTATCCGTCCCTTCACTGTCATCTCCACGTCAACTCTTTATTTCTTTTTTTATTGCGCTCTCTCTCATTTTCTCTCTCTCTGTCTCTCTCTCATTCTCTTTCTCTCTCTCATTTTCTCTCTCTCTCTCTCTCTCATTTTCTCTCTCTCTGCCTCTCGCTCATTCTCTTTTTTTCTCTCTCTCTCTCATTTTCTCTCTCTCTCTCAGCAGCGCTGTTTCAGTGTTTGTTCTTGCTCTTGTCTGGTGTATTGACATTTTTGTGTGTGTTTTATTCCTAGTGTTCCTGTCTGTGCTGTGCAAGAGAGAGAGAGTGTGTGTGTGTGTGTATATGTGTGTGTGTGTGTATGTGTGTGTGTGTGTGTGTAGAGGAATCTGGAGCAGTAGCAGGCCGTGACTTGTTCAGGGTCTGATTTGAATGGCTTTAATGAGAGAGTTTTTAAAACCGCAGCCGTTTTCCTGCCAGGCACTGCACCCAAACAAACCTGCTTCACACAGACACGCACACATACACACACTCATACGCACATACACACAGACACACATATACACACACCCATACACACACACACACACACAAACACACACACACAGGTGTAAACAGGTTTAAGTCAGTTCTAGATACATCACTGACTGTAGAGCTGTAGTGTTAATAGGTTTCAGTCAGTTCTAGATACATGGTAGACTGGTTGGTACAGTGAAGTCTGTTCTGATTTGGGCTGGTCCAGTGCAGACGTGGGACAGAGGGACGGGGGACAGGGGGGACAGGGCCTGTTACAAGGACGCGCCGTGCGGAAGAAAAGGCAGCTGATCTTTGAGAGGATTAAAGTCTGTGGGAACACACAGCCTGGAGTCACTGATTCACTCACGTTCTCACTGCTCCCATCGTCATTCTCAAAACGCGTCTCAATCCTCACCTGCAGCTTCGGTAGGAAGGAACACTGGAGAGAGAGTCAGAGAGAGAGAGAGAGAGTGAAAGTGAGGTAGAGACAGTGAGAGTGAGGTAGAGATAGTGAGAGTGAGGAAGAGACAGTGAGATGTGAGAGTGAGAGAGTGAGGTAGAGACAGCGAGAGTGAGTTAGAGACAAAGAGAGTGAGGTACAGACAGAGAGAGTGAGGAAGAGACAGTGTGAGTGAGGTAGAGACAGTGAGAGTGAGGTAGAGACAGAGAAAGTGAGGTAGAGACAGAGAAAGTGAGATAGAGACAGAGATAGTGAGGTAGAGACAGAGAGAGTGAGGTAAAGACAGAGAAAGTGAGATAGAGACAGAGATAGTGAGGTACAGACAGAGAGAGTGAGGTAGAGACAGAGAAAGTGAGATAGAGACAGAGATAGTGAGGTAGAGACAGAGAAAGTGAGGTAAAGACAGAGAAAGTGAGATAGAGACAGAGATAGTGAGGTACAGACAGTGAGAGTGAGGTAGAGAGAGTGAGTGAGAGTGAGATGTTGATTGTAAGGTGTGTTCCGATGGTTGAAATGGTATCAGTTTCGGGGCTGAAGTGTGAAGATACTCACTGAATATTCTGGAGAGAGAGAGAGAGAGAGAGAGAGAGAAAGAAAGAGGGAGATTAATATGGTTACGGACTGGAGACTGTCTGAACACACATGTCGTAGGAGTGTGAACACTGTGGACTGTCAGAACTGATGATGATGATGTGAAATAAAGTGTGCGCCCACTCTCACCAAAATAAAACTCACTCTCCTTTTTTACAGTGGAGAGTCTCCTTGTCACCTCTCTCTCTCTATCCCCTTTCTGTTTTCTTTGTCTTTTTCTTGTCTTTCTTTACTTCACTCTCTCCTCTTTCTCTTCTCATTTTTTTACTTTTCTTTCTTGTTCCTCTCCTCTCTCTTTTTCTTCCCCCTCTCTCTTCTCTCTCTTCTCCTGTCTCTTTCCTTCTTATTTACTTCTCTCTCTTTTATTTCCCTCTTTTTCTTTCCCCACCCTCTTTCACTCATTCTTCCCCCTCTCTTCCTTTCCCTTATCTCTCTCGCTTATTGTATCTCTCTCTCCTTCTCTCTCTCTCTCTCTGTCTCTCTCTCTCCTCCTCTCACTCTCTCTCCTCTCTCCTTTTCTCTCTCTCTCTCTCTCTCTCTCTCTCTCCTTCTCTCTCTCTCTCTCTCTCTCTCTCTCTCTCTCTATCTCTCTCTCTCTCTCTCTGTCACTCTCTCTCTGTCACATACGGGCTGTGCCCGCTCAGCAAGGAGACGCAGGAGCAGACTTCCATCGTTCTTTCTTTTCTATTTATTCCCAAAACTCAAAGCAAAGAAGGCTCAAGGGCCCAAAACGCCAAACAGAACTGAACAGACACAACATGATACACTGTGCTGGAGAACCCACAAACATGAACATAAAGCAGGCTTATTTAAACTCAGTTCACAACACAAAACACCTGATCCTCATAACACCTCATCCCTGGCCAGCCGGGAGCATAGGGACGAGACCACACCCCAAAGTCCTTTTTCAGTCTTAGGCCGCAGCGGCCTCTAGTGGCGGCTGACTGGGGATGTGACATCTCTCTGTCTCTCTCTCTCTCTGTCTCTGTCTCTCTGTCTCTGTCTCTCTCTCTGTCTCTCTCTCTCTCTCTGTCTCTCACTCTCTCTCTCTCTCTCTCTCTCTCTCTGCTATATTTATGTATTAATTCTCTTTATAAATGACTCTGAGGCAAATCATTGGTTTGTCAGACTGAATGAAAAGAGTCGGATCATGGTGAAATGTGAGATTTCGGGCCATTCCTCGCAACAGGTCCTTTCTGTCCTAGTGTTCTTGTGAAACTTCATCAGTCACAGCCCAGTGCAGTTCTAATTGAGAGTTCTTATCCTGCGGAGTGCAGATCAGACAGCGGGAGCGTCCTCAACTCCTGGTTTTATTATAGACCATGAATCCACCATGTGTGTGGACTCAGGTTGTCAAGTGAATGTAGTTCTACACACTTCTTTTATTCCACTTCTCTGTTCTCCTCACTCAGCACATACACACATACACACACACACACACACACACACACACACACACCACCACCACCACCACAAGAACAACCAGCTCCCACAAGTACGCTTTGCTCACATTGTTACACACACTCATATATTCATGCCAGCTGGTGCATGCTGAGGAGTGTGTCTGTGTGTGTGTGTGTGTGTGTGTGTGTGTGTGTGTGTGTTCTCTTAAAGGAGCAGTCCAGCAAATCAATTTCATCCATTTCATTAATCCAATGTACAGTGTTTCACTGACCGCAGGTGTAGTCATACTGTGTCCTAAACCACGTCCACTCATCTGATCCACCTTAATGAAGAAGTTCAGTTCATTTTTACAGCTCACAATAAGTCATACTGAGTCCTAAACCACGTCCACAAGTCTGATCCACTTTAATGAAGAGCTGGATGAGGTTTTAGGGGCGGTTTCCCAGATAGGGATTAAGCCTAGTCTTGGAGTACGCAGTATTATGAATGGACATTTTCCATTGAAAGACAAGTATAGTCCAGGACTAGTCTTAATCCCTGTCTGGGAAACCTGCCCATAGAGTCCAGAGAAGTTTTAGGGATGAAAAGATTTAGGTGAAATTCCAGTGTAATCAGCATTAGACTTGTAGCTCCAGTTGAGTCTCGGTTGCGTGGAGTGGTGCGTGTGTGGATGTGATGTTGGAGAGGCCGTGTTCAGGGACTGACCTGTGATGGTGTACGGGTAGAAGTTCCAGGCCTTTTCCGTCACATAGAAGATCATGGGCACGAACTTCCTCATCCAGGACGGCAGTTTACTGCAAAGGGAGAGAGAACAGGTGTTCCAGACTGTCTGATTTATGAGTGACCAACGAGTCGCTCAGACGGGTTTTAACACATCACCACCAAGAACACTGGAGGAGTCACATCACCACTCATCACCAAAGAAAGGTTTCATGGATACAGAAGATCCATAACTCTGTAGGAATTTGACTTCCATTTTGAAAGGCCCCCAAACACTCAGATCCTCTGAATCATCACACCACCATTCAACTGGCTCCAGTTCTTACCACTGTTCTGGTTAACACTTCTCTACTCTTCTCTTTCTCTTTCTCACACTCTACTCACTCTTACTTTTGTTTCTGACTTTCTATCTCTCTCTGCTCTTGCTCTCTTTTCCTCTTACACATTTTCTTGATTCAAAATTTCTCTCCTTTACTTTTCTCTTCTTTCTCTTTCCATCTCTCAGACGCTCAGCTACTCTTCCAACAAAATTTACCTCAATGGACTCTTAGTGGTTCCAACTCTGTTAGCTGTAGACGGCCTATCTGTCAATAATCCTGTTCATGAAGGCCTTCTCTTGTTATTCTACCCCATAAAGACTCTCTTTTCTTTCTCTTCAGGTCGACCTGAGGAGGACGGGTTCCCCTTTTGAGTCTTGGTTCCTCCCAAGGTTTCTTCCTCCAGCTGAGGGAGTTTTTCCTTGCCGCTGTCGCCTTTGGCTCACTGGGGTCTCTGACCTGAACCCTGTAAAGCTGCTTTGTGACAACCTGGTTGTAAAAAGTGCTATATATATATAAAATTGAATTGAATTGAATTATTTCTCTCTCTTGCTTTCTCTTTCTTCTTTCTGTTTTTGTGTGTGTGTGTGTGTCTCTCTCTCTCTGTTCTTTCACTCTCTCTCTCTTCTTTCTCTTTTTGTGTGTGTCTCTCTCTCTGTTCTCTTTCTCTCTCTCTCTCTCTCTTCTTTCTCTTTTTGTGTGAGTCTCTCTCTCTCTTTGTCTCTCTATCTGTCTCTCTCTCTCTCCGTTCTCTTTGTGTCTCTCTCGCTCTCCCTCAGTTCTGACTGTGCAGCTGTCATGATTATATCAGCATTTGAACTGAACTCAGAGTTTCGGCGCTGCTGTCATAATCAGACGCATTAGCAGATTTATTTGCCCATTAAGATCTTAATGGTTTGCCCTCATGGCCTTTGCTAACACATTAATGGCTGAAGAAATTTGTCCTACTGCCAGCTGTGGAGTAATTTATGTTTTATCTCAGCCTCTTGTGACTGCGTTCATGCGTGTGCTTGTGTGTGTGTCTGTGTGTGTGTGTGTGTCTGTACTGATTTCAGTGCAGCGCTGGAAAGCGAGCACCCAGCTGAAGAGCTGCTGCTTCAGCTGATCCACAGGAGAGCGAGATTCGTCCACCCATGCGGCTATAAAGCCCCTCACTCTTCATTTCCTCTCCTGGCATCTAGCAGAACCTAAATGCTAATAGCTTGTTAAGCCAGGCACAATAGCGTGACCGGACCTGGGCCGGCAGATTAGCGGCGGGAAGAATCCCCCCATGTTGGTGTAGTTAGCAAGCTAGTTAACTGGGTTAAAGCACCACACACAAATGTGTACCTGGGCTTGTATTACCCTTGTAGGTAAAACACTTGCCTATGAACCCGATGACCACAAAGTTGCATGTTCAAACTCCCATTTTCTACCATTGTGTCCTTCAGCAAGATACTTAACCCTCAGGGTCTCCAGGTCGACTGTCCCTGTAACTAATGACTGTAAGACTGTCTCTGTAACTACTGACTGTAAGACTGTCTCTGTAACTACTGACT
>JBBPCX010000038.1:1411370-1432177 GCA_037974365.1 Hydrocynus forskahlii
TGCGTGTGTGTGTGTGTGTGTATATGTATACCATATACACACATGCAAATTATATTGACATTACAGTATATTGTCTCCAGAGTTCATTGGCCAGAGTTTGCATCTCCAGCTTCGAGGGCTCCAGTGGGTTCGGTGCTTTAACACACCTGATTCACCTCATGAAGGGCTTCATAATTGGCAGATGAACTGAATCGGGTGTGTTACAGCATGAAAAAGCCTGTGGGGCAGTGGCTCTGTGGCCTTGAGTTTAAATACCCCTGGTCTCGCAGACCCTGTATGAAGAGCAGAGTGACAATCCAAACAACCACACAGCCCATGTCTGCTATTCTAAAACTACAATCATAACCACTGGGCAATATGGTCAGAATCGGAATATTAATATGGGTCGGCCTGTTTGGGGCAAAATAGGGTGTAGCTTGAAATGGGCCATGTAGCTTGAACAGCCCCAACCGGAAGCTGTTGCTGAATGCACTGACTGTAATTTTAATACACAGAAACTCTGTTCAAACGGCTTTGGTTGTAAGTTGCCATATAATGAAAGTGTTTTTCTCATCGTTGATTTGTCGCAGTCCAGCCAGGTCAGGTTTTGCTTGCGTTTGTATGGAAATTGGCACATTTTCTTTGGGGGTGGGATGGGGTTGGGGGGGGGGTGTACTGTCAGGCCTTATACATTTTGAGCACCTCTCAAGCTGCACTTATCTGGCATTTAGGTATGGATAAATATTGTAGGTATATTTATATGAATTTTCTTTTCTTTTCTTTTCTTTTTTTCTCAATGTAAATCAAGAAAATGAACTTCCTCTGACTGGTTAATCTGTGAAAATTGTTCTGTAATGGAGTCTTTGGTCCATTTTTGGCGTTGCTTTCGTAACCAATGGTAGCGTTCTCCTATTGGCTGTGGCAGTTCTGTGGCGTTGTCCGACATAATGTGAGCAGTGTGTTTATAAGGGTTTGAAAAATAATTCTAATAGCTTACTAGCGAACAATGGCGTGCTCCTCGTCAAAGTGCTTGTGTTCCAGGTAGCGCCACCGCGCCTTTCGCACTCCTCCTCTTCCCTTCTTCCCTTTCTCTTCCCCTCGACGGAAGAGGACGAGTGGCTCGGCTTGTTCACATACGTCATTGTTGTCGTCTTCGTGGTGACTTGGTGTAGAAGTGAACATGAAGTATATGCAAATTAGCGGGCAGTAGGGAGGGCCCTTGGTAGGATTTTTGGGACTTTTTTTGTCTTTGCAGTTCAGTAACCACAGATCTAAAGGTCTGAGAGCAACGGATGCCATTTGTTTATTTATTTATTGTTTATTGCTTCCTTAATTTCTCTCGACTCCTGCTTTGCAAGTGAAATAAAAGCTGGATCGAATGTAATATTCATCAGATAACGCAACAGTCTACCACGTACGAATGGAAAAATATCCACATTTGTTTTTCTGCTGATTTTTTTTTTTCAATGCACAATGCATTTTTCCATATGTTGTCCCAGTAAAGAAATGCAATAGCAAAGGGTGGCAGTCCTGGGATGGCAGGCGGTATTGGCTTTAACGTTTACCTCTCTGAGAAGAGCCACCTGCTGGTATTCAGATGACCCCAAGCCAAGCCAAGCCAAGCCAAGCCCAGCCAGGCTGCCCAGCTCTTTGTCAGCAGATCAATATAAAGCGATGGCCTGAGCAAACGCAGTCTAGTCTCAAGTGTCCATTTCTGTTGCTGGGCGCACAGTGGGCACTACTCTAAAAAAGCAAGACTTTGTCCTACTTCTTACCGAGTGTAACTATTAGTGTGTTAACCACGCCGCGCTACGCTAATGCATTGTATTGAATGACTTCTATTCGTTCTTGCCTTGCTGAAAGCCCAGATGTGTTTCTGGCCTGCCATGTTCCCCATAGAGTTTTCGCTTTAGGCCTCCTGGGACGAGCATTAAGAGATTTCATCTCTGGGCAAAGACAAATGAGTCTGAAATCTTCAAAGAGGCTTTTGCGTTCCCGCCTCTCGTTAAGGTTTAACCAAGAAACCCAGTTTTCTTCCCCCTCTCCTGACTCCTGACTGCCCCGCTTGTTTTCAGAGGTTTAAATGATTAACTTCTTATCGCACCGCTATTGCAACTGTTAACGTCTTTGCCGCCGCTGTTTTGGATGTGCTTATCACGCCACATGACTTTTCTTCCAGTTTCACGGCTCGTAAATCAGCCCAAAAAGGATCTCCTCACGCGAACAGGCGTTTTTAACTTTTGTACCGACGTGCTCCTTTCACTTGTCGACTTTCTGGTGGAAAGGAAACGTGTTTATTTCGAATGCAAAATCAATTTGTATGCAGCACTTGGGAGATGTTTGTTTCAGTTTCTTTTTTTCATAGACCAATGTTTGTTTGTTTGCTTTTTCTTTTTTTTCCTCCCCCGTTCTTGTCTTCTTCACTTGAACCACATTGTCCATGTAAACCGGCGAGCTGAAGACAGCAAACAACTAACCTGATCATAGATCATAGGAGCAATGTTTTGATGTTGTCCCAAAGTATACAGTGAGAAATTTCAAGCTATTAAAATTGTGAGTTTTATGACCATGGAAAGTAACTTTTTTTTCGTCTATTAAAAAAAAAAGAATCTGTTCTTTTTTTCTGTATGGGGTGTAATAAATTCTATCACAGTACTTTGTATGGGAAATATACAGTAAAAGTCCATTTAATTGTAAGTATTTATCAACTAAGTTATTGTACTTTTTGCAATTTGTAGATAAGTAATATAATGTATTGGTATATAACGATGAAATTAACTGTATCAGTCAGTCTGGGGCGTCTTTTAATTTATTGATGTATATACTGTATGTTTGTTGATATACAGCTTACTTTATTTTGTATATGACCAATAAATACATTTTGAAAAACACAGTGGTAGTCAATCTGTTGCTTTGTGTGTGTGTGTGTGTGAGTGTGTGTCATTGTGCGACCTAATTCGTCACACATTAAGAATCTCGTGAATTGGGCCCTTTTTTGTGCAGTTTATTGTTTTTTACAGCTCTGACACGTTTTATTTTATTTTCTAAGGAACCTATAAAAAGCTCCGAGATACAGAGGAGGATGACCTAGTTGGAACAACCTCTCGGCGGACGTATTTTTGGCCTGACATTAGTAAAACATGACACAGTCAGGGGGGATTGGTTGGGCGCGCTCTCACTGCCGCTCGGTGGCGCGCTCTGCTCTGCGCGCTCCCGGCTCCTCGGGGACGCGCCCGCTGTCATTGGTGTGAGTGAATGAGGGACACGTTTATTAGTCGGTCAGATAATGACCTTGCTGCTCGGATGAAATGAACGTCTCGCACTTTGACAGGATTTACAGCGTCTTTGTGCTGCTGTGGAGACCCCGCGACTCAGTATCTCTCTCTCTCTCTCTCTCTCTCTCTCTCATTGCTTTCTCCCTCTCTCACTCTCTCATTCTTTCTGTTTCCTCCCACTCTCTTTCTCGCTCTTAGTCGCTCCCTGTATTCTGTTTTTCTCTCATTCTTTCTCTCTCTCGCTGTCTCTCTCTGTCTGTCTCTTTCTCTTGCATTCTTCCTGTCCCTTTCTTTCCCTCACTTTGTCTCACACACACACATTTTCTGTTAGTCTTTCCCTCTCCGTCACTCTGTGTATTCTGTATTTCTCTCATCCTTTCTCTCCCTCGCTTTCTTTCTCTTTCTGTCTCTCTCATTATTTCTGTCCCTTTCTTTCCCTCTTTTTCTTTCTCTCACACATGCCTTTTTGCTTGAGTTCTCACTCTCCTTTCTCTCTTTCCCTCTCTTTTTGCAACTCTGTATCTCTCTCTCATTTGTTCTCTTTCCCTTACTTTCTCTCTTTGTCTCTCTTACTCTTTCTCTTTCTCTCTCTCTCTCTCTCTCTCTCTCTCTCTCTCACACACACACACACACAAAATAGTGTTTTTTTAGACAACTGATTGTCTTTATTGTTTTCTTTTACAAACACAACCAGCTGCCTTGAATTGTTCGTATTTACACTTTCTGTCTCCAGACACTTGGGCTCCAGTGAAACTGCATTAAAAGCATTGAAATGATTGTCTCCTTGCTACAACCACCTTTCTATAGATCTTTTTTTTTGGTCTACTCCAGCTTTACCCATTCCTTAAAAAAGAAATACGCTGTTTCTACACTCTTGTAAGGCTTCTGTACTGATCTATTTTGCCATAAAATTCCTCTGTCCTACAGCATCATGTAATACTTGAGGAGGATCCTGTAAAGTAACTGTCACAGTTTGCACGAGAATTCCTGTGAAAATCCTGTTGCATTACTATAGACATTTTTCACAATGGCTGGACCTGCTTTGTCTTCTCAGACTCCTATTTCATGTAAAAAGGACTTGATGCCTTAGTGAGGATGAGAGAAAATGGGGGAATGGTAAATAAGTGGGAAATGTTGGAATAGAGTACTGGAGGTGATTTTTAAAAAATTGTCAGTTAACTTACACATGGACAAAAATATTGGGATACACCTGTTTTTCAGGGTTTGGGCTAGGTCTCCAACTTCCAGTGAAGGACAATCTTAATACTTCAGCAGACCAAGACATGTTAGACAACGTTACACTTCCAACTTTGAGGACACAGTTTGGGAAAGAACCATTTTTATTCCAGCATGACTGTGTCCCAGTGTACAAAGCAAGCTCCATAAAGGCTGGCTGCACAGAGCCCTGACCTCAACCCCATCCAACACCTTTGGGATGAACTGGAACGGAGATTGTGAGCCAGGCCTTTTCATCCATCAGTGTCTGACCTCATAAATGCTCAGAATGAATGGACACAAACTCCCACAGAAACTCCAAAGTCTTGCCTTCCAAGAAGAGTGCAAAAGGGGGACCAACTCCATTATTAAGTCTATGTAGTTGAATGTAATGGTCAGGCGTCCCAATACTTTTGTCCATTTCCGTGTACATACCAATGTCAATATAATATATGATATGATATAACATAGTATAATATAGTATAATAAAATAAAATGTAATACATAAATTCCATGACATGTTTCTGTCTGCTCCACCTGATCTTCATCTTTTGTTCTCCAGAAGAACCCTTCAGGTCTTTCCACTCTCTAGGCGGCACTGTGGCTCCAACATGCACACACTGCACGGTTCGTGGCAAAACTCGGTACGGATCAGCCCTGGAAGAGCTGCTGGATCATTTCTACTCACCCAAAACCGGCGTAGAAAAATCCAGACTATCTAAACTCACATCTTTACCAGCAGTAATTAATAGACTTTTTTGCATTAGGCAAACTCTGGGTTTTCTTTGGAATACTGTCTCATGTGAAATCCAGATCCGTGCACTGTGCTGAAGTCCACTCCGGTAACTCCTAAAAACCCGGGTTGACAGTTGGAGTCGCTGAAAGCGTAAACATCGAGCCGGCTACTGTTAACCAAGCTTAAATAACTTTTGCTCCCTGCTTACAGGCTGCATTATTTTTTATTTTTTATTCGCTTTGATAAGATTGAGATGAGGGCTGTCTATTAAAAGGTTTTAATTACGTTGAACAAAGTGATACATTGGCTTTTTTAATCTCAAAGCTAACGCTAATTTAGCATCTAGCTATTCTGTTATAGCGGGATTCTGGCGAAACAGTAAACAAACGAAGTTTGTAACAGCTTTTTGGGGCGTTTAGGAAATATAAGGCTATTTTTTTATGCAAATATTTTAGCTGCAACACCGGTAGGTTAGGTAGGTAAACCATGCGGCAGTAACTTCCATCCGTTAAGTTGTTTGGTCTGTTGCTAGGCAGTGGTTTGTTTTGTGTCAATGCGTTTTGTGATGTTCCACTAAGCCGCCAGGTTAAACCTCTGTTATCCACCCAAAAATGGAGAACTATGAAGAATTCATTCAAAGGCAAGTGAGCCAGATAAGGAGGAATGACAATGAGGAGTCTGAAGACTCTGAACCAGCCATCAGCTACCCATCAAGCATAATATTTTATGGTTTACCTATTTTGCCTCCTCTGGTAAGTTTTTTTGCCATCTGGTCTGGTTCTGCTTATTTTTTATATGTGTGCTGGGCAAAACTGGTACAATATGATATGTCAAAGATATCACTGTTTCAGGATTCTGTGAGTTTACATTTAAACGTTTTTGGGTGCTGGTTCTATATGTTTAAAATTACGTTCTTTTGTTTGGAGTGTTTAGCTTTTGTATTTTTCTTTAAATTAAGGGAACTTTAGATAGTGGTGTAATTGTTAACCAGGCAAACCACATTTCCAGAAAATGTGGAAATAGTATGAAGCATCCAGCAATTGACATACATTGTGGCTACTGAGAAAAAAAGAAAAAATAGAAGCTCCTTGTCAAAAAGATGTTAAAATTTTATGTGCATTACATCACATATCTTATGCTTATTATCCGTGTAATATATCACTAGAAATGTAATGATGAGGTGCAGACCGTACATCACAGTTTTTGAATGACAGAAAGATAAAATGGACCGATTCCTTGTTTTTCAGTTGGATAAGGACCAGAAAGAAGAAATGCAAAGGCTTGGAGAAGCAGCTGCATGTTTGATGAATAAAAGGAAATGTTCTTCATTGTCTCATGTGTCTTATATACAGACCATTCTTGACAGTGTTCAGGTAATAAATAAAACACAGACTGACATTCAGAGCCTCACACTTTACCTTACTTATAAATACCTGCATTATTGCTGTTTAATTGTATGTTCAATTCATTCACAGTCTGTCTTTCTCTTTGTTTAGTTACGAAAAGCTCCAACGTTTGAAGAGTTTGAAGATGAGACAGGAGATGCTTCTCCCTCTAACACTAAACCTATTTCCTACCATCCCAAATTTAAACAAGAGTGTGATGAAGCCATAGAAAGCAACTGGACCTCATCCTCCTCCTCTGTTTCCCCATCTGCTCAGCAGATGCCTGGTCAGAAGATGCAAATTGTTTCTGGTTACCCCCTGACATCCACAGCTTGTGATGGTCATGCAGCCTTAAACCTTAGACCATTGGAAGGAGAAGATTCCTTAGAGTACAGTCACACAACTGTTCTGTTTGAAGGACTTCCTTTAGTCGTACACAAGCCAAAGCCAGATCTGAGTGCAGATGATGGATTTGACTCACAGTTACTGTCACATTCACGTAAACACTCTCAAATAGATGCAAGCCACCCTGGCCTGTCATCTGGGTATATGACCATTGAAACTTCAGATGTCAGCTCTGGTTGGGTAGAGGGTATTGAGGAAATGGGAAAAGGCACTGAAAGAAGACACTCTGATCTTAGTGGCCTTTTTTTAAACTCTTCAAGCTCAACCATTGAGCATGGTGACATCATCAGCCATGCTCCAGTAGATGGAGAGGCCCTGGACGAGGAGTATACAGTCACTATAGTCTCTAGCCAGCCTCATATTGATGATATAATAGAGCCAGTAAATCCACCAGTGGAGCCAGAACCCAGTGAAGGACCTTACCGCATGAGCCTGCAGAGCCTTCTGAAGAAATCACAAGAGCATCGGCGGCGTCAGCGGCTGTTGCGCAACCAAGCAAGGGCTTTGAAAATCAATGAAGCTGAGTATGCTGATCAGCACAGCCTCTCTGACAAGGAGAACGAGGAACATTTTTCAGAGGGCACTGGGAAAACTGATCTAAGAATCAGGGAGAAGAAGAGGGACCAAGTAAAAGATCAGTTGCCTGAGCTGAAAATGCCCAGCTTTGATAGTCAGACACAAACCCAGAGAGCAAATAAAGAGCATATAGAGCAATCTGGGCATGCCGGCCATGGCGAAGACACGGATGCTAATGTGAAGAGTGCAGTTTCACTTAACCATTGCCTTAATATTACTTCAGCCTCAAACAATGCAGGTTGTGTTACTGAAAAAGCGTCACCAGCTCCTTCCAGCCATCTAAATCTGATAACCAGCCCCCTTCAGTCTGCTTCAACAGCAGCTTCCCCCTCAGCAAAATCTCTTCACCAGTCAAAAGGCAAGAAAGCAGGCAGTGTGCTGCCCAGACCTTACCAAGCAGCAAGTACCAATTTTAAGAATGTGCCTGCCCCCAAATTCTGCTTAAGCCCAGTACGCAGTAAAAAAGGCAGCGGGATTGCTGGCTCATTCAGAAAGCCACTGAACAAGACACCTGTTCGTGTGGATGGGGAAGCAGGGCCAAAGCCATGTGTCCAAGACAGAAGGGCTGCGAGCCTGCTGGCAGGGATTGAGGGGGAAGCGCCTGTGTGTAGGAGCACAGATCAGACTGAACAGATCGCTCAGCTGGAACTCAACTTATCAAGCCTTAAAGTACTGATCTCAGACCTAGAGTCCACGCTTTCGAAGTCACAGGCAGATTTAGATCCCATAGAGGCGGACATGGTTCATGGCACTCCCCAGAAAACCCTGCTTGCAGAAAATGAAATCATCTGCCTGCCAACTAGTGAGGGAAAGTCTCCAAGTGTGATTACCTTTAGCAGGACCGTGCAGCATGAAGCCCCTGCCACAGACTATGGGACACGACCGGCGAGTAAACAGCGTGAGCCGCCACACTGTGTCACCTCTTTGGTGCAGAAAATGAGGGTGCCAGAGGCATTTCGCGCCATCACTGACTCAAAGTGTCTCTCTCAGAAAACTGTCATCCTCGCAGATGCCAGTAACCAGCCTGAAGAGAGGAAGAGTGCCTTAGGCGAGAAAAAGAAAGGATCTGAAAGCATAAAGGACTCCCTGAATGTCTCATCCCTTAATCGCTCGTATGATGTGGATACTCCCTCCACACTCTGGTCTCAGGCTGATGCGCAAGGAAAGCAGCTGACCCCTGAACTGGGAGGGCAAGAGGGGGTGTCCCGTGCCAAACGGAGACTTCTCATGAACACTGTGGAGGGGATTGCGTCTGGACAGCAGAGGGATGAGGAACGACTTCAGTCAAGCACATTTCAAGGTGAGTGAACCTCGTTTGAAAGCCCGGGCGATTATTCACAGATAAATGGGAAAACATCAGTATTCAGTTCCAAACTGTTAGTAGTTAGTATGGTACTGAAAGTACAGTCAGTACAACTGATAACTTGCTGCCTCTTTTTAGTCTGTTGTGTGAAATCACTAGTGGTGGCAGGTTTTTTTTCTAAACCCACTCTGAGCAAACTCCTATACAACACTACCACTCTACACATAGAAGACTGACTGTTTGATTACCCATCCAGGCAGGAGCACTATTGTAACCAGTAATGCTTAGGCATTTACTTGTCATTGTGAATGCCTCCAGTTTAGTGTTTGCTAAATGATGCAGAATATTTACAGAAAATACTGTAAAAGTTTACAATAATTTGATTTAGCTGTGGAATTGATTGTCAGCTGGGGTATTCTCTCCAAACATCTTTAGAGTGAGCCTGTCACAAGCCTGTAATTGCTTAGTAAATAATTGCAATTAGTGATTTGTCTGTTAATTATATGGAGCTACTAAAATACAAACCTAAAGTGGCCAAATTGGATGATTAACCTCTTGCTTTGTATTTGTAGATCTCAAATATAGATGTAAACAGCTCTAGCTAAAGTATTATATTACATTTAACAGTACTTCAGGTCTGTAAAGCTGTTATTAACAAACGTCAAAAGAAATTACTGTTACCATTATTTCTGAGTGTCTTGTAGCACTGGAGTTTTTTTTTGTTATTCTGTCAGTTACCTCAAATATCTGCAGTCAGATAGTTATGTAGTAATTATGACACACTGCGCTTCATGTATGGATTATAGTGTGGACTTGTTTTAAAATGCAAAGAAACAAGTTATTAGTGCTACTGTCATCAGTCACAATGAAGTGTTAATTATTGGTTATTGTTTTGAAAATCTGTGCGTGCCTAGATAGAAAGAGGCAACAGGAAATGTAATAAAATGCCTTGGCACAAGGGTGTGATTTCAGCTGTTTAAAAATGCAGGGAAGGTTTTTTCTCCAGCCCCATGATGGCTTTCTTAATAATGCACCGCCTTCTTTTAAAGCACGCTGGAAAAGCAAATGAGACATATTTTGTCAAGCTGGGTTTATGATCCTTTTAAAATGATAAGTCTTGATAAATACCCTTGCTGTAATGATAATGGTCAGATAATAGTCTCATCTCACTCTCAACGCCTGTTAAGTACGCTGAGAAGCAGCGCCTCTGTGTAGCATAATGATTTTGCTTTAAGTGCTTCTGCAGCGATTAGTTAGTTGATCTGCCATGATCAGACTGAGCCATAATTAAACAAACGTTGTGCACTCACGGTGTGCTTACACTTCATTTGTCAGCAGCATCGCAGTGGCCTGAGCTGCAGCTGAGGCAGGAGCGTGAAACGCAGGTCAAAGCTTTGATGGAGGAGCAGCACAGTCAACAGCTGGAGCTTCTGCAGGTGAGAAATGCAAAACCTGATTCGCCTCCCATATGCCTGTAAATGAGAATTATGTTCTTAGTGTCCTTCCCCTGATGCAGTTCTAAAATTACATACACAGATCAGCTATTACGTTAAACTATTACTATTACTGTTTAGATCCCCCTTGTGCTGCTGAAAGAGTTTTGACCTGTTTAGGCATGGGCCCCACAAGACCTCTGAAGATGAGCTGTGGTATCTGGCTTTGAAATTTTGGCAAATCCTGTGAGTTGCGAAGTGGGGCCTCCATGGATCGGAGTAGCTTGTCCAGCACATCCCACAGATACTCGATTGGATGGAGATCTGGGGAATTTAAAGGACATGTCTGCACAGTGTATTCTTTGCACAGTGTATTTTTGCACAGTGTATTTTTTATTTTTGTAGCAAGACTGCCTTTCTGATTCAGTTCTGATGCCCATGTGCCCATTGTAGTTGCTTTCAGCAGTTGAGAGGGGTCAGCATGGGTACTCTGACCAGTCTGTGACTACAAAGCCCCCTAAACGGCAAGCTATGATGTACTGTGTTCTGACAGCTTTCTGGAACACAAATATGTTCTGTTGGATTAAACCAGTTGTCTAACCATCACAATATGGCTCTTTTCAAAGTCACTGAGGTCTTTACGCTCGCCCATTTTTCATGCTTCCAGCACATCAACTTCAAGAACTGACCGCTCAATTGATGTCTAATATATCCCACCTCTTAATAGGGGCCACTGTAACACGATAATCTATGTTATGCTTAATCTGTCAGTGGTTTTAATGTTATGGCTGATGGGTGTAGGTTGGTATGGACTATTTATTTGGTCGATACAGTGTTGCTGGTCCAGGGGTATGCAGGTCCAGGAAAAACATGCCAAAGCATTTTAAAACACTAGCTTGACTCACTAAAGATATACATTTGGAAAAAGTTTAGTGACCTGTGTAAAGCCATGCAGCTTTTATAGTAAAGAAAACGCAAGTCATTCTATGACTTACGGTTTTTGAAAGTATTACAGCTTTAATGCTATTTCTTTGGTTATAACTATGCCCTGTAAAAAAGCTTTTCTGACAAGCACTCCCAGATATCACATTAACCTTTATTCCCCTTGGACTCTATTGGGTGTGTGGCAATTTTCCAGCTTCCTTCTGTTTGAGTGAAACAGTATCTGACAATACGACTATGTAAAAACTCTTAAAATCCAGTCTGAAAAGCCCAAAGAGCTTTGTGTAAAAGTTTAATACCATCCCCAGGATACACTGGCTAGATCTGTGTTGGTATAATCCAAGGACACCCTTGTTGCCAGCCGTTTCTCCTTCAGCGTGCTCTGTAGGTTGTGTCCTTGTGCCATTAATTACACACTGTAATTTATGCATCGAACAGGTCTTTAATGAACACAGGCTGCTTTTATAATGGGGCCTGGCAACACACTCTCTCTCTCTTACTGTCTCTCAGTCTCTCTCTCTGTGGGCGTGTCGGGCCAAAGAGGAGAAAGCCCAGCCATGTTGTGGGAATTGACACAGAAAATGAGCAGATCATTTTGTTTAATTCATGAGTGTCTGAGCTTAAGTGCCTGATCCCTCTGTGTCCTGTTGCTCATGTCGCTCTTTTTCTTTGTCTCTCTCTGGTAGACGCTGGTGGTTATCCCATCCCTGTTCCCCCATTAACTTTTTGCTTTTTTGCTCATGCCTAATTTACTGTCCTTCGCTGACCCCATTCCCTCCCAATTCATTCGCTTATTTTCTCCCCTTGCCCCCCGCCCCGTCTGTATCTAAATGTCCACTCCCTTCTATCTCTTCATCCATTATCTCTCCCTGCCTCTCTTTCAACCTCTATCCATCTATTCATCCATTTTTCTCTCTCTCTCTCCCTCTAAGTCGCTGGCAAAAAGGTACCAGTTCCTCCGGAGCGTGTCCTTCCCGTGTCCCAGCGTAGGCTCACGTCTGGAGGACGCTGCAACCTCCCTCCCCCCTTCCTCTGTCTCCATGGGTCTGGGCTCCTCCTCACAGGCTTTCGAGCTTGCACTGGCTGAGCTGAGCATTCTGTCAGACTCCCTCCAGGTACCCACACCCCCGCAACTCACTACTGCTAACATCAACAGTCCATATACAGAATAAATTCACTCAAAACCAGCCTTACAGTGCAGTCAGAATGGGCAAGATGACAGTGTTAGTGTAATGATAAATCATAAATGCCTTTCTCAGTATATCATTGCTATCATAAGTACTACTAGAAGCCAAATAACTGTTTCATTAACAAGACCTGTTACAGAGTGGTGTTATAGTTCCAATGTTCTTGATCTACATTCTTCTGATTTTTCTTACTCTTTCCTCCTTGGTCGGTTCATCTGTTCGTGCCATGACAGTCTCGTAGCTGTATTCTTGTGTGTCATCGCCCCCTAGTGGCAGCAGCAGTAAAAGGCTACCTGACTCGCAGACTGCTCCGCACCGACCGAGTGTCTCAGCTCATCAGAACCATCAAGGTGACTGTATGAACTGCCACACATGATACGGCCTGCTATTAATCTCCTGCTTGTTTCAGAAGTAGATAAAGGATAAAGGACACAGCAACTTTGAAGGGCTTATCTGAAATGCTGGTTAATAAGTATGGCTTTTTAAACCAGTAGGAATCTTTGGCACTTCATCACACCAGTTTGTGCCAGTATTAAGGCTGTGGTTGATCATCTTGGTTTTACTCACAGGACACCCAACAGTTCCTCCAGGACTTTCAGTCACAGACACCAGGAAGAGAGTATAGCAGCAGACAAGACAGAGTTCTACAGGAGAGAGTCATGCTACAGGTACACTTTCTCACACGCAAAAAATTTTTTTTACATATATTTATAGATGAGAAAGAGACAGAGACTTTGTGTAATTATGAAGAACATTATTGGTCTGTGATGCTCAGTGATTGATTAGAATATCTTTTTTTTTTTTGGTTCACAAATATCAGTATTGTGGGTATCATGGTATTAAACTTTTAGCAGATGATAGACCCAACAATACAAAATACTTACAAAGAAGATTAATACACCCATGTAAGACTCTTACTAATCTTTCATTTTCCTGTTTGGAAACATTTAATCAAGCCAGGAGCACTATTTCCCAAGCCAGTGATTTTTTGACAAATAAGTCGAAATTGTCTGCTTTTCTTTTGAAGACAAAATGATGTATTCAAGTTGGCTCCCTGTAGAGCACCTTTTCACTCAGAAAATCAAGAAACATGTCATTTGGCAAGGAACTTGTATGTTGTAAGTAAAATCTTATCTGTTTGCCAATCTTTGTGTTACAGTTGCGGTCAGCACGCTACGAGCTGTACGACCTCTTCTTTAGCCTGTCCCCTGCAGACCGGATGCAGGTGATCAGGTGGGACCGACAACTGGCCAGAGAGAGAGAACTCAAAAGCAAGGTAATGGAAACATCATGACTCCAGCTTTAGACAGCCAGCAGCGAACCACAGCACAACCCATAACACTTCTGAACAGCCTCTGCAATTACTCTGAATCACTACTGCTTGAACAAAAGCTTCACCTAATTGCTGGCATTAATGTGTACATGTCATGTGCTTTTGTATATCAGTCGTGTTACATGCATTTTTTTTCTTTTTGTCCTGAGACGAATCAATATACATACATTTTTGTAAAAATTGTGCGCTTTTCCTTTAAGGGCAGGAAATGTGTTGCACTGTATGAGGCTGAGTAGTCATTAGATGGATGGGTTTCCTTTTACAGGAGAATAAGGAGCCCCAGGCTGGAGGAAAAAGCATTCTCTCTGCTGCCACAAAGAAAGCTCTGGAGAGGAAGAAGACAGTGATGTGAGTCCTTTTTGCAGTCAGTGCTTTGTATTCCAGTACCAACAGGACAGGGTGTCCAACTTTGGCTCTGGAGACCTGGTGTCCATAGTTTAGTAAAGTCCCTTTTGTACCAGCAAGGGCCAAGTTTGCACACCTATTTATTTAAGTATTTGCATGATACTTCTGGAAGTGCATTGCATCTATAGAAACAGAACAAATGAGTTACTGTAGATGTAATAAGTTTATGCAATTTTTCTATGTATCCCGAGTCTCACACATTATATTCACAACAAAGAAAACTATGTAGACAAAACACAGCCTATGTAAACTCAAAACATATTCATGGAATGTGTAGAGTATAATATGAAATCTAGTAGCAGTTTTTGAATACTGTGTCTGTGCTCATTGTAAAAACTACTTTAAATGTTATGTACAATATTTACATTTATTAACCATAGTGTACTTTGTCCTATTTTTATTAAGAATATTCCTTCTTTTGCAAACCAATAGTTTCACATTTATAGAGTACTCATTCATTAAGAAGTGCTGTAACATCACTTCACATGAGAAGACAGGATTTTGTTTACTTAAATATCAGTAATGATGCTGAAGAAAGTAAGACAAGGTTATTTCTTTAACTTACTGAGTCATGATCAAGACCCTTCTTGAGAGTAAAATAAACCCTCTAGGTGAACATTACTCTTGTTCATGATTGACGACTCAGAGAAATATATCAGTGTTTTCTACTAAATCCCTATACATTTCAGACTGTTTATGACTTTGGAATCAACCAGTCAGGTAGTCTTCTGTCTTTGTCTCTGCCTCTCAGCTGTGCAGCGTGTAACTGAGGACGAGCTCAGTTTCTTTCACTGAATATTGTAAAACTGGAGTCAAACAAATGTGTATAAAAGTGTTCATTTATCTTTCAAAGGAAAGGAATCATTTGTGAAATTCCAGGGCAATGCGGCTTATGACTGTTTTTAGCCATCGTAAAGTATCTTATTTTCCTTCTGGTTTTATGACGAAACGCTTTGTTTAAAATGGTGAAACACCGAAAGGAATCTGCAAATGAGCTGTATTGACCAGTCAGTACTTGCTGGATAAACTGTATTGCTTTCCTTTAACAGAGCATGTCATTTCTGCCCTTCTTTTGAAAGTTCTCTACCACAGATTGTATCCAGACACTTAAGATTTGTCTTGAGGAAAGATGATGTAAAGTTGTTGTTGGTTCTGCTGTCAGGTTACAGAAGAAAGTGTCTGAAAGGATCAAGCGGGCTTTGGGTGCGGCGGACAGCAGGACCTTTGTGCCAAACGCGCGCCGGGTTCCAAAGAAGGCCACTCCATTACGACAACCCAGATAAAGCACTAAGGCTTGCTATGGGGCTCATCTGGTGCTACCTCTGTTGCATACACACACTCACGCGCACACAGATGCCTACAGAGTGAGTGCCTAGCATTTCACCATATTGTGCCTAATGGCAAACTGCCTGCTGTTACGGAGTTTTTGTTTATGGTGTCAAAATTTGGAAACTTTTCTACTTATTTATCTTGTTAAACCTATTGTGGTGTTTTCTTTCATAACTTATTTTTCTACCTGGGTGTCTTTCTAATAAATAACTGATAACAGATGTTTTGCAACTTCCAGCTTCAGCTGTGTAGTCATTTTTCAAGACCTTAAAAACAGAAGGAAAAAAACAAACCACAAATCTTTTTAAAACATATGTATATTTTTTTCAGTATGTATAATGCGTACATATTCTTTTAATTTAAATAATTAATCCTAAATACAATCTGTGGTGCTCAACAGATGGAATAATTTACAAAGAGCTTGTGAAAATTATCAACATTGTTGGCTGACCCAGAGACTCACGATGTCTGAAAGCCTTTCTGCTGAAATGTGTGAGACGACTGAAAGGCTGCAATTTCCACTTAAAAGCCTCCCATATGTGTCAAGCATCTAAGTTCCACGCAAGAGTGCCAGGCTCAGTTCCCTCTAGGTCCATATGATTATGTCAGGATTGGTGGAGGGGAAAAAACCAAAACCAAAACCTCACCCCAGAACATCGCTCTCACGAAAGTTTAATGCATGCGACCCCTGAATAGTTCACCTGAAACAAAAGATTTATTCACAAAATAAATACTGTGCTAGACATGAAAAATCATAACATCTGCACCAAAGTGCACACGTACAAGCAACAATGTGACGAGTCTTTAATCGGTCTATTGTTACTCTCCAGACCTGTTCCCAGAAAACAACTGCTAAGCACTCCAGCCAGAAGGCATTTGCCACAGCCCTCATCTGGATACCTCCGCCCGACTCCTTATCACCAACCAAAAGCTCAAAGGGCTTCCTGCCTGCCATCTCTATCCCCCCCCATATTTATAGATGGCAACAATGAATTATCCAACCATGATGAACAGTTAGTGCACTAGTAAGTAGGGAACTGGGTGCTTCCTGCTATTTGGAGCACAGCCTCAGGCTTTCAGCCTTCACAGGCCTTTCTCATCATTAGTGCACAAAAAACCGTCAGCCAAACACCTTGACAGTCAGCTTGAGCAAAGTCGCAATTACTGTCTCCCTCCAAACACAGCCTCTGGCTAAAGCCCGTCACAATTAACCCACTTCCACAGCACTGAGGGACACACCGCGCCGCACCTCGCTTTACCCCCCAAATCCTCACTCGTCTCTTATTAATGATCCAGATCATTTAGCGTTGTACATTTGCCTCTCTCAAACACACGGAGCGGACAGACACAAACCTCACAACGACGGTACAAAAATAGACTCATTGACTGGCATTGTATGTGCTTAGCCCTTTTCAGGAGTACTGTCACAAAAGCAGAATAGGAATGTTCCATGAGTTAAAGTTCTGTTGGACACGTGAGAGTGGCAGATACTCATCTCTGGCAATCAGAACTGCACAGAGAATCCTTGGAAGGGAAAAAAAAAAAAAAAAACACTCCTGAAAAGGTCAGAACCTGTGCATCGGTAATTTTCAGGCTGGTAATCCACACCAATGCTGTAAGATGTGGCGGCTGAGGTCATGTAGCTCAATTTGCTATGGTTACTCACACAGCGATTAATTACACAATGAATGGGGTTTCCATAGCAACACAATGTCTGACACACACATACACAAAAAAATACTTTTCGACTATTTCCAGACCTGTGTGCAAATCGCTATAGAGGCGAAGCTGCATTCTTTAGGCTAAACTGAATTTTAAAAATAACTAATGGCACTGACAGTACAGTCTGAGTCTGTTTAATCTGAGGTGTTGCGTCCTGATCCCTTCAAAAGAGCTTTAAATGAAGAAGAAAAAAAAGCATAAGGCAAACTATAGTCTGCAGGTAAGAAAAAGTGATTAAGTACTTCAGCGACTCACACTTGTATGAAGTCAACTTCTCCTCTAACTGTATTTGGTGCAGCCTATACAGTCATAACAGTGATTCATCATTCAGTAATATCTTGGTATTTAACACTATGTACAGGGCGAGAGGACTGTGATCCAGCAGGACAGCATGTGTGTGTGTCCGGCAACGGGGGTGCTGTAGCTACTTTGCCCCTCTTTCCCAGATGCGTGGGCGCACACACACGCACACACTCTTAAAAATAAAGGTTCCTAAATAGTTCTTGGCTTCAACATATGGATGTGGGAAAACAATTTGCATTACGTGGAGGCTCTTTACGCTTTAAAACGGTTCTCCATGCTCACATCTCATTTACAAAACTGGTTCTTTAAAGAAGGTTCTTAAAGATGGTTCTTCTATGGCATTAATCCAAGGAACCTATTTTTGGGCACCTTTATTTTTAAGAGCGCACACAAATAGCAAAAACACACACACACAGAGCAACACTGAAAATAAAGCACGACGGAGCAGCATGATCAAGCAGGCCGGTCCTAAACAGTCCATCAACCAGCAGGACGTGACCCCTCCTCTTTTTCACTGTCTCTTCATCCATTCGCAGGACACCATCGCGTTCAGGAGCATGTGAGACCTGGGTCAGACAAAGTAAACCGAATTCAGTGTCTCACAGCGTGGCACACGCACGCACACACCCACACATACACAGTTTTAATTCATCCATTTTCCTCCAGGGGAGGGGAAAGAGAGGCAGAGAGAAGATCTCAGGTAATGTGACTCAGTCACAGCTGTAGTAATGAAGATTTTTCCCTGGTTGATGTTTGGAGTGGTGAGGTGAGAGGCAGCAAGGCATCTAGGGAGGTCCAAGGCTGCTTGCAGAATGAGAGCGAGCTAGAAAGAGAGAGGGAGGGAAGGACAGAGAGGAGACACACACGCACCGCAGACAGACACAGACAGACAGACACAGACACACACAGAGGGGGCTTTCAAGTCAGGTATTAACTCCCAGTACAGGAGTGAGCAGAAAATGGAAAGGACAAGTAAGACAGAAACTCTAAGACAGCAGATGGATTCTCAGGCTCCAGCGATTTTTTTTCCTCTTTTTTGTGTTTCCGTATTCAGGCCGGGCAGACGTCCAACGTCCGCCTGTCAAGTCCAGAGATAGGGACGCCCCACTGCCCCACACCAGAGCCCCTCCCTTCACCCGTCTCCTGTCCAATCAGATCACAGAATCCAGGGTCCAGAACAAGGCGGGGTGGGGGCTTCCATTGGTGTCATGTGACGTTGACCTCTAGCACATGGTCGTCTGTGCTGGGCAGCACCAGGACCTGCCTCGCGAGGCTACAGTTAAACACCTGGCCGGGGCTGAAGGGCTCCAGCCTGGGCATGGGCACACCTCTCTGCTGCGGCTGCTGCTCGCCACTGCCCAGGGAGTGGACGCTGCCTCGGCTGCGCAGACTGGCCGTGTCCGCCTGGTCCTCCAGACCTTTGTCAAGCAGGGAGAGGTTGTCGTTCTCCAGGCAGGAGTCTGTAAGATTGGGAGTGGGGTTGTTTATTTTGTTGTTTATCTGAATGTGTTTTTTGTCTACTTTTTTCAACATTTTTTTTATTACTTGGTTCTAGCCTTCAGTTTTCTCTCTGATTTATCGTAACTACATAGCACAGTCTCACAGACATTTCAAGAGCACATTTCACCACATGTTGTACTTTGCATAACTGAGTATGTGACATAGAATCTTGAATATTAAATATCTACCAATTCAACAATTCTCCAAAGATGGGTAGATTAACACATTTTAATACATTTTCAAGTATTACAAGATATTATTTGAAAATAAAAAGTTATACAGTTCCTATAACTACTGAGAGGTTTGGTGTCCAAAGTGGGAAAAACTGTCGTATGGCCAAAATGGTTGGTGACAGCTGTCTTGAATCCTAAATATCATTTTCAATTTTACAGATAACAGTAAAGTCATATAGTACCAGAAACCACAAAAGCAAATCTATTTGAGATCACATGCAGCTTATATAATGCTATGCATGCAAAAGCCTCCATTACTTCCGAGCAACATTAGCCCCATAGCTTTAGTGCAAAACGAAGAAAATATCAGATGCCAAATGTTTTAAAAGCTCACGTAAAATGTAAAAAAAAAAAAAAATGTTATCAATTCCTGCAGTGTAGAAAGTGAGAGTGAAGTACACAGTGTGAGTTCAGAGGGAAAACAGGTGAGAAGGAGTGAGAGAGAGAAAGAGTGTGCTAACCTGTGTCAGGCTGGGTTGCGGGCGGGGCGGTGTGGGGCAGGTACTTGGACACTTTGATGCTTGGGAAAGGCAGCTTGCCTGCAAACAGCGGCATGACCTCCATCTGAACTTTGTGTGTTGCCATGGCAGCCACAGGCATAGACACTAACCCTGAACTCTTCCCACACACCGCCCAGTTACTGCTGTTATCCACCACTGAAACACACACACATACACACAGTCTGTTAAACACTGAAATACACCAGAGATCACAAAGACATAAATGAGACAGTGTACAATAAAAGAGTCCTAACAAAAACAAGAATCATGACTTAAATGAACACCTCAGGTGACCACCAAACTGCGACAGTGACAATCTATCAAAATATTTTATTTCATCTTATCAACACTGATTAATTTGTGAATTAACTCACACAGACTCATTGTAGAGGCTCCGAATAGTTTGAGCGTGATTGCCTACTATTTGATACTCATTTTGAGTGTTTTGATTAAAAAAAAAAATCACTAATTCGAAACAACTTTTTTTGAGAAAAACATCAGATTGGTATAAATATCAGTTGATAGTCAACATCTGAATAATACTCTGCTCTTTCAATACCAATACCAGGCTGTTCGTTTTTCTAAAAAAAATATATATATATGTATATATATAGATTTATGTATGTATGGAGTATGTATGTATATGTGTATATACACACACAGAGACACACACACACACAGACACACACACAGACACACACACAAAATGAGAGACAAAATGAGAAAAAAAATCCAGAAAATCACAGTCTGATTTTTAAATAATTTATTTGCAAATTATGGTGGAAAATAAGCATTTGGTCGCCTACAAACAAGCAAGATTTCTGGCTCTCACTGACCTGTAACAACTTCTGTAAGAGGCTCCTCTATCCTCCACTCGTTACCTGTATTAATGGCACCTGTTTGAACTCTTTATCAGTATAAAAGACAACTGTCCACAACCTCAAACAGTCACACTGCAAACTCCACTACGGCCAAGACCAGAGAGCTGTCAAAGGACACCAGAAACAAAATTGTAGACCTGCACCAGGCTGGGAAGACTGAATCTG
>JBBPCX010000038.1:1432277-1451301 GCA_037974365.1 Hydrocynus forskahlii
CTGACTAGATACTTTTTTGCCCCGCTGTGTGTGTGTGTGTATATATATATATACACACACACACACACACATACACACTGTATATATATATATATATATATATATATATATATATAAAGGTATCAAAAATCCTACAAGTGGCTTTTAACCTGGGACAGCCAAACACATTTTAAGCCCAGGACATGTTTTCTGAAAACTCATTTGAAAGAATCACAGTATCAGTTCAACTTGCTTGAGATGCAAGAGCAAGGTCTTCATCAACTTGATGTACGTCCGATGTCACACGCTGAAACTTGTGGCATTTAAGTGACACAATGTTGCCCACGCCTAATGTGGTTTGGGTGACTTACCCTCATACATGAGTTTGGTTGTGCAGAGGCCTTTGCTCTCTGTGGCCTCCTCCTCCTCTCTCTCCGCATCACTGGGCTCCGTCAGACGTGTGATTGAAACTTCTAACCGACAGAGGGACCCAGTACGGCACTGCTGCTCCCCCTCGGCAGGCCGGATCTCTGCCTTCACGCTGTACAAGGTCTGTGATCAATTTGAGAAAAAGCGAGATTTCTTACTGACATTCCTCCTCCTACTGGTTCATTCAACACCGAGAAAAAAAATCAACATGTACAACTAGTTACGGAAAAAGGCTGTTTCACTGTCTAATAGTGCTGTGCAGTAAGATATTTATCATTGTTCTGTCACCACTTAAAAAACACTGTCCAACTGAATGTGTTGTTATAACAAGAGCATAATAGTCTTGTTTGATGTGGCTGAAAGTTTTAAATAATGGTATTCATAATTTTTTAAATATGACACTGCTTGTGCTTGTTTCTTCTCAAACTCAAGAATGCAGATCATGTAAGGTAAAAATGCCTTAAAGCATCAAGATGTTATATTACTAAGCACTGTGAAACGGCAATAAATAACCACATTTAGTAAAACTGGAAGGCATATAAACTCTCAAGTAAATATTAGTAGACAGAGACTCTACAGGGACTTTATATAAAACTGTGGAAAGAAGTTTGCATTTGATTGACATAAAAACCCAAAGGGTTGCATTAATTTCAGTTAAATACAAATTCTCAAAGACTTTGTGGTTGTGTGTGCACGTGCGTGTGTGTGTGTGTGTGTGTGTGTGTGTGTGTGTGTATGTGTGTGAGAGAATGCTCACCGAGACTCTCTCCAGCTGAAACTCATAGCTGTAGGGTTTGAGTGCTGAGTCAGGAGCTTCGACGAGTGAGAAACTAGCTGAAAAAGTACACTGCAAACACGACGGCGGCTCGCTGCTCCACTTCATCTCCCACAAACTGTACACACACTGCTTACTGTACAACAGCTGCACACACAGAAAACCACATCACAGCACCTTTAGTGGCCAAGACAGGGCAAAAAAGATACAGCATGGTTTGTGTGTGTGTGTGTGTGTGTGTATGAACTTTCACCTGGTGTGTTTTAGCATTAAGAGAGAGCAGCTCCAGTGAAGGGGTGCTCTGATGCTCAGTAAGCGTCTGATTAACCAGCCGGAAGTTTGTATCTGATACATTTTGCAGGCACACTTGAATGTACTTCCTATCAGGTCATAAGAAAAGATAGAAAACATTGCTCTACTGTCATTATAAAGAAGAACCAGGTAAGACAAAAGGTCTAAAAGTAAAAAAAGACACATGCATTTCCTTCACACTCTGTGACTAATATGAATATATTCAACATATCCAAACCTTTTCCCAGCAGACAGTAGTGAGTGCTTGGCTCTGAAGGGTGTGTAGAAGGTGAGGGATATTAGAATGGAATATATTGACCAGGGACAGTCAACAGACACCTGGAAAACAAATTTTCATGGGACAGCCTCATTAAAATAGATATCAAACTAAAGGCAATTAAAAATATTTAATATTTAAAGTTATCCACTGTAAATATGGATAAATAACCAAGAACTTACAAACAAAACAAAAAAACTATTAAATATGAATATGGATCATGTGAATGATATGACAAAAATAAAATATATTTTTATAATTACTTTTCTTAACTTTTTACTTAGTACTTAACTTTCTTTTCCCCCTAAAATCTGCTAAGTTGGAAAAAATATATATTAATAAAAAATACTGTGTATAAGACTGTGTAGATCACATTGTGCTGCAATAAATCAAATGACCTAGGGCTAATTATGCTCTCTCTGTAATGTACATCTGGTTGGTCAGTGTTTAAGAACATATGCTCAGAACAACATATTGTTACAATTTATCAAGGAAAAAAAATCACTGTAATAAACAACTTCAAAATGCTTATAACCTTTACATTATGACAGCGCCGCCCCAAACATAAACAATCAGCACGAGGACGAGGGGGCGTGGTGCACGAGGCCCGGACATCACAGTCACCTGCACTCAGAGGCTGGAGGTTTGAAAGTAGCCAATCTGAGAACGTTATTTATTTCTCCTTGCTGCTAACTGGCTGCGGCCCTGTGATGCTGCAGTGCAGAACTGCCCCCGTGGAGCGCCTCCAGTGATTTTTTTTATAAAAGAAGAAACTTTCTTATAACAGACAATCAGTTCACTGGTGGTCCATGCGAGCACCATTAACAGCAGAATTTTTTCTGAAAGTTCGCACATTAATGTAAAATTCAGTTGCTGTGATGTGAAACGAACTTTAATCATATTACATTACTGATTTGGTAAAATGTATAATTCACTGAACAATGTAAGGCTGCTTCATCCTCCATACCTTCTGGTCGATGGAGGCCATTCCGCTGTTGTAGCGTGCGCGGCTCTTGGGCCGGTGGCGGATCTCTCCATTGGTGAGACGCTCGCTCTCAGCCCGTGCTGGGGATGATGGGATATGGCACAGTACCTCCAGCTGGAACTCAAGGGTGTGGTAGGATGGGGTCGGAGGCAGAGAGATACTCGTCACCTTCTCTGAGGCTTGGATGGACAGAGCAGCCTCTCCCACCAAGTCTAGCGTGTGAGAAAAAGGAGAGAGAGAGAGAGAGAGAGAGAGAGAGAGAGACAGAGTGAGAGAGAGAGAGACAGAGTGAGAGACAGAGAGAGTGAGACAGACAGAGAGAGAGAGAGACAGAGAGAGAGAAAGTGAATAAATGAATAACTAAATGAAAAATGAATGAATAAATAAATCAGTTAATAAATACCCATAGTAAACAGATTTTTCTCACTAGTAACTGATCGTTTTCACACTTGAAACTTCCAAAATCTACCCATTATGAAACATTTTACTCTCTATAGTGTAAACACTGAAAAATGGTACTTCGCTAACTCTGTTAACCGCCCGCTGGTTTAATCTTTGCCACCTTCTGAACTAAGTAGTAACTTTTGCTGCCAAAACCAGGTCTACTTCCCTGGGTTATTCTACATTTGCTGAAAATACTGTGATATTTAAAAAGTGTCTAATTTAACTGCTCAGGGTCAAACACAACTTTTTGACAGCCAGTGACTTCTGTGCGACCTGTGCTTTCTCACCTCCACTGCTGGAGAAAATGCGGGCGGAGCAGGAGGATGAGTGCAGGATGGGCATGGAGGCCGAGTTACTCAGCTGCAGCGCATCACCCTTCTTCACCGTGTAGTGCCCCGTCACAATGGTGAATTTCACCCGCTGGGGGAGCCCTGCCAGCAGGCTCTCTGCAAAACACACTTTAGTTCAGGTCATGGATTCTAAACAATATACTGGGGATGACTCCTCCAGAACCTAATACATTCTAACACAGTCTAATTTAGACTAAAATCAATGCAAACACAAATATCTGCAGGCCTTTTCGGTTAAATGAGATTTCCAGAGATGTTGTCGAAATGTCTGCATATTTAAATAGTCTCTCAAGAGTGTTCCAAAGACATTTACAGCGTCAGTCTTATTTACAGTGGTAGTGATGCAGTTTAATGCCTCTAAAAGCTCCTTCACCAAAGGTAATCATGTGAATTGGCTATGAATATTTTGTTTAATGTGTGAGACATTGTTTTACGATAATTTTGAGAAGGTTTTGGCCTGAACAGATCCTTCTAAATTAGGGATGAGTCATGATTTTTGAATATTTGAATAAACGCTACTGTATAAACAGGGAAACAGAAAAATGAAAATGAGGTGCTGTGCAAATTTTGCTAGATAAAGGAGAAAAGCTGAATGAGTCGGTGTGTGTGTGGGTGTGTGTGTGGGTGGGGACTAGGAGGAATAGTTCTTAGCGAATATTGAATGGTATTTTGGCATGAAACACTCATGCCTACTTTAAGTATTCCATTGCAGAAAGGTTTGACATTAACATTACACCTAAAAATAAAGAAGACACAATTTGTTGTATAATAAAACAAAACAACTATATGTGTGTAAACATCTCGACTCCTGGTTCCTATCTCCACCGCGGTAAAAAAATCGAAGCTGGCGTGTTTCTTCATAATACACCATTAAGCGTTTAACCTCCTTGAACTAAGGCAGATAATTTTAAAAAGCCAACAGAATTCCACTTTTACTACATATACTTAATGAGGTGTTCGCAGACTGCGGAGCTTGGGTTAATAACAGGACCAACAAAATGACTGACCGACAGACTGACCTGTGAGCGGCTCGATAGTCATCTGGGGCTCTTGAGAGTAGACGTCGTACTGCACAATGGGATAAATGTGGGGCAACACAAACTGCACTTGCCCCACTTTAGCACACAACTGCCGCAGAGTATAGGTGCCTGGCTCCATACTCTGAGAGAGCGGGAGGAAAAAGAAAAGAGCGTGAAAGGAGAGGGTTGAGTGAAGTGCAGTGAGAGAAAAATGGGTGAGCGGGTGGATGATTGAGCAATCTTGGGATTAATATTACATTCACTCTGTCTCTACTCACAGAGACAGAATGACGCATGAAAGTAAGTGAATTGTGTACAAAAAAGTCCCCGCTATGGTACATTCTATAAGCAAATCACAAGCTGACTCATCAAGAAGTTTGCACATCAAATGACTAAGCGTCAAATTGTACTTCTGCCTGTGTAAATCTGGCAATATTTGGAGGAAAGTTCCCACAGCTGCACTGCATTAAAATCCCAGCATATAAAAGCAACATGTGCACTAGGACACTAGGAATATTAAAATGTGGCTGCCATCCTTTGTGTGCACTTGTTTTTAAGGGTGATTTACAGAACAAGTATTTGAGTAAATGTAAAATTCTGGCCAAGCCTAGTTATGTTCGTCTCTCACAACATTAGTTTCAAATCACACTGCAATCAATGAAACACTCTGACACACTCACCGGCGCTGTGAAATTGATGCTGTTGTTGCCAGGTGACAGCATCACATCATTAGTCTTCAGCATCTGCGCTCCATCTTCCATGGTGAGGGCAGAGGCTGAGGAGCTGGGCATATCCAGGGAAGCAGCACTGTCATTGCCCCGCAGCAGCAGGTGAACATTTTTACACACCACTCCGGTGGAGTTGAGGCTGTTGTCTGAGGGGCTACGGTCTTGCATCTCGTAGAGCTCCAGGGCAGGAAGAGACGAGCCCTGCAGAGGCCCGTAGGAGGGACTCGTGGCGGGAAAGGTGACCGTGCCATCTGGACTGAACCCTGGGCGTCGCTGTGAGACTGTCAGGGCAGGCCGCGTGCCCGGCTGCTCCAGTGTGAAATGGATGCTGGCTGCCAGCTGCTCTAGCCGCACTGGAACAGGCATCAGGCTGCACAGACGTAGCTCCAACTGCAGCGAAGCACCCACGTGCACTGTCCCTGCTGGTGGCCGGAACCGCAACTCCCGCAGCTGTGCGAACGCACTCATGCTTAGGGCCACACTCTGGTCTAGAGAGCGAGGAGGCAAGTCAATGGAAAGAAAGAATAATGGAGAAAGGGCAAAAAAAAGTAACTGGGAAGTAATCTGTTCTACAGATTATGTGCCAAAAAAGGACAGTAAGGAGATACCGTATTGTAGCTTGCTGTGCTTTTGTGGAATCAAAAACACTAATGAATGCTTGAGCTGATTAAATATCGCATAATCAAGTTGAACAATTGTAAGAAAGTAAGAAATGCTGGTTTTAGTTTTAATTCATTTCACAAATAATTACTAGACATAGCCAAGACATGTTTGGGGCTTCTTTAGTTCAGAATCAGAGCTATAAGGCTAACATATAAGTCGTACTGTCTCCTAAACCACATCGTCAAGTCAAAGCTTTCTAAAGTAAAAGAGGAATGCGGTTTGAGTGGATTGAGAGAGGTACTGGGGATGTATTTAAAAAATAACGACTTGGGTGACTACTGATGTCTGATGTTTGTTAGTAATGTTTGCCTCATAGCCCTTGTTTAATAAGCCAACTACATCTACTCCTGTAGATGTAGATTTCAGAGTAGGTCATGACTTGATTATGATTTTTCAATTCACCTTGATAATCTGATTTGAGTTAATCAATTAATCAATTTAGTTTGCAAAAAATGACACAAATGTGATTCTAGAGGCTTACTGGGCAATTAACAATATACATAGAACACAGCAGCAAGTTTTTCTGGTGTTCTAAATTTTAAAAAGCCAGTTTTTCAGCTCTATATTTACTGCGTATGACTATAATGGATTAGAACCAGTTATAACATTCTAAAATCAGTTCAGTTAAACAGCCATCTTCAGATCAATAAAACTGCACTGCTGACCTTTTCCCTCGGAGACCTGGTTAGCGAAAGTGAGAATCTCCTGGCAGTAGTGCTTCCTCTCCTCGTCTGTCAGGTTGGCGTCGCTGGCCAGCAGGGCACACGTCTGCAGGTAGCTAACACTGAGTGAAGGTACCCAAACAGCCAAACGACTTCATACATAGCAATGAATCTGTTTTGACAGGAATCTGCTTTTACTTGCTTTTAACAGCGAGATGGGAGATTTTTAACAGAAAGTATTACTACTAAGCAACTGGGTACAAACTGTTCTGAAGAAACTGAAGGGGAACTTCATTTAGACTGTGATGAAGTGTGTTTGGGGGGGTTGGTTAGATGTGAGCTGGGTTTAATAAAGGATACTCTTCAGTCTGCTGAAGCTGTTTCTGACATGCTGCAATCTGCTTGCGTGTGTGCGTCACCGGCAAGCTCCAGCCTTCTGCCGTGTAGGACTTCAGAGAGTCCACCAAGAAAGTCTGTGCTGTCTGGGGGTTTCCTTTCCTCCTACAAACATGCACATAGACACTGGCATTCAATTGTATTTCTTAGAATAATGTACCATTGCATTTTTGTTTACGTTTGTTACTCTGGTAATACAATAAATCCCAAGATCAAGGTAAAGCACAGAGCTCTCCTTAAGTGACGTGCTGCAGCACTATAGCTAGTTGTGACTTTCCAGCTCACACGAGGCTTCAGCAAACGAATATTACGTAGCTTTAAAATGTATAAGGCAAATAACATTCAACTGAAGGGCAGCATTCATAAGGTTACACAACACGTACATAAGCAAACTGATATAGTACCAAAGGTCTTAGACACCTGAGAAAACAATATTTAAAACCTGTTTAACTGAGTACTATAAAAGTAAACATTAGAATGTATACAAATGATAATACAGCAAATAGTAATTTTATGTTTGTCTATGTATTTGCTTAATCATTCCCAGACCTCTCCTCATGGAAGTCCAGTATTACATTGTAGTTTTCCTGAAATATCTCATATACCTGATGCAGCTCACAAATCTATGCAAAGGCTGGTGGCATCGAAGTAAAATCTGAAACTGAACCTGGGTTGCTCTAACCAGCTCAAAAACTTCAAGTACTTTTTTACAAACAAAAACAAATCTTGATATTATTTATTACCTTGTTGTTGTTAGCATTTATTCTAATGTTAGCTTGTGTATTTGCTGGTAGAAAGTCCCTCACTGTTCAGATAAATGGCTTTAAACATTTTGCACAGGAGCCTAAGACTTTCACTCAGTGCTGTAAACCAGTGAAGACATTTATAAAGGCTTATTCCAATGAACAGCCATCATATAACCCTAAGAAAAGACTAACACATTTGACATTTGATGCTTGCTATAATAAACCTTTATGAATGTTTATGTAGGTTTTGTCTGCCGTCACGTGTCAGTTGAATGCAGCCCTCGGTAAAGCATTACCAGTAAATCATATCCTTATTGGTAGTTTTCTTTTATTATGAAGACCATGTCCTAAAGCAGCCCTTAAATTATGTATTTGCAACACGATAACAATACATCAAGCCAGACAATTTTACACAGTCTCAAAATCCTACACACATGTAGAACTCAGCCAGGCTCTTCCCCACCAGTCGAGCTGAGCGCATTCTCCCGATGGCCCTGTACATCTCCAGAGCAGCATGGGACAGTTCCTAGTCATAAAAAGGGATAGAAATAAATAAAAAAAAAGAGAGAATACTCATTCAGGGCATTTTCATGCTCGTCCCAAAAGTCCAGGGCCATTTTTTAACAATATCCTGACACAGAACATTACAGAATATTACAATCATGTAACTTGACATGTAGCGCAGGGAGTAGAAAGCTTTCACAGGAACATAAGACTACAATTCAAAGAGCCAAATATAATTTCTCAAACCTGGGTGCAAATTGGCTTTCACACTATTCAACTCTCAGGCTCCAGAGAAAGTGTGTGATATGGTCAAAAGTTGAAACAGACCAAACAGACGAGCATGTGAGCATGTATTTACAGGCATATAAATAAAGCACTGAAATAAACTGACAGAGTGAGCTTCATAATGTGAAGAAATGTTACTTGTATTCATTTCAGACGTTATTCAAATTCATCACATTATGATTCATCATGAATTCCATACAATATGACCAACATTTCCCTGTCATCATATTACAATCAACAGAAGACTTGTCAGTTCATACCAGATAGTGTTTTTCAAATGTCTCCACTGATGATAAGGCTTCTTTGAGCTTCTTATATGGGCTTTGGGGACTGTTTGCTATAAAAGAGAATAAAAGCAAAGTGTTAGATCATCTTTAAACAATTTGTGTTGATGCATTACTTAATTCAGAGCAGTATTTTACAGTCAGAAAAGAACCACTCTGCATACCCACCATGACAGAGCAAAAACAAAGCGGCACTTCCCTATGACAGACAGTGCAGTTGCCATGGTTACCTGTTTCTGGCCTCTCTGCCCCTAGGCCTGCCAGCAGGTCCACCGTGCGGTTCAGTTCCTCAGAGTCTGGCCCGTTCTCAGACACCAGACCACACATGTAGCCCAGAGACTTTAGCTGAGAGCAAAACACAAACAGCATAGAAACACTTATGAAACACTTCTGAAGTCTTCAGTCTAGGACACCAACAGAACAGTTATAACAAGGGCTGTCTTTTCTTGTAAGCTTTAAATTGCGGCGAACTGGGCAGAGGCTGAAGCTCCTGCAACTGCTTCCATTGTGGTCCTCCTTGCATTCAAATGGGCCTGTAGCTCTAAAAAAAATTAATAAAGGGTCTAAATAAAACAATAATTCTACTACGCTACACCCTTAGAGTCTACATGACTTGTTTTTATTTAACAAAAAAACTACAGCAGCATACAGTGTACAAGCAGCTGGGCTTCAGCTGATGATCATTACATTGTTACTGTTTAAAGATGGCATTGAGAATTAATACTTGAGTGCTCCTTCAGAAAAAACTGTGAATATTCAAAGCTTATAACTGCTGTTTGGACCAGCCCTCCATGTAAAAGAATCTAAAAAATGGGGTGTGCTTGTTTGTTTGTATGTTTTAAAAATGACTTAAAGAATGAGGAAAAAAAACAAACAAAAAAAAAAAAAAACAAAAAAAAAAACAACAACTGACCAAGAATGGCCAAAGCAACAAAATGCTCTTGACACTGTAAAGTAAAAACGCAAACCTATTTCTTTTTGGCTGCTCTTTAAGTTAGGGTTGGTTTTAAGGTGGAGGGTTATTATAACTAAAGTACTACAACATAACTTAATTATTATTATTACATATAGGTACTTACATATAATACATATGGGTCATAGAGAGGATGAGATAGTGCTACAGATGGAGAGAGCGAGACTGCGAGCGAGTGAGAGAGAGAGAGAGAGGCAGAGAAAACAAGAAAGAGAGCTCCAAAAACCCTGAGGCACTCATGCTTAAAAATTGGTCCTTACAAAAATAAAATTACTATCAGCACTGTAGGAATTAACAATTACCCACTGATACCCAGTGACTACAGTATTATCTAACTACTAGACCATGGCTTTGCAAAATGGAAGCTGTCTTTCCCAAGTTCAGAAAAAACTATGTAAATAAAATAAATATCAAAACTGCCACCTCAGTCACACCAGCTAAAACCACACATCACACGCACACATCTCTGTTCAAGATTGTATTTTAATTTTACAGTTGACTATGCATGAGCCCCATTTCACACCTGCTATTTTACAACCATGCTGTTAGCAAATGACCAGCAAACAGGAAGCAAATGGCTTCTGTGTGTTTATCAGCACAAGCAAATGTACTGTGGTTAGTGGTGCTCTATCTACTAGAGTATACGCCTGTAAGTGGTGCTCTATTGGAATATGACTGTTAGTGGTGCTCTTTCTATCACAATATATGACTGTTAGTGGTGTATTGCACATGTTGACATCTGAAGAATCATGTTAGCAACAGTATAAGAGGTCCACAGTATGAGCATGTGTGTGAAAGAGACTGAAAGCACCATGGCAATTTGAGGGCAGAACACATTCAGTGCATGCGCAAACATGAGGTACCTTCTCAGTAGCGTACGTCCAGAGGCCCACAGTGTGGGAGAAGTTCGCTTCCAGCTGGGAACGATCGCAGCAGCCCTCGATTCTATGCAGCACCTCCAAACAGCTGAGGAACACCCAGCAGTCCAGCGCCCCCTGAAGGACCGACACCTGCACAACAACAACAAAAACAACAGCAATTAGAGACAAGCCCAAATAGCACAAGGTTACCAGCAAACAACTGGGACATAAATCAGTGACTGTTATTAAAGTTGATAGAGATAACTTGTTTGAAGTATTTTTGATGATATTGCTAAACTACAGTGATACAATTTTAGAGTAATTATAGCAGAAAAAGGGCACAGCTAAGTAGCTGCACTAAGGAATAACTAACCTGTAAAATGTTTCAAACGTGACTATTATTCTCACTCTCAGGCAGTGTTGTGTGTAAAAAGTGTAAAGTGTGGTAAAAAAATAGCCTAAAAATGCCTATTTTATAGTGTAAACCCTAAATAAGCCGCCAAATATGCTCCCAAAACACTTTAATTTCATTTTAAACTCAGCTTAAAACATTATCCTTAAAGAAAACGTAAAGGTGAACCTGTATCCGTACTGTACAGTTTTCAATGAACTGCTTTCTCCCGCGGTGCTAGAATGTAAAATACCGATGTTACCCCAGTATAGACTGTCCTTGTGCTGGTTGTTTATGTTTGGGTGTGGTGGACGAGGCCCGGACGCCACAAAAGCAAACAAAAAAAAACATTTTCCAAGAACAATTATTAGTTTGGTTCTCAGAAAAAATTTGCGAGCGACTGAAGTCGCGACTGCTGAACCGTGTATAAGCGGGGGGTTACTGTACTGCATTACCAGGTCATTCGGAGGAATAAATGCAATTTATTACTATTTGCTTAATGGGAAGTGAAAAAAAAAAGTCAAATGGTCCTGTTTCACAGTTTCTATAGGGACACCAGAACAGTGATCGCAGAGAGCACGCAACAACCAAGCCATTGGGGGTTAGGGGGGCATTTTTTCAGGTTTCAGAGAAATGTTTAAATTTTCATTTTGGTGGTTTGCTAAAAGTATATTTGTTTATTGCTTCTCATATCACTACTGCGATCTCCAACTGCTTTATCAAACACTGCATTTTATATCTATGTCGCGCAGCACTGCTCTGCAGTGCGGCAGTCGCATGGTTCTCCTAAATCAAGTGTCATATTAAGCCACTGGTTACCCTCAGGGTTCAGAATATTCGGAATTAGGACATGCCTGATAATAACAATGCTAATAATGGTTTTCAATAAATCAAATATTGATATGAGGAAAAGCTATTGTGGTAAGATATTTGGCTTTACCCTACTTCAGCAAAATCAAAGAACAAATGAAATTGTGCTTACTCACAACCACACATACACACACCCAACTCCAGATTTCACTAACACTGTTAAACATACATGCACATTCTCAGAGATGCACTAGTTAATGACGTCACAATCCCCAGCCAACAGACTGCAGCACCATATACTCAAGCAAAAACACACCCACCTCCAGCAAGCGCAGCTCCTGGATACAGTTGTGCAGCAGCTCCAGCGCTCTCTGTGTGACCTCCCAAGGCCTCTGCAGGAAGATGAGCAGTGTGCACTGGCGAGAGAAGAGGTAGCTGCGCAGGTCAAGTAGGCTCGCCTCGCTGCGCTGGATCAGCTCCCTCTTCTCCATGTCTATGGGCCTGCGCAGGAGCAGCCCATTCCAGCTCCGCACCGGCTGGCAAAATGAACCCAGCCAGTTGGCTCCATCTGGCAATCACGCAAAATTAAAATGAATGCACCATATACACTCCACATACACCATAATACTAAACAAATAAATACAAAATGATTCTCAATATGATGAGACCAAATCTAGGTTTGGGGGGAGGGAAAAAAAAACAACCCTCTAAATACTAATATATCACTTGGGCAATATCAGCTGAAATCATGGTTCCTCCAACTGTACCCATATATCTTTTAACACTTGAACAATTATTTCCTTCATTTAAACTTTTTTTTTAACTTAAACTACGTCAGAGATAGCTACTGTACCTCCAGCACCAAAGTTGAGCACATATTGGGTGAAGAGAGCGTCCAGCTCATCATACTGAACCAGCGCATCTTCATACTGCTGCAGCATCTCGAACACAAACGCCAACTCCTCCTGCACACAGCAGCCCACAGACATTAAGCATCATTAACTAGAAGGAATACCCGAAAATAGTCCTCTTACTTGTCTGTGAAATTTTATTTGTAATAATATGAAAGCAAAATACAAATAACTGTTCCTAGATCAGCAGTCTTATTTTGAAGGGGATGACAAAAAACCTCATGGGCCTAATTAGCAGCTGTAGAAAGTAAGTAGTGATAAGTAGTGATAACCGGAGTCTGGGGTGCAGGAGGTTTAAATATTTGAATTTAAAACAGTATTTTTGCCAATTCAGGAAATAATACATTGTTGGAATGGGTGTATATCTCAAATCTTTACAGAAGGCGAGTCTGTGTTTGTGGTAGTAGTGAAATGATCTTAATATTTAATATTTTTAGTAATCCATTAGTCTATAATCGATTGCAACATTGCAAAAGAATGCAGCTGAACTATCACCTTCAGTTTGATCCACGCTGATGTAAAATGTCTTTCTGCATCTGATTTGATATCATTTAGCTTGTAATGGTAGTTAGATGTGACTGAACCTGACAGTAAATACGTACCTGGACCATGAAGTAGTCACAGAAGCTCCAGCCGGGTTCGGTGCGTTTCTCTCGCAGTGTCCGCATGTCATCCTCAAAGCGCCCCAGGTTCTTGGTGAAGGACATGAGGAGCAGAGTGCGCAGTTTCGTCAGAAAAGAGCTCCATGACTCCTGAGAGCGAGACGAGTCCTTCAGGGGGTCTGACAGAGCAACACACCTTATGAGGGGTTGGTGAAGGAGAGGCAGGAGAGGGGGAAAAAAAGAGAATCAGATTCCTTTAACAGGTATTGACATTTTGTTAACCCTCACACTTTGTTAACAGGGAGTTAATGCACAACTACTGGAACCTCTACTTATAACATTTAGTTTCATTGTTGCTCTATTTTTTGTTCATGTACACACACATGCACATACATATACATACATACATACAGACACAAACACACACACACACACACACACACACACACACACACACACACACACACACACACACACACACACACACACACACAGCTTTACTGCTTAATTCTTTCTAGTCAATGCCAACATGCTTCTCCAGTTCCCTTTTATGGAACATGTTCCTAGATGTTTTTCTACCACCACTCCTTTTCTACAACCAGTTCATCCTCATTACCATTCTGCATTATTTAGTTGGTGGCAAAGGGAAACATTTTGCAAGTCCATTTGAGTGGCAAGCAAGAACACCCAAAGTGAGTCTGAGGTAGAGGATTGTGAAAGCAGAATCAGTTAAATAAATATTTCTATTTCAATACAATGTTTTAAATATAAGGGATAGGATAGGAAGGACAGGAAGGGGTTGTTCTCAGAATTTTTATTTATTTTTCAGAAATAACTGAAGAGAAATCGGTGGGTTTTAATTCTGGATGAGTAACAGAGGCTGCCACCAATATGTTAACGGCTGGGCGCTCGGGCAGCCATGAAGTATTTTTCCCCTCAGTGAAAGATGCAATCAGTTAGAGAACTGTCAGCAACTACAGTAACTTATTTAGAAATAAGGCCCTGCTGTTTCTTCTGGCTCAGTCATGTCCTTAACAACATGTCCTTGGCAACACACTCATGTTTCATAGTAGTGAATTATATTTAGGCAAACAGTCACATTTGAAAGTCCTGTTAGAATATTAAACCGTTGGCCAGTATATTTTCTCCTTGTTGCCAGAGTGAAAGGAAGATCTGAACAGTGATTTCAATATTAAAATGCAGGCCCCTTGAATGACTAAACAAGTATTAGAGTATCCACACTCATCCCTAATATTTACAGCATTACACTAAAATAGAAACATTTATTTTTCAAGTGACTCCACTTTCACCATCCTCTGTGCAATAAGATTTCAGAATTGTCATGCTTTAGATTTCAAGACTGAGTCCTGAGAACTGAGCAAATTGTAACAATATCGCACTCTATAGTGCCTAGTTGAACAGGACCCTGGCTGTTATGACAGTAATGGCAATGATGGAATCAACACTACAGAACTGCCTAATATGGCTGTAGTGCAGTTATTGTTGCAGCTTATGAATCCATTTTGGAATTAATTGCATATTTTGCTATATTACAATTGTAACTGGTGCAATGGTAATTACTAGTATTGCTTTTATCCTTTTACTTTAAGTCACAGTAATCATAATGTATTAACTTATCACAACCATCTCCTCCATTAATATACATAACACAGGTAATAACATACACAATATACTATCCATTTTTCTACACTGTTCCCACAGCGTTCGTGTTGCAAGCCACTGCCTTAACTATAAAGCTCCCACACACAGCAGACGTGAGTCATGCCTTTACAGGGAGGATGGGGGGGGGGCTCAGGCCATAAATAGGGTCTGCCAGTTAAGTCCACTCTAAATTAGCCCAGTATGAGCCATACAAACAACAGCAACCAGTATATCCGATAGCATACTCACACTCAACCACAGAGCTGCACATTTACACCAGTCTAAAATTGCAGAGGCAAGCAGATGACCTTCAGCCTGTCTTGGGGGATCAGGGGGTTTGGGCTGGGCTGCAGCTGCTGCTGGGCCGTCCTCACCTGTCGCTCTGCTTGTTGCAGAAGTCGTTGCGGATCTTATCCATGATGGAAGTGCGGGGCAGGATGTTGGTTTTGTTCTTCTTCTTGCCATCGCTCTCCACCACCACAATGAGCCAGTCGGAAGAGCTGTGTAGCCGCAGAACGCTCTGCCACCGCTGCATGTCCTCCTTCACTGACGCCTTATAAGTCTCCGTGTCCTGGCAAATCATGGACATAGAAAGAGGTGGTGAATATCATGCATAAAATCCCCATCCTGTAACTGCAAAATTGTATTATTTTTTGTTTCTTTAAAGGAAACACAACAATTATTGAGGAAGAATGGGACATTTGCAAAACAAATGCCACTTTACTTCTGATAAGAAAAGAAATGCCAAGTAAAATTGTGTTGTGCCACTGTTGCCATGCAACCCGCGTCTGGATACCCGTTGCCTGTTTAAACATTTGAAAGACTCCATTTATGATCAGAATTCAATCAGAATTCAAAATTTGGATCAGAATTTACTATGTAGTTGCAGCAGCTACATTTAAAAAGGCATGCTTTGTCCGGACTGGACTGTCATCTGATCAACACAATCAGACCATCATGACTGGAGGTTAAGGGCAAGTGTAAACAGGGCCTATTTGTGAACATGCAGCAACCATACATATCAATAAATAGCAATGTCATACTACTTTCACAAATTAGGTGTGATACATCTAAGTATGAAGCTTCTTCCTATCTATTTAAAAGGGAAAACACCATTTCCATTTTGATTTAGCTTGAAAACATGTACTTTACTCGACTTTGCTCCACTTTGACCATGATGTTGCTACTGTAGCCTCCATAGTGGAAAGAACATTATTATGCACAAACAAAACCACTGAGCATTACATGTAAATCCAGCATGAAGAAGTGTGCTAAATATTAGGGTATATTATGTGTTGTTATAGCTCTGCCACTGCTGTTAAATGCTTTCCCGTGTGCAGACTGCATGATACAGATCCAGTATGAGTACACATGATTGACAATATCGCATATGTAAGGTGGAAACTGATGGAAATCCTATATTTTTGTTGCTGACATAACTGATTGACTTCTTAGCATCTTACCTACCAGTGATTACAAAATCCATTACCAGAAATTGGACACAATGTGGTCATTCTGGCAGACTGCAACACATTACAGGGGGCATAGGAGGCAATATGGATTACACTGCCACTCTGCATCATGAAAGAAAAAACTGTTTGTTGCAGAGACTGAACTCTGAATGAGGGTGGTGTTTTTGGCAGAGCTGACAAAGGCACTGATATTTATGATGTAAACTTTAAATGCCTTCCTGTTATGTCAAAAGGCTGGGGTTGTAGAGACACGACTGCATTTTGAGAATGATGAGGTGCTCCTGCTACGCCACCAGCTTAATATCGATCCTCCTAAATAATTCTCCTGAAGCTGCATGTTTGTAAATGACAGCAGCTGTAGCTGGCTGAGACTGAGACTTACGCAGCAGTCAGTCCAGTAGATATGCAGGAAGGGGAATGTGAGGAGAGCTTTGTTCCCTTCTTTTGGGAGCAGCTCCTCTTTGAACTGCACAAAGTTGGCCTCTAGATGGATCATCTTTGGTGCACGGCCATAAGACCTGCAAAGAAGAACACATAAGATGGAGAAGGTTATCCAAACTCTAGAAAAAATCACTGTCACTAATATTTAAATATTAAATGCTCTCATACATAGATGTGTGTGCTGTAAAGCCCGACCTCCTGATTCCTAAAAATACAACGGACGGGTCTCTGGCCTTACTCAGGAAACACAGCCTGAACTCCACAGAGCTGAGAAAATAAAACTGCTGTCCTAGTTTCTGCTTTTCCACTGTTTCAAAATTGACAATGACTTTTGCCTTTCAGGCAAAACAGGAGGGTTACATAAGAAGGTCAAAGAAAGAGGATACCATTTCACTGCTGCCTTAACCTCATATTCAAGCCTTCACTCTTTAAAATGCTCATCAGACAGAGATTTCAAAATAAACCTCAAGCACACTGAAAATACCTACCTGTAGCAGGTATAATCCATGTTTGTAGGTAAAGATCAATAACAGCTTGGATAAGTGAAATTTAAATAGGAGCGGTAACCTTTTCTTTGAGCTAGATCAAGCTTCACTTATGCCTGTGAAAAAGCTCTTTGAAGGACAGAACAAGTGAGCAACAGGAAAACACCTGTGTAAAGTGCTATTAAAATACTTTCTTCAAGAGCTAATGGGACATTTCACCCCACAGAGACGAGACTGAGGGCATAAAGTTAAAAGCATATTATAGTGCAGCTGGTGTCCCTAGAAAAACACTGAAAGCTAACCATCTAATTCAATCTTTACAATATGAATTTACAATGCAAGTATGAATGTGTGAATGATGAAGTTCATATTTTGGGTTATTTTTCTCCCCCAGTTTAGTCTTCCACACATGATGCCACCAAGCTGGGAGGAAGGCTTCCTGAGACATGTGAATTCCTACCACATCTTTTTAAACTGCCACTAATACAACAACACTGGGCAGTTCAATGCACTTGAAAGGGTACCTAATTGCTCATTCTGTTACATCAGCTAACAAACACCTGCGTTGGGTAGCATCATGTGGAGTTAAGAGTGGAGCAGGAGGTCCATCCCACCCTCCTAATGAAAGCGCACCCATTAAGCCCTCTTGCCATGACTGAATGGCATCACCAAGACCAGAACTCCCAATCTCCTGAAAAACAGCCAGCCTCTTAGACAGACATTTCTTGGCTTTTCAACAGCCATATATTTGGTCAAGATGCTCACATAAATAATTAACAAATACTGTTGGGATTCACAGTATTATCAAATTTATATTCAACCAAAACCTAATCAATCGAACCAATATTTGATGATGCACTTACCGTCTCAAAAATGTTTTATACTGTACAATTTAGTTCTGTCACAGACAAAAGATGACAATCACAAAACAATCGTGCTGATTTCTTCGGCTTCTAACGTACTGTATGAGGCGGCCTTTGTCAAGGCAACCGAAGAATACCTGCGACTATTTTCTGTCTCAAATTTAGGACGGCCATCTCACAGTTGGTGTGCTGCTATGTCTACTGAACACCCAATAAAAATGCAGCAGGAAATGACCAAAATCCAAACAGCATGGAGGTGAAATGAAGAAAAACCGGCACGCGGGACTCCACACACATTAAAAGCTCAGTTACCAGTGCGCAAGTCATCTTGTTCTGTTTACACAGCACCGGCGCAAGCGGATGACGTTTTATTCTTCTATAACAATGTCGTAACTTACAATTAAAAAGGATCAGTCTCGTTCAGCTACACAGCTTCACACACACCATCACACATCTACACACCACCTCACACACCATCAAACATCTACACACCATCACACACACCATCACACATCTACACACCACCTCACACACCATCAAACATCTACACACCATCACACATCTACACACCACCTCACACACACCATCACACATCTACACACCACCTCACACACACCATCACACATCTACACACCACCTCACACACACCATCAAACATCTACACACCATCACACATCTACACACCACCTCACACACCATCAAACATCTACACACCATCACACATCTACACACCACCT
>JBBPCX010000038.1:1458324-1489561 GCA_037974365.1 Hydrocynus forskahlii
TAATAAATAAAATGACCAATGCAAAGAATGCCCAAACATTTGCATACAACCTGAACAACTGCGGGACATGTTTGTGATCAGCTCAAATAATGCATGTAATGATTGAGACAAATCTTAACGTGAAAACATTTTATCCAGAGTAATTTTTAACTATTTCTATTGGTCTGTAATCAAATAATATGAATTAATGAGCAGTTTTCAAAAGTGAAGATATTTACCGTTTAATACATTTTATTTTGGAACTGTACAAGTAAAAAGGAACATCTGGTTCTGTTATCTACACATCTAATTCTCTTGTCAGTGACTTGTCGCCTCTTGAGCCAATGTTAGAAAAGTTTAAATGTCGTCGTCGTTCCAGTTGTTCTCTTTTACTCTGTTCTGAATGGTGTGTGTGTGTGTTTGTGTGTGTGTGTGTTTTTATTGGTTATGAAGCGCCCAAGTAGCATTACACCTCGTTGTAAAACTGATTGCACTGTGTCAGTGCTTTGACATGTGCTTCGTCTGATTCCCACAGACAGTAAATCAGCTGGCCCATGCACTGCATATGGACGAGAGCCTCGATGCTGGCTGTCTGGTCAAAGTTTTCTGGCCCAAGACAAAGTGTGCCCTGCTCAGGGATGATCTGGTTCTCGTGGACAGGTACAGAATGTGTGCACGTGTGTCTATTGGGCGGAGGTCATATTTATAACAAACTGTCCTCTATTGTGGTACTACCTGTTCTGCCATTCTGCATGATTTCTTTCTTTACAAAACACCTGTCTTACATTAAAATGCAGCTGAAAGTATGATAAAAAGAAACACAAAAACAGAGTCGAACAGCGTGCAAAGTCACAACCACCCTGTGAAACTGATTAGGACCGATATAGGCATTGAATCCTGTTTTGCCCCTTTTTCAGCCCTGGGACGGATGTCACCACCCAGCTTGACAGCTGGATCGACAAGTTTTGCCTGGACGCTGATGTCTTCGTGCTGGTGGCCAACTCTGAATCCACACTAATGAACACGGTGAGGGGCTGTAAACTGCCGGTGTGCCTAAACACACCCACCTCACATCTGTTATGGTGTTGATACTCTTGAGTTAATTATCATCTCAGCTATTGTCTTTATGACGGCTTCTGAGAAAAAAGTTATCAGCTACTGAAAAAATAACATACAGTAGATTTACAGGTAGGGCAGTTGCTGTCATAATATGTTGGCTGACTGTGAAAGACCATATGAATGACTGATGTATGATATAACTTGTCTTTTTGTCAAGTGTTAAAGTACAAGCCCAAAATAGCCAAATTGATTGATTAGCTTTCCTGTTTCCTGGCTGATGACTGACCTAGCACAAGGTCAGATATACAAATGTTACTCACTGAAACCATGTGGTTTCACCTCAACCCAGCAGCTGATAAATGAACCTAACAAAGCAGCAAATTGAAGGTCAGTGTAGTTATCTATAATTCATCATGCATGTATTGCATAAATTATTTATATTATATGAAATAACTTCTGCCTTAACCAAATTAACGTGATTCCTTAAGGTTATAGAAGGAAAACGTTTCAAGCAAAATACTCCGGATATTCACTGGGGTCTGTTCGACCTTTCTTTGGTCACTCCAGCAGCTACACACTCATGTTCTGTTTACAGGACACAATCATAGCTGACCAGCTGTCTGGCACACTACCTTCATAAGGCAAAAATGTATTTTCTTGTCTTCTGGGCCAAAATAACAGGCCTGGGCCATCATTTGTAGTAAAATTGAAATTTTTGAAATACGAGTTTTGTGGGCTGGATTATGAATTTCACTTGTCTCTACAGAATTCATACTATTTGACAAATGTTTAAAAAAGTTAAAAACAATGAAACTACTGTATTTTAAAAATCTTCTTCCAAAAGTTAAATAAGACAAAAAATTTGAAACAATTTCAATCACAATGACAAAGTCTTCACACTCAGGCCTCTCATTTTTTTAAATGAGTGTTTATAGAACCATGCATTGAATTGTTCTTTTTGGAGCCCAAAGTCGACTGGGTCATCTGTCCAAAGAACACTCTAGTTCTTGGATTTTAAGAGCTTGGGTTAATTAGTCATGCCTGCTTCACCTGCTGGAATGTGAAGTCACAGGTTTGGCTTTATGTGTAGTGTGGCTGTAAGGACTCAAGGCCAGTGGTGTGGGACTCTGTGTGTCGGGAAAAGGGAAAGTATGCACCTCCAGTCAGTGGTGTGTTGGGGAGGGGCCATTTACTGTCTGCTGATTGGTTGTGCAAGACTGGGGAGCACACACTCAGCTCTGTTTAGATACGCAGAAGTATGTCTGGCATGCCCTGGCCAGTGCAATGGTTATTTGGGCTTGTTTGGAACCAGGAGCTGCTGGAGTCTGTTATTAAAGATGCATTACTAGCTATGACTAATCACTCTGCTAACATTAGCATTATGCTTAGCTGCTAAACATACATACTAAATATGGAATTGTCTTAAAAATAAACAAACCTTTCCTACTTTCCCCAGATATCGTCGATCAGATCTGCTTGGGGTCCAAATTTTCCTGCTTCAGGCTAAAACTGTAGCTGCTAAGTCAAGTCAGCTATCAATAGACAGCTATTTGGTACAGTTGTGCAGTCTTGTTGATGTGGTTTAGGACACAGTATGACTTACTGTGAGCTATTGAAATGAACAAAATGTAGCTGAATACTGCAGCCTATTTTCAACAGGTTCTGCCTGTAGTGGTGTTTTGTTCGTTTTGTTCATGTTTCAAATTGTTGCAAGTCATACTGTGTCCTAAACCACATCCACATGTCTGAAACTTGGAAAAATGAAGAGCTGGAAGCAGTTTGAGCAGGATGAGAGTTTTGTTGATTTATTTTAATGGAAACAATTTGGATGACTGTTACAATGCTGTAATATTGTATGAGCTTCAGTGAAGAAAGCTGGGAAGAATGAAGGCTCATCAGCCAGTTAGCCCACTTCATACACGTTCAAGCCTAAAATAAACTAAAATGCCAGTAGTTGTGGCTATTTATTGTAGTAAATCACCTACTTAATTCATGCTCTTGACAGACCTAATGTAGAACTCCAGTCTGTTTGAACTAAGAATGCAAATGTGTCATTATGAAGTTGCTCCGTCTGGATGTGTCATAAGGTGGATAAACTGGAAATGGAGATCAGCGAGTAAGGGTGATCGTGCAGCTGTGCATTCAGACTGAAAGCAAAATTGCAGTGGCTTCTTCCTCTACCAGAGAAAGTCATTACTCATATCAAGCCTAGAGCAAGGTGACACCGCGTGAACCTGTTGAATTTCTCAAACATTCATAATTGGATTGTGATGGTTCAGGTGCGGCGTTGGATGTGAAGAAGAAGAATGTAAACCATCTTAACAGTGATCTTAACAGTGATTCACAGTGTACCTTTGGGCTAAATCAAGTCAACAGGGATTATTTTTATTTAATTGTTTTTATTTAAGACCTGTAAAAGAGGTCATTCCGCATGCCAGCAGGCTGAGAGACGTATATGCTGTTGAATGATCTCAAATACCTTGTTGGGTTCTTTTTTTTTTTTTTTTTGGCTTCAAGCTTTCAGCAAGAGCTTTCATTGAATACATTACCCAACAAAGACATGATCTATCTAATGGTTGAATGCTCTTTCAGTGTGTGCTGTTGGGCTTGACCTTCAGCCACTTCTGCTCAGATAAGAGCTGGCACAGGTGGCTCTCACATGTTGTCTGTTTGTGTGTGGTTTAGTGTTCTAATGGGGAGGGAGGCTTTGTTGCCATCATACTTTCTCTTTAGATGAACCTTCCTGACCTTCTCTTGTTCTTGTTCTAAAGGAGAAGCATTTCTTCCACAAAGTAAATGAACGGCTTTCAAAGCCCAACATCTTCATCCTCAACAATCGCTGGGATGCATCTGCCTCTGAACCCGAATACATGGAGGACGTGAGTGCCTGTCGTTCGTAAGAGATCAGATAACATAACCCTTTATTAATTCCAAAGGTGAGAAATTGAAATTGCATTGTTAAAGCAGCAATGTGGACAGAACAAAAGAAGAAAGTAAAAGCAGCATATTGAATAGAATAAAAGTTATATAACTAAAAAACTACACAAAATATTATATACATATACATGGATAGCAGACATCGAATGAAACACTAATATTGCACCACAAAACTGCACATGTTGCACACAATAGTGATGCACCAGAATTATTGCATTCAATTGAATCTTATGTTGAATGACTATTATCGTCTGTTAATATTCATTTAAATGATTTAAATGATGTTTATTGCTTACATCTTGCAATGGAAGTCCTGATCCAGTTTTTAGATCTGAAGGTACAAGTGACCAAATCTGTGTGGTGTAGACTGTTTATTGCTCATCCACATTGATTGGCATTGTTACATGTGAGTTCTCTGACTAGGGGCAACGCTAGTCACATTCATGAGCTTAGATCTTGATGTGCATCATTCCTTAACAATTATAAGTAGCAGATCAACCGTGCTGTATTTGTGGCTACAAGAGAAATGGCAGAACATCACATTAGAGTAGAACGACCTTGCAACAGGTACACACATCCATTAAAGCTTAAACTCTGTAAACATTTTCTATTGGTCCATTCATCTTCACAGTTGTCTTTCATTGAGCGCAGAAAACTGCATTCATTTTGGGGAAAAAATATAGTAAAAACATAAAATAAACAAACGCTGATTGTTTAAACAACCATGGCTATCCTTCAGCCACCTGGTGTTCCTGGTGTTAATCTCTGCCCATCATGTTAGGTACGGAAGCAGCACACGGATCGCTGCGTGAACTTCTTGGTGGAAGAGCTGAAGGTGGTGGACCGTGCGCAAGCGCCCAACCACATCTTCTTCGTGTCCGCCAAAGAGGTGCTGAACTCCAGAATGCAGCGGGCGCAGGGTATGCCAGAGACTGGTAAGCAAGGGGTCACCCCAGGGTTCACCAGGCACTGCCGCCAGTATGCCACAGAGAGAGCACGCAGGAGCACTCACAAGCTACCCAAGCTTAGCAACAGCCACAAATCACCTGCGTCACATTTGGCATGATTTTCTGCTTCGCCAAAAGCTTCTGTTGGAATTGTATTGTGATGTGTTGAAGTGATCAAGCTAGGCACTGTTGCCTTGTGTGCCCTGAACTGACCGAATATTTGCAACCCTTTTTTTTTTTAAAGTAGTTTATATGTCTCTTATTCTGAAGCTGTCGTGCTTGTTTGCAGGAGGTGCTTTAGCAGAAGGCTTCCAGGACAGACTGAAGGAGTTCCAGAGTTTTGAGAGAACTTTTGAGGCAAGTGCAAGAGAGTGGGTGATGCATCCACTCCTGGAGTGGTAATTTAAAGCAGGAGTATTCAACTCCTGTATTATGTACTGAAGCTTTTATACAGACTCAGGTGTTGGCAAGGAAACACGAGTGCACAGTGTTGCATTTATAATTGAGAAAGCATTTCATCCCCAGTGATGCCACAGCCATCAGTGGCAGGGAGTCCAAGAGAGTGTACCTGGCCCCACTTTCTCTGTGAGCCAAGCCCAGATGTAACAGAATGGGCAGTTAGCGTTCTCCCTGCACATCGAGCTGTCCAGTGACGTTGCAAGCTGTCATCTCCACAGCTTGGTCGTATTGCATGATAGTAATATTGACTGACTGGGGGGGGGTCGTTTGTCGGAGGTGTATAATTGGAAGATGTGACCTTATCTGGCAATGCTTACAGACTAGTAGCGCATAACTGGGTGTTCTCTCTGGTTGGGAAGGATGGTCCTCCAACTTACCCACCTCAGCACAGCACAGACACAGTTGTCACATGGATGGGAGCTGGCAATGGCAAGAAAGTGAAATTAAAAACCAAAAACTTCTCTCCAAAGTAAGAAAAAAAAACCCATTTTTGATCCTATGCGGTCACTACTGTAAGTCAACTATTTAATACAAACTACAATAACTTTTTAAAGATTATCCAAACTATTTAGACCATCCAAATAGAAGTTAATGTTAACTGATAAAGTGATTTCTCAAGGTTCAAAATTAGGAGTGCTGATGGTTGTCCCTTGTCTTTTATCCCTTGTTTTATGTGAAGGCCCATCTACAGCTCCTGAGTGGTGTCATCTTTCAGCATACTGATGAGGCAATTGCTTGTTAATCTAACATTAAGGGAACAGTTCAGTCAATAATGCAAATGCTGCTAATAATAAATGAATTACACTGATCTACTTTGAATTCCATTGATTGACTACTAGCCTCCATTTATTGCTTGCAACAATGAACTGTTCAGTGAATTACATGTTTCTTCTCCTAATCCAAGTGTGTGGAATTCCAGTTTACTGCATCATTTACTGATTTTTTTTTTCCTGCTCCTGCACACCCGATTGAACTTAATTAAGTTAATTGGCAGGTGAAGATAGACTGTAAGAGCAGGAAACAACAGGAGCAGGAAAAGACTGGCTTTCCCTGGAAATTCCCCACCCCTGTACTAGTCAATCCAGATGAAAGTAGGTACAAGGTGGAGCGCACTACTAATCCACCCATCCTGAGATGGTTTCTGTCTTAGCCATTTGACAGAGTATGTCTCTCAAACAGTAGGAAACTCCCCTTTGCTCCACACATAGTAGATCAGCCACACATTCTTGGTGTTTGCTTCTTTACTATGTTTTCTTAGCATCACAAATTCAATGCCTGATTCATGTTTGCTTCAAACTGGGTTGAAGTGTTATGTAATCTCAGACCTTCTTATGGTTTCCTAATACACTTAAGGGCAAGTACTTGGGTGTGCAGTTTGTGCAGTGCAAGCTTCCATTAATTTTTTAGCTCAATTAACTTTGTAAATCCAGTGCAGCAAACTTCAGAAACCAAGCATGACATGGCTGATCATCTGTGTTCGGGGAAACGGAGGTAGTGTGTATAAACTTAACACATGAAATTGTCGCTTTAGTGAAGCAGTCCTGTTTAAAAACTGACTCAGTCAAAGCTTAATCGCTCTCCCAGTCTTTCCCCCACCAAGCCAGATCCACACAAGCCAGCTCCCACCCCAAGCCCATCAATGTGCACTTTCCTGTCAATCTGTGTGTTCATTGCTGAAGTCTAGATTTGCTAAGGCGAGGACACCTGCCTCCTCAGTTCCCTTTGACACTTGTGTTTTTTGCCTTTCTTTTTTTTGGTGCTGTGTTACCTTTTGTGTTTATGTTGGTGTGTACGATTTTGGGTTGTTTCATGTTTTGTTGGTGATTTTCTGAAATAATGTTAAATATTATTTTAAGTGATAAAAAAAAAAATTGTGCAATTTTCCCCTCTTATATTAAGTGTAGTCAATCAGCAAAGATGTGTTTGGTGTCCACATTTTACTATTTCCGTTTACAAAATATTTTACAAGGTTAGAGTCCAGAATCTAATAAATTTGCCTTCTTGCTGCTCAACTTCTATTACTTGTTAATTACAGATCAATTACTTATTGGTCTTTTAGTTATGGTTAAAAATATAAAAGTAAACTTCAGTTACCAAACACATCTTGGCTGATCTTCTACATTTGATAATAGAAGAGAATTTTGTAATTTTTTTTTTTTTTCCCACATCTTAAATACATCCCAGGAAACCCTATATTGTTTAATAAGTCCCTTTAATTTCACTTTGTCTTGATTTGAATGTTATGTATTTGATTTGCACATGAATGTTACTAAGAGATGAAACCCGGGGCTGTTGTGATGATACAGACTTGCTACTGGCCTTCCTCATCCTCTTCTCCCTCAGTTCTGTTTAAGTTGCAGTAGCAGGTTGGTATTATCACCCCTTTTGAGTGCCTGTCATCTCTGTAACGTGTGTATGGCCTCGCAGGAGTGTATCTCGCAGTCAGCAGTGAAAACAAAGTTTGAGCAGCACACAATCAGGGCAAAGCAGATTACTGAGAGTGTCAAAGACATCATGGATCAAATCCACATCGCTGCTGCTGAGAAGAGGTGGGTCCACTCTCTAGTTGTCTTTCTCCGAGTTTCACTGCAGCATAGGGTTACCAGAGTTTTGACTGCGGTACCGTTACCAAGTGTGGTATCACAATCCTCAATACAAAGTGATATTCCAGTTCTAGACTCAGTAAATACAGCCGTCATTCTTCTTCATTCCGATTTCATTCTAAATATTGTATGTATATTGAATTGTCTTTAGTCTCACTGTCTTGAATATATCATGAGTGTAGCGAACCATTTGGGAGTTGACTGCATCATTACACCCCTACTTGTATTTATTGCAGCTATAAATAGACAGATGTTCCCTTCTGAATCTAATTAGACTGCACAATTTAATTCACCTACAATGCAGTACAAACATAACATGGCATATGTGATTACAAAACAAAAGAAATAGTAGTCCCACATTTAAAAAAAATACATAAACCATGAATACTAGAATTTTCACTAGAATTTCTCACCTCGAGATGCACTGTATGCAGTTAAATAGTTATGATTTTTGTTGTCTTTATAATTAATCTTTCGTATAGTTAGTGTTTTATGAATGTTTCATATCTACAATTAATATTGTGACACATTGTGATATAACTGATCATGAAAATTCTAAACATCGACATATTGTCCTTCAGCCCTTCTAGTTTTGGTTTATACCATTATGTCTGTCTTGGTAATCCACATGCCATGGCTTTACTCATTTTGAGAGGTTACAAATAAAATACATTTGTTGAAAGTATCAAAATTTACAGTATTGCACTACTTATTAGGTTGTAATATTGAAAAGTAATTTAACTGTCTGTACATTGAATAGCTACTCTGGCACAATGGAGTTTACATGTCTTGCGACTCTCATATTTATTTATGAATTCATTAATCTCTTCTTGTCCTGAAATGACCCGAGCTAGTATATAATTCAAAGCAAAGCTTTATGCAGTAACATAATGCTGCTTGACTCGATATTTAATATGAAGGTTTAGAACCTAAATCAGACAGTTTTAGGGTGGCACATTGAATCAGAAGTTCTACAAATTCCATCCACTGATCTCTCCTATGTCCGTTGTCAGGGTGGCCTCTCTGGAGGAAAGAGAGTATCTTCTGGACCGACTGGAGTTTGTTCGCAATCAGCTCAACCTCCTCATTGAGGACATCAAGAAGAAAATCAAGATTGTTACAGAGCAAGTGGCGAATCAGGTATCTGGCATTTTATCTTGACTTCTACAGAGATTGCAAACAAGCAGCTTTGAAGAAACATTTACATCTGTTTAGCTCCATCATAGGTCCGCTCATGTTGTTTGTATGCGGGTTTGTACCAGGTGTCCAATGCCATGGCGGAGGAAATCTGTCGACTGTCTGTGCTCATAGACGAGTTTCATACAGACTTCCACCCATCCCCTCACATGCTGAAAATCTACAAATCTGTAAGTTTCTTGGTCTTGTTTAAAGCAGAAGCTTCAAAAATGAATTCATGCATTGTGAGAGTTAAGGTTAAACAAATACAAATGAACTTCAGATAAAGAACACATCTTGGCTGATTGACTACATTTGAGGATAGGAGAAAATTATGTAAAACTGATTTATAACAGCTTTAATACATTCCAGTAACCCCTATATTGTTTAAAATGTCCCTTTAATTTCACCTTGACTTGATCTGACTGTGTTGTGTTTGATTTGCACTTAAAAGATGAAACCCAGGGCCATTGTGAGAATATTGATGATCATGATGTCATGATGATAACGATAAACATTGTCACATTGCCCTTTTACAGTTGAAAGTATCAAAAATTACAGCGCTCCACTGGTGTTGCAATGTTGAAAAGTCCTCAAATTGTTGAAATAAAGTTTCATTCTTTATTTAGAGCAGAGGCTTTAAATATGAATTCATGCATCATGGCAGTTACTGCTCCTTGAAACTCTGTTTTAATTGCATGTTTTGTATTTGCTTAATTGATGTAGTCTCACAGATTTCAGGGTGTAATGTGTGCTTGTGTTCTTTGGTGGCTAGGATTTTTCAGAAGAAATTTGTTTCCTCAATGAATTGTTGCATGTTGAATACCTCTTTGTCAGGAACTGCTAAACCATGTGGAGAAAGGCATGGGGAAGAACCTGGCCTACCGCTGCTCTGATGCCGTCAATGCTTCTGTGCAGTCTTCTCAGAAGGACATGATTGGTGTGTACCTGTCCTCACTCGGTAGACCAAGTCTAATATGTAAAAAATATGGAATTACAATTGAGTCACAAAATTGATGGCTTGAAACTCAGATGGACTAAATCATAAAAGCCAACTTTGTCGAAAAGGCTCGAGATCCAAAGGCAAAGTATGGTTGTGAGCTGTCTGGCTACATACTAACTGTAAATGCATTTTTCATCCACTATAGTTTTATTGTTAATAAGGTAGTATTGTTTACATTATATGTAGTTGCATTAATTTTGATTATCCATTTATCAAAGATTTATTAAATTTGAAGGGTACCAAATGTACTATTTTTATACTAGTAGCATATTTAGATAAGGGCGAATTCCACTAAATGATATTTTTGCCCCCTGCTAACAGAATGTTTGCAGCCTCTTCTGCCCTCTGCTGTTCAATGCCAGATCTACACGCTGATTCCCAACAGGAAGTTTGACCTCAGCTATGACCTGAATTGTGCCACACTTTGCGCTGATTTCCAGGAGAACATAGAGTTTCAGTTCTCTCTGGGCTGGACAGCACTGGTCACCCGTTTCCTTGGCCCAGCTAGTGCCAAGCGAGCCCTTATGCTGATCGACCAGAACCTGCAGGTAAACTTACAAAGTTAGAGAAAATTACCCTGTGTGAAAAATCTTCATGATCTTTGACTTTTCTTTCCAGAGCCACTCTCATAAACTGCTTTTCTGATTTCTTTTTCTTTTTTTTTTCTTTTTTTTTAATCAGCTCTCAAACTCCCTGACCACAACCCCAACAGCCAGGGCTGTGACCCAAGCTCCTCCTCCCAGAGCCCCTGTCCCTCAGGGCCAGTCCCAGGCTGTGGTTTCCCATGAAGAGCTCATGATGACCATGGCTGCTAACGTCGCCTCACTCACCTCGCGCGCATCCATGAGTGTGGTTATCGTCGGAGGAGTGGTGGGTAGAACCAAAGCTAAGTTTACATTACAGCGTTGAATTGGCACAGATCTGATTTTCTGCCTTTATCTGATGCAGAATTAGTCTTTTGATGAACAGTAATAGTGGAATCACATCAGTATCGGTGGATATTTTTATGGCCATTGGACAGATGTGTAGATTTGACTAATGTTAAGACTCCGTATTTGATGTGTATTGTACTTGAGCAATGTTCAAATCTGCATTTTATTAATTTTACTGCATTTGTAAATGTTATTTTTTGTGATGCTCATCCCCATATCTACATTTGTACATGTAATGGTATCGGAAAAATGTGATCTTGGCATCAGTTGATATTTCCCATAGTGGTGCATCTCTAAGGAACAAAAAAAAATCAGTTGAGTCAAATTTGAGCCCCCAGACTGGACACATCTCATACATCCCTCCGCATGACAGTGTGTCAGTGTGAGTTAGTCAGCAGAGCACAGAGGTGCAGTGAAAAGCTGATTTGCTCATCACTACTTTGATAAGTGCGTCAATCTATCCTGCTGCTGATGTACATGATGCATCTTTAATCTTTACTAATTTGGCAGGCTTCTGTGCACACAAATGACTTACAAATGTGGACTCTTCTATTTTGGCTGCGCCCGATTAGGAGTTGCAACCGTCTCCATTTCCTCCTGTCCTCTGCGTCGTCCTCTCTCACACCAACTGCCTGCATGTCCTCCCTCATCATATCCATAAACCGCCTACAAGGCCTTCTTCTTCTCTTCCCTGCAGCTCCATCTTCAGCATCCTCCTCCCACCATAGTTGGAGTCTCTCTTCTCAGCATCCTCCTCCCAACACACACAGTCTCTCCTCAGCACATTTCCAAACCAGCGCAATCTCGCACCTCTGACTATTCCTCCATAAGGTCCAGCTCAAGCTGTCCCTCTAAAAAACGAATTCCTAATCCTGTCCATCCTCGTCAGTCCCAGTGGAAAATTTTCAACTCTGCCACCTCCAGCTCTGCTTCCTGTCTTTTTGTCAGTGGTCTTACAAACGTGGACTGTCATGGCATGAAGATTGCATCTGAGTAAATTTGAGCTATTAATATCATAACGTGAAAGTAGCTGTATAGTCTGGTGAGTCCTGGCAGATTTCACAGAAAGCTGTCTGATGGATACCAATGTAACAACATCCCCCTGTCTCTATACCTTAAACAGGTGTGGAGGATGATAGGCTGGAGAGTCATCGCAGTGTCTATGAGTCTTTATGGCACATTGTACCTGTACGAGAGGCTCACCTGGACCACTAAAGCCAAGGAGAGAGCTCTGAAGAAGCAGTTTGTGGATTATGCCACAGAGAAGCTCCATATGATCATCAGTTTCACCAGCTCTAACTGCAGCCACCAGGTCCAGCAGTAAGCGACCTCACCATTTACTGCCTTTCTCAGAGTCAGTGTGGAGCAGCTCTTACACAACAGTAGATTAGGAATCAGAGGATGTGCTGGTTAAAATCTTGGACAGGCCAGTCATAAGGCAAGATAGATTGTAATTAAAGTAAACAACATTCCCCATTTGATATCTCCACCAACCCAAAATTCAATCAGCATTTTCATTGTTTCTGAAAAAAATCAAACCATTTAATAACGAATGATATTTAAACATCCATGAGAATTTGTTTTGCATTAATATGAGCTGATTTTCTCAGATGTTAGGGGTGGAACATTGTCTTGGATTAAATGGTGATGACCATGAAAGCTCCTTAAATCAGGCTTCATGTGGGTGGGGGAAAACTGGACCTATAGGTTAACATTTGTTTTTTGGTAGCTGTGAGTCATATGAGAGGAAGTTTATATATGATGGTTTGCTTAATTTTCTTTGTCACATAACTGCACCTGAGATTTATAATAACACAAATATTCATCAAAACAAAATATTGTATTAATTGTTTAGGGAAATCCTTGTATATATTTTTGTATGCACAAATAGTCATGTAACCAGTCAAACAATAATATACTTGATCTGTTTGTAGTGACTGATGAAGGTTCTTGGCAGAATGAGAGCTTTCACAGAGGTTCCTGTTTTGCAAAATAATCCTGATTATTTATTTCAATTTACTGGCTGCCCAACCAACCAGATTTTGAATAGCCAGGTTCATCCTTGTTCTGAAAATGCCTGCTATTATGTGAATGAACGTTTTTTGTTTATGCGCATGCAGGGAGATTGCCAGCACCTTTGCCCGCCTGTGCCAGCAGGTGGACGTGACACAGCGAGAGTTGGAGAAAGACATCAGCTGGTTAACCTCAAAGATCCAGGAGCTGGAGATGGTCCAAACCCGCTCCAAAATCCTGAGGTAAATACGCATTCTGTAGCATAAAAAATATTACATGAATCCAAATGCACTCTGGGTTTTAAAAAAAGTCCCCTTTCGAGATTGTAGATTGCTTTAGAACCTATTTTTCGCAGGCAACGTAAGTTGTTGCAATTGTTTCCATTGACTAGTAGCTGTCATAGTTTTTTTTTTTTTTTTATTGTATCTTGCTGGAATGTCCCATTTTTGAATAGTTACCTAGAAACGACAAATTATAAAATTATATGTAGCGTACATCTCCGGAACACGAATTTTTAATTTTATTCCTTTGTCAGATAGATATATTCCTCTGTCGTCTTTGCTCATTAGGGGCTCGGATTCTGTAAAGCTGCTTTGTTACAACATTGGTTGTAATTCAAATTGAAAAAGTAATTGTTTTTCCCTACAAAGATGTGACAGACCATAAAGAATGGGTCATTTGCCTTTCAGACTTGGGGTGAAAAATAGAGTAGCACCTAATACTGGATTACAGAAGAGTACATAACCTTATTATTTTTGTTCCTCCAGGCATAAAGCAACGGAGCTGGAGAGGCAGCTGGAGAACTTCACCAGTCAGTATCTGCAGCCACAGACCTGATCTGCAGCTCCGTTCACACAGGTGGCGCTCTGGTCCCAGACCACCTCAGGCGGGCACTTCCAGTTGATTAAATCCATTCTGACTTGTCAAAGCCACTAGATTCATGTGGATGGTTGTGTCTGTATTTTAACCAGGTCATACTCTCAAACTATCAAAGGCTGGTTTTCAGGCGACTCTAAAACCGACAGTTTAGGTGTGGTTCGATTGCTGTGTTCACTTTGAATCAGTTCTGATCTGATTACACTACTGTAGACACTGGGAGTGGAATATGAAGGAGAAAACACTGTTCATGGTTGCAAAAGAAAAATACTTGACTGTGAAATCTGAGGCAGAGCGCTGCAGCCTTCTTTACTGCACAGGAGACTACATGGCACTTCAAGGAACACTGTAAAGAAACCTGTACTGAGCAAAACCAGAGTACTTCTGACCATCCCGCCAACTTGAAAAGGAGCCTTTTTTTCTAGAGAAGAGAAACCAAGTTCAAAAAGTCAACACCAGCCTGAGGAAATGATGTATTTTGTAGATAGCCTTTTGACCACAATGCCTGTTTTTTCTATGTTCCTCAGAAACCTTTCTGCAATTCTAAACTGTTGTGAAAACTAACTTTATGAACTCTTTGTAAAAATGTGTAAATGTTCACCTCGACTATCAGTCTAAAAAAGGTACAGAGAACACAATTAAAATATTAACAGTTCATCTGGATGTTTATTATTGTTTGATACTAACCTGGTTGGAGGGATGGAAAATGTAAATATAAGAAAATATAAATATTAAATTTATCTGCTTTTATAGAAAAAACAGCAAATTATATTTTAACAGCAAGTTAGTCAGGGCATGTTTTTTAGAGTGTCTGCCTTGTCTTTTTTTCACCAATTGTTCCAAGATTTCTGCATAATTCAACTCCATATTCAATGTTTTGATGGGAAATGGTGCATTCTGCTTTATTTATAGTGATAGAAAAGCAAACTAGGGGTCCGGAGAGCACAAATGCAATTGTTTACAGTCTAAAACAGCAGACAACATGCCCTCAGGGTTGTGATGTAATGATCTGAATCAGAAATCCTAGAGGAAATTGCTTCAGTTTCCTCTGGTGGTGAAATATGATGGTGAAACGGGTAAATCTGAAGATCTACAAATTTTCAAAACTACTGAAACAATGTCTCGATCATCAGGCAGTGTATACATAACTTTCATGTAATTTTGTTTCTGAGGGTGTTGGAAGCCCTAAACTCAACTGTGAACAGTTCTAAGTTTCTCAAGAGCTGAGCATTTCACATCAAACCACTCGTCCTTCATGCAGCAACGGGCCCCATGTGTGGTGTTGCAACTAATGGTTGCACGTTTTTGTTGGGTTTTTTTTTTTTAAGAAAAGTCTCATTGTCTTTGGAATTTTAAGGGTCCCATGGCATGAAAATTTTTATTTAAAATTATTTTTTTTAAATTTTATTTTCTCTGGAAATGCACCGACACGACTTCCTAAAGTTTTGTCAGGGTCAAACTGGAACGCTTGAACGACCGCACGTCTACGAGCCATTGCTATACACTGTAAACATTAGAGCTTGGTATCGTGGCCGCAACCTGGCCCCTCCCCCACCTCTCTCCATATTATCATTTAAAGCTACAGACACAGAAACGGCGGAAATCTCATTGTGGGACTGGCTCGAAGTGGCTGTAATTCTGCACCAAGGCTGAATTTCGGAAGGAGACTTCAGATACAGTATTAGGGGTCCACTAAGACCTATAAAAAAGCATTTCATAGGATCTTTAATAAACACTGCTAGTTTGTTGCAGCATGTTATTTACTGATGACAAATTGAACACAGGTTGGGTCTGGTTAAAGCTTTTTTATTTAATACAATATCAACATACCATTATCACCAAGCCACTGTGCAAATACAAAAAACTGGTGAGACTATAAAAATCATTTCTTAACAAATGATTATTCCACATTATGGCACTATAAAAAGACATCAGGGCATGAAAACCCTGGTTTTACTGGCTCAAAACAATATTCATTTAAGACAAAACAGAAAAAAAAAAAAAAAGATTTTCCACTTTGGGCCCTGGCCTGCTGCACTTCATTCACAAATGAAGAGAGACCGAGTTCTGATTTCCATTCCAAACTCTATCACTTTAAAACTGGCATTTTAACACCTCTGTTTCAGCAGAGGAGTGGCAGATGCTTTTCTAGTTTCTTCCATCAGAAACACTGACCACTGACTGAAAATATACTGGAAACATTAATGCTGCTTGCTCTTCCCTGAAACACTTCAGTAAAAACAGTTCTCCAATCTTAAGGACGAGGGGTGTAGAAGTTAAACCACCATGTGTCCAGTATGGTCACACTGTCTGGAAAAGTAATGTTGAAAGGCCTCGGTGTAGTCAATACAGTCCATAATGTTGAAAAAAGGGTTACAAATACACTGTAAATATATGTAAGAAAGAGTAAACAATAAGGCTTATCAAAGGGGCTGGGTTTTTTTTCTACAAATCAGTGAAAGTGTTGTAGTAGCAGACACTGACTGGAATGCTTGATGTAATGGCACTGATGGATGTCACTTGAATAAGTTAAAAGAACATCTGGAACAAGCATGTAAAAGTCACCAATAAGCTTAAGTCAGTAGCTAGAAATTAGGCATCACATGATGCTAACCTGAGGCTGTTCTTTTCCATTCATTGTTAATGACATTAGCATTTTTGGCTGAATCATTCCCTTCAAATGGTCAGTTCTGTGGTTCCCTTGATTGTTGCTATTCCACCTTCTACAAAAGGGAAAGTATGGAACACTGTCTACTGAGCAAATTACAGTGTTCTTCAATTACCATGATCTATAGTCTAGAATAAGAATCAAAAAACTTGATTGATCCTGGAGGAAACTGCTTACGGTTGTTCCCAAACTAGTCCTGGGAACTTGGTCACTTAACATTTTAAACTTGAAGCCATATTTACCTATAGTCTTTATGCGAATAATAACACATTCTAATGGCCATGTGTGTGTGGAGTAAAATCCCCAAACCAGAGTCCCCAAACACATTTGTCCAGTGTTTAGGAATGTTCAAATGGGTTTTCACTGGTCCCAGTCTTTTTCTTCACCTCTTTTTTATCTCAGGTTGTGTCAGACAGATCAAAAGCCACAAGGCAGAAAAGATCTACAGTGTAAAATCGAACAGAAACATTCTCCATTATGTAAAGATATTAACGTGTCCATAAAAAGCTGGTATGATGTGAGCCATTGTACACAAGGAAAACATTTGATGATTGTGTTCTGTTTGTCCATTAGGGCTGGGCAAGTCAGCTTTTATTTCAGTGATCCCTTTCAGACCAGTCTTGCATTAGCATAATACAGAAGTAGGAAAATGCAAACTATATGGAGTTCTTTGTGATTAAACCAAGGAGTGTAAATATAGCTAATTTAGTCAGTCACTCAGCCCATCATAATTAAAAGCACTGTGCTAGAACATGCAGGGTTTTTAACCAAAACTTGGTCTGGCAATAACACATTTTGACTAATAAGCTGTCATTTGCAGCCAAAGAGGCTTAACACCCTCTATTTGCCTGATATTCGAGAGTCTGTGCTTTAAATATGAAAATATTTCACCTCGAAAACTTAGTGCTTTTGGTTGAAACATATACAGGGTGACACAGAAAAACGGGAACTTTTGAGGTGCGTAGAGGCAGCCATGTACAGTTGGCGGCACTACGGAAGTGGGACAGTGAGCTGTAAACAATCACATTATGCAGTAATAATGAAGGACTGGAACGGTAGACAGCATGCTTTCGTGATAATGTTTTCTAGTTTTATTTGTTTGCCAAAAGTTCCCATTTTTCTGTGTCACCCTATATACTGCCAAATCAAGACTGGAGCACAGATTTCTTTGACGTTTCTGCTGGTTACGTCAGGTTGCTTGCCCCCACTATCCATTCTTAGTAATCAGTGAAAGTTGAGTCATATCCTTATCATTACTGATCATTTCAAATACAATTTCACAGTCATTACAAGTGACTGCATGTATCTATTAGACAGAGCTTTAATAACCAAACGAAAAACCACATTCTTAAATCACCATTTTAAAAACATACATTATGCATGTGCACAGTCATATGCAAAACAGGTTTTGTTGATTTTCACGTTCTGTTTATTGGCCGAGTTAAATATATCAGAAAATATTAAAACAAAATATAGAAAATGTGCCACATGACACTTCCGTTTTTTGTTTTACCCACAATATTTAGCAAATAAACAGTAATTATGGATCAAAATGTGCAGAAGTGTGTTCTCTATAAATGTGTTCAGAGCCTGTCAATAGACCAGAGGCACGAAAACTTTTGCATATGACTGTATATGTTTCATGAATAACCCCAGTTCAAACAGTCATGATTTGCAAATATACTGTATATGAAGCATCCCAAAACAAGTAAAGGACTGGAAGTAAACCTACAAAAATATACACATTTCCACTGTATAAGCATATATATATAGCATATACACACATTACTGTACATATATACCATATTTATATTCATATACATTTATATGTACATATGTAACACGATGCTTCTCGATTAATTGCTGTCTGACCTCCAAAGAGTCGACCTGGCCTTTTCACAGTAATGTTATAATAAGTGAATACAAAAGGAGTGTTGTGGAAAGGTAAAAACAGGGTGGTCTCACAGCTGTAACTGTAGTGGGGTTGCAGATGGTCAGTCCTCCGTAAAGTCCATCACTGTGGGGTCAGTTCCAGATTCGGAGGAAACTATCCCATGAGCCGGTGCCCACGGCCATGCCATCATCAGTTACTCCTAAACAGCTGACCCTGTTGTCGTGACCAGCGAGGACACCTGAGGAGAGATATGGTGCTGATGATTCATCTTATGGTCAGTGTGGTTCCTTTTTTAACATCAGAGAAAGTGATCTTGTAAGTATGAATATAATATATTACACACACACACACACACATATATATATTAAATGTATATAAAAACATGCACACAGATAAAAACCTGCAGTACAATCAGCTCAGCTTCTTACACAGGAAAGAAATATCCTGTATGAAAACAGAATAAGAGAGTAAAAAAGTGATCACCGGCACGTTCGCCTTTTAATGCATCCCAGACGTTGCAGTTGAAATCATCGTAGCCGGCCAGCAGGAGGCGGCCACTCTTGGAGAAGGCCACGGAGGTGATGCCGCAGATAATGCTGTTGTGAGAATACATCGTGAGCTCCTGGTCTGCACGCAGGTCAAACAGCCTGCAGGTGGCATCGTCCGAGCCGGTGGCGAAGGCATTTCCGTTGGGGAAAAACTACAAGACCAGAAGACCTGGGTTCACTCGGTGTGATGGACACTATATGAAGAAGAATATTTCATAGCGTGTGTAAAAAGGGCACTCACACAGACTGCATTGATGTCTGAGACGTGGCCAGTAAAGGTCTGCCTGCACATGCCATCTCTAATGTCCCACAGTTTGCAGGAGGCATCACAGGCACCAGACACAAATGTCTTGAAGTCAGGGCTGAGTGACAGACTCATCACGTCGCCAGTGTGGCCTGTGAAGCTGGTGGCCTGCTGGCCTGTCTCAATGTCCCACAATGCACTGGAAAGCAAGTGTGGTCAGTCAGTTTTCTACGTTTGTGCAAAGGAGAGAGCTTGAAAGGATAAAAGACACAGTTGGAAGTCCTGTTCAAAAGGTGAGCCTATGTGGAGTGACTTAAGTGACTGAAAGGAGCATTTAAGCCTAAATTGTTATTTCCCATGTAATGTAATATTTACTAAAAGTATTCACTAAAAGTATGCATCACACAAATCATACAACCACTGGGAATCTCCCCAGTGCAGAAATACATTCAGCTTCCTAATAGTAATCTGAACTACCTGACATTCCAAACATTCCACCATCAAGTATCCGCCCCAAAATCCTTGGTAGTTTTCTTCTCACCTTCCAACATTTGTCATCAAAAATGCAAGTGATGTTTAGATGAAGTAATGACTAAATTTTTAATAAAACAAATTAAGCGTTAGTCTGTAGTTAGATCTGTTATTCCCCACATGCGGTGTTAATACATCTGTATTGATCACATTTTAAATGTACAATTCAAAATCAGGAAAGTCATGATGACTGGGCAGTAAGTAAATCTAAGGGGTTAATACTGGATAATACCAGCCCCAACACAGGGTCATCTGGAGAGATAACTGCTCAAGACTAACCCAAAATCAGGGCAACTTTTTCCAAATATTGTGAGGGATGAATCAGCTTCAAAACCCGCACTATTGTCGGTAGTGTGGCCCAGGCATTATGTTCCCTCATAGCTCAAAGCACTGAATTAGTAAACCCACCATGTGGTGTCTCCAGAGCTGGTGACTATCTGGTTGTCATTTATAAAGCGACAGCAAGACAAATAACCTGCAGGGAAAAAGAAGGCCCATACGCATTATGTTCACATCCATGTTATATTACCATCTCACTACCGAATAAGATGTTGCTGTTTAGTGTAACAGTACAAAGTAATGTGTAACAGTAGCATGATAAAGCTACCCTTTTGTGTCAGAATTAAAATCTGAAATCAAATAAAAGTTGCTGACTTAAGAATATTTTCATTACTCATCTCTTAATTATGCATGAACAATATTAAACATACACTGAATTACACCTATATTATACATATCTGAATTCCACCTATATTTGCCATAATTTGTGTGTGCTGCTTGCAATAGCCAACTGTGCGATTTGGACTGTTAATATAAGCAGTGCATCACAATCAGTTTGCACTTTGTTGAAGAAGAAAGAGCCCCAACATTATTTAACTAGACCAGACCTTTAGTCAGAAACAGCTCTGTAAGCTTTACATATAAAGATTTTATTTTGAGATAACTGTTTCTGCTGGCTGGTTTCTTGCTTTTCATGTATAATAATCAGCCTTTTATCAATGAAGCATTGATATTCAGAGCAGAGATGTTTTCATCAACATCAACAGGTTTACTATGACTGGTTAATGTAAACCTCAATATAACCTCATACAGCAGCATTTCTGGGTGAGTCAGGAGTTACTGACGCTTGAGCAGCTAGTGTGTCTTTACCTGTGTGTCCAGGCAGTTCTCTTGTGACTCTGACGTTTCCCTCACGTGTCTTCAGACTGTATATGGAGCAGATGTTGTCCAAGCCTCCGCAGGCCACAAAGTTGCCCGAGGGCGCGTAGGCACAGGTCATCACCCAGGACGAGCGCAGTGGGATCGCATGCATCTAAGAAACAAATCATGCAGATTCAACAATTTCACTTCTCCATTCATGAGAACTTTATCACTTGAAGCTAAAGAAAACTTCTACCGTTTAGTCTAGCAGAAAGTAAAACTGGCACATTTTGTCATTCCTTGACATAGAAACCAACGACAAAAAGGCAGAAGTGCAGGTTTGAACCAGTTTGAATTAAGACTGAATGCAAATGTACATAATTGTTTAACTAATGTAATTATGGGAAGAACACATTTGTTCAAAGAGATTTTGGATCATTTTTACTAGCCCATCATGACATTTTTACACAGCGTACACAGCAACTGTTTTGTTCAAATGATGTTTCATAGGTTTTATTTTGACAGTGACATGATTTACTCAATGCTCAGTATGTTTTAAGGAAAAAAGGTAGACTAAAAGCATCGCTAAAGCAGCTTAAGCATTATGTTACCTTATTTGTTGTGTAGCTGTCCCATATGATTAATTTGCCGTCTTGGGAAGCACTGACAAGTAACCTAAACACAAAAACATTAGACACATAAAAAAAACTAAGATTTATTGTATTTAAGAAAGTAAGAAAGCAGCCCTCAGCTCCAGGGCAAAAAAAATAAAAAATGAAATGATCACATAAGCACAAAACTACTGACCACACAAGCTACAGTACAATTTTGCCTAGAGGAAGAGTGCTGCCACTTAAATGTCAGTCAGTGGCTGTGGGGAAAAAATAAAACCAACAGTCCTGAGGATAATTTAGAGCGAATACAGAGAGAAATCAGAATACAAATACACACCTTGAGTCGCTGCCCCAGTGCATGGCGTAGATTTTGGCTAGGTGACCCCTAAGTGTGCGTCTTGTCCTCATCTGTATCCGTCCAACTGAGTCTAGACCAGCCGTGATCTGGAAAACAAGCACAATGACAGGAGGCCTTACTACATTTTGTGCAGTGTGTGTTCAGTCAGGGCAGTCAATGGGTAGTAATTAAATGCGACTAAATCAAGTGCTTGTCCCAGTTAGAGTATATAAAATATTAAATAATCTTAAGTATATAATACTTTATTTTTAAGGTACTAACCTTTTTGAGTATTGATAAAAAATTGAGTACAAAGGAAATGCTAACTTCTAATCCTTGATTTATTGTTTGCCAGTATTAAAGCTAGCCTCATTTTCTTATGGTATTAAATTGGGACAAATACTTCCAAACTCACTGCTAATTTCATGCTAATACAAACTTTCTCTTTTCATTAAAAGTTTCATATTAAACATTACAACATACCTGTGAAAGAGTTGAGTCACTACAAGCCTTCCTGGCATCCTGTTCAGAAATAAAGTACAAAAAAAATATCGCACAAAATATTATTTATTGAGGAAACAACCCAGATTGCTGTGTATTATAACCACTACACTGCAGAAGCAAATGACCTCACAGTGATTTGGTTTCACATCCGTTATTTAAAAAATTATTCAACGCATCATAAGATCTCAAATTTCAAACCCATTCAGTTTTTAATTCACCATACCTACGTTATACTGCTCACCACTGGGCACTATGTAACAACAGATCTGGGAAATCTGGATGGCAGGGCAACACCTTGAACTCTCTGTCTAGGCCCTCAAACCATTTCTGAACAAAGTAAGCATTATTCTGCTGAAAGAGGCCACTGGCATCAGAGAATCCCACTGCGATGAAAGGGTGTATCTGGTCCACAATGATGAACGCCCAGGATTCTCCCTGCCTCCTTGTGGAATCATTTCACCAGGTAAATGGAAAAAGAAAACAAGACTGTTTGGACGGGTGCCCTCCTTCCATTTCTCCAAGGTCCAGTTCTAACAGGATAGCACCAGCATATAGAAGAGAGCTGGGTGTCCAAAACCCCACTGGTTTGTTTGTCCTACTGACCAGATACTCACCACTGCTGACCAGGAGTGCCTTTTTTTTGCATCCATTATATATGGCCCATTTTAGCATTTACTATACCAAGACCATGTCTTGTGCCACTGTAATGAGATAATCAACATGTGCTTCCGATTTATTTTACCTGATATTTGAATCTTTTTCTCAGGATTCTTCACATCACTTTTCTCTTTACTTTACCAAACTGTTGTATAAACAACAGAACACGAGGTCAAAAAAGGCCAAAATTGGCATATTTAATTGAGCACTGCTCTAATCTATTATAATAGCTTTAGCATGAAAACAATCTATGTAGCTGTGTCACCACCATCACAACACTTCAGGACATCTTTACACCCATAGTTGGGTTTCCTCAGGCCTCTCTTACCCGGATTTGGTTGCGTAGCTGCTCGGCTTCCTGCCGTAACTGTTCCAACTCGCTCATTGTCCCTGTGTGTTACAAACCCACACCTGCGGAGACCAGCTAGGACCTGCAACAGAGACAGTCTTTAGACACACACAGGCTTCAGGGGATGACTCAACAATACAGACTTTTTGCCTCACTCTGGACTGAAGTTACTCTTTAACAATGACCAAAGATAAACTCATCCTGTTCAAGTTTCTTACTCTATAGCATTATGGTAAACTCACACGAGCATACAAGTCTCTAATGTCACCTAAAGTTTGTCTAATGTAGATGTGTATGAGGCCACTCTTCTTGTCACAAATTAAGTGTGTGTATACTGTCCAGCTTCTGACAAGAGCAACAGAATAAATGCAAATAAACTAGAAAGCAGTAAGACTATTTGTTGTTTGTACAAAGATATTGTGGGAGCTGGTGACGAGAACACAGGTTCGGTTCCAGATTCCTCCTCGGCTCCTCCAGCCGTTGTCTGGATGTGTGAAAATCTCTCTTAATTTGATTTAATAAAGGACTGAATAAGTCAAACCAGGTTTTCGATGGAAACTACAAGTAATACTGGGGTTCCACAAAGAACACACAGAGATACTGAACATAATACTATTTACTGTATGTTATTTGTATTTATTATTTTTAGTTTTATTATTTGGTCTTATTTAGTATGTTTAGTCATCTTAATGTGAAAACAACACACTGCTCATATAAACAGTTTTTAATTCTTATAAACAATTGCAGGTATTGATAATTTTGCAGCTAAAATAACTGGATTTTGTCTGCACTTTTTGGAGCATTTTTTTTCCACATAAGTAAGTCTATTTGACATTATTTAACATTGTGATGATCCAGTTTGACAAGGTTCATTAAGCTTCCATTACTTTTTAGCTATGTATGCTCGTGGCTCAAGTCAAGTCAAACAGGTTTATTTTCATTTCAGCCATATACACACACATTACGTAGTGAAACCAAACAAGGTCCCTTTAGAACCATGATGCAAAACAAGGACAAAAACAAACACCACAAGACTACATAAGAACAAACAGGACAAAATACACAGAGTGTGAAGAGAGCAAGAGCGAGGGTGCGAGAAAACCACAAGAGCAACAAAACAACGGGACAAGACAACAAATAGAGCAGGCGACATTTGAACGAATGCAATGTTTTGACAGATACTGTATTCTAGCAGAGGAGAGTTAAGTGTGCAAAAATGCAGGATAGAGGCAGACAGCAAGAAATATAATTGTGGTATCAGCTGTTTTGATACATGTTAGTGAAAGTGTGGTGTAAAAGTCGACTCAAAACTAAACTTTTGCACCAGTTGTTGGACCCATAGAGGCCGCTTTGACTCAGCACACCAATATCTTGGAAAATCATGTTGGAAAGTACACTATTAAAAATCTGAAGAAGTTTAAGACAACCAACCAGTCTTGACTGATTGACTACATTCGGCATAAGGTCCATAAAGAGCTGACTTTCTGCTAACTTTTAAATCAAATCATGGATTCAAACTGAAGTAAAGTAAATAGATGGTGCTACCCAGTCAAGAGGGTGGCACTCAGACAAAATTGACAAAAGGTTCTCTCAACACTGGCACCCCATTGTTCTCCATGAGTTGGCACGACTTGGCACTGAATCCCTGAGAGCAGTCTAACCACACTTCAAGTCACATAAACTTGATAGAAGAACTCTTAGCCACAAATTATTACACATCAGAGCTTTACATCACAGTATAAAGGTCTTTATTTTATTTTATTTTAGATCCAGGTTAGATCCAGGTTGGCCACCACGCCATACAGCAGTACAGTGCTGCTTTGAAAATGATGAGAAAGTGTCTTAAGACTTGTGTCGGTTTTAAATGGAGCAGTCTATCTTGCATTTCATTTCCAGACTCATGCTGGTGCAAACTTTATATGAAGGAACTTACAAGAAAAATTCCAGTTAAGCTTTCAAGCATTCCTAGATCAAACACAGTGTTGGTTTATGTTGTGAAGAATCTGACTCACGCAAACCATCCATTCTGGTCATACAGGATCTGAGCGTATGATTCAACACAGAAGATTGCAAGATCCTGATACATTGAGTTAGGCCTCTCAGGGACTGGCATACAATATTTAATGAACATTCTTGTAAAAATTTTAATGTTTTCTTTGGAGTGCCAAGATTCTGTTTTAGGACGTGTTCTGTTCATAAGCTGCCTACCTATAGGAAATGTAATAAGGAAACAAAAAAAAAAGTTTCATTTCTATGCTGTTGTGCACAATAATACACTTCCGTTTCCTCAAAGCCAAGACTCTGTTGACGCACTAATAAACCGTGTCAGATATCTCTAAACTAATCACAAAACTGTAGGCAGCTTAATTAGGACCAAACTGATAAACTGACTCTCAGACAAAATTTATTTGTGAGAAACTATACTTTTCTGCCTGTAAAATATCTAGAATCTAACATCTAGATGTCATTTTAGATCCTGATTTTAATAATGTGGGAAAAGGCTGTATTTTATCATCTAAAAATATTCAGAGGTTTGGTCACTCCTGTTTGAAAGTGATGCAGAGAAACTGGTTACATGTAAGTGGATTTTTTAGTGATCTTCCTGATCTTTAACCACACAGGCTGCTGATATATGGGTCAAAATTATGTTCCACATTTCATGTGCCATAATCAAATCCACCACTTTGCCAATATATTATTGCTTGTCTGCTATTCTTAGCACTGGCTCATGCTGCACGAAAGAGTGTCTTTCAAGAGTTAAATGTTGAAATTAAGTATGCAGACAGAAGAGAACTGAACAGCTGCTTGAAGAAAAATCATGATCTGATATTACACTCACTCAACTGATGCAGACTATCATAAAATGCATTCCTACCATCATAAAAATGAGTTACTAGCAGTGAACTTAGCCAAGAATTACTTGGACCTGGTACAAAAACCTGTACTTTTTGTCTGGGCCTAAGTTTGGTAGTTTCATGTGCGCCCAAGTACAGGTGGAGTGTTCACACCTTTCAGAATAAACAGGATTAAAACAAAGGTTTGACTGTTGTGAAATCCAATCACAGCAACTAAACCAAGCCTGTACTAGAAAAACAGAAGCAAACTGTAAATGGCAATGACTCAATACATTCATTCTAATACTTCCTTTCAATAAATCACATCTACGGCACATGGATGTGGCCTTTTTCTCTTAAATGGTTTCAGGACTCATTTTATAAACAAAAAAAGTTAATCAGCTTCACTAGACCTGGTAAGACAACCTGAAGAACTAATAATGCAGATCTGAAAAGAAATGAAATCATGGTGAACACAGAACCCCCATGTTTGTTCACCTAAAAGTGAAAGTAAAAGTGTTGCCTGCATGGAAATTTAACTTGCTAAAAAGGTCTGTTCTTTCTTATTTACAGACATTTTTATGTTGGAGAATATTTGACATACTTTCCTTTTCCAGGTGTGCACTTGAATGATTTAATGGATAATTCCACAGATTTCTTTCTTTACAAATGTGGTGATAGGAACCAAATGCTGCCACGTCTACAGCACAAATATACCCAAAAGTGAATGCGTTTTCACATCCACTTTAGATGAAATATCAACAGTGGTAAAACTGGTAAATCTGAGAAAAAAAAAGACTAAATCTTCAAAAATGCTTTCAGACCAGAACTTTCAAAACAATTTCATGCAATAACTGTGTGATGGAGCTTTAAAGGTATTGAAAGTTCCATTCACTACCACTGTGAACCTTTCTGACTCGGTCCACTATATGGACAAAAGTACTGGGATGCCTGACCATTAGACCAACAGGAACTTTAAATGGCATTACGTCTAAAACTTTAATATGGAGTTGGTCCCCCTTTGTAGCTATAACAGATTCCACTCTTCTTGGAAGGCTTTCCACAAGAAGTGTTTCTGTGGGAATTTGTGCCCATTCATTCTGTAGAGCATTTATGAGGTCAGGCACTGGCGTTGGACGAGAAGGTCTGGCTCACAATCTCCATTCCAGTTCATCCCAAAGGTGTTGGATGTGGTTGAGGTCAGGACTCTTCCAGTCAAGTTCTTCCACACGGAATTCATCTAACCATGTCTTTATGGACACTGTGTGCACAGTCATACTGAAATAGAAAAGGGCCTTGCCCAAACTGTGTCCACAAACATGTGTTGTCCAAAATGTCTTGGTATGCTGAAGCATTAAGATTAAGCCCTTCACTGAATGTAACCAGGCCTTGCCAAAACCCTGAAAAACAGGTGTGTCCCAATACTTTTGTCCACATAGTGTATGTTTTTCCAGCAGGAAGCAATTTACACCAAACCACTCTGGATGACTTTGTTAAGAGTAGTTAAACTACATCTAGACAATTATTTAGTGATTTAAAAAAGAAAATGTAAATAAGAAACTAAAAACTGCTGCCTTTAGGCTTGCTGTACATTTCTGTAGCACCACTTAGCTTCTCAACTTCCTTCAAGGATTTTGACATCTCAGAAGCCCCTGCCAAAAAACTTATCGAAAGAAAAAACGGAAATGTAGGCTGTCTTGTCTTTTTTCAAAGACAAAGTGGCTGAGGATAATTAAGAAGGCCACTGGTTTTACGTTTTTTTGTCCTTGTCAGGCCCGTTCTCTCAAATCAGCTGTACTCTGAAGCTAAAGAAGCCAGGCTCCACTCTCTAGCACAGGAGAGGATGAATAAATTAGCTATTCATGATTAATACAACACACTCATCCAACATCTCGACGAGGATATACACCTATGAGAGGAAATACATCTCACCCCACCCTGCAACCTGTTGCTTTCACCAAAACACGACTAAAAAAACACACAAATCCCAAACAGACCCAAATTGGTATTTAATGTGAACCTTACCTGAAACAAGCACTTCTAGACACGTCGTACAGGTGCAAAGCTTCTCTCAAAACCCACACATGGCGAAATTTGTAAAACAAACGACCAAAAACGATTTAATCTGAGTAAATGTAAGACATTTAAAGGGCCACACACCATCCGACGTGCTGCTTCTCTTCACCACACCCATAGAGAAAACGGGAACATGGCAACAGCAGCGGCGGAGGGGTGTCCACACACACATTTACCCCTGACAAACGAACAGCACGAACTGCTAACAGAAAACGCAACAGTCGGTTTGTTTATGTTACAAAGTTGTTTAAATTCAGTGCAAACACTAGTGCTCTTACTCTATGTACGCACGTGTAGTAATCTCACGATAGTTTTGGGTCCCCTTCCGAAGACGATGGTATCGTCCGTCGTCTGCCTCAACAAAACGCCTGCATGAGATAAAGGAAATGGATCCGTCACGTGTCAGTGGGGCTGCTCCTGAAACAGTAGTTTTTCTGTATTAGAGTGGGATTAATCACGCATTTTACATTTTGAAGTATGTTCTACAGGTGTCTGTGCTATAGTAAGTCATAAGAACGTTTGTGAAATGGCTGGCATAACTAGGGTCTTTAGGGCCCCAGGGCCCCCGTTACAAAAATGGCTATTTATTCTTCTACTTGGGCTGCACCTGATTAAGGGCCGCCACACCAGATCAACCGTCTCCTTTTCCTTCTATCCTCTGCATCTTTTTCTCTCGCACCAACTGCCTGCATGTCCTCCCTCACCACATCCATAAAGCTCCTACTAGGCCTTCCTCTTCTCTTCCCAGCAAGCTCCATCCTCAGCATCCTCCTCCCAATATAATCAGAGTGTCTCCTCAGCATCCTTCTCCCAACACACTCAGAGTCTCTCCTCAGTGTCCTCCTCCCAACACACTCAGAGTCTCTCCTCAGCATCCTCCTCCCAAAACAGTCTCTCCTCAGCATCCTTCTCCAAACACACTCAGAGTCTCTCCTCAGCATCTTCCTCCCAACACACTGAGTCTCTCCTCAGCTTTCCTCACACTCAGTCTCTCCTGGGGCAGCTGGTAGCCTAATGGTTAGGGCGTTCACCCTGCGGTCAGGAAGTCTTGGGTTCACTTCCCTCTGAGGTGCCCTGAGCAAGGTACCGTCCCCACACGCTGCTCCCAAAGTGCTGTGTTCTTGGCTGCCCCCTATTTCACTTGGTGAATGGGTTAAATGCTGAGGTTGAATTTTGTGCTGTTCACATATGACAGAATGGTCATTTTCACTTTCATCCTCCTCCCAACACACTCAGTGTCTCTCTCCGCAGCATCCCTCTCCCAACATGCTCAGAGTCTCTCCTCAGCATCCTTTTCTCAACACACTCAGAGTCTCTCCTCAACACATCTCCAAACCAGTGCAATCTCGCCTCTCTGTCTATTCCTCCAAAAGATCCAACTCCAGCTGTCCCTCTAAAAAACTCATTCCTGATCGTGTCCATCCTCGTCAATATTTTCAGCTGTGCCACCTCCAGCTTCCTGTCTTATTACAAATATGATTGCTTGTTTAAAAAAAAAAAAAGGAAATAATAAAAAAATATGCACACATTCATGCTCTCCCCATACTATCATTTAGCATTACCCTAAATGAGAATATTTGTGAAATGGAACATCTGTTTGAATTGAATTGCCCTGACTGTCCTTTCTAGCTTTCTGACACACTGGCCGACACCCCATGCTGTTATTATGATGCAGTGGTCCATTCTCTCAAATAGAATCATGCTTTGTGAACAAGAAGGAGATAAAGAGACGTCAGGCTGTGTGTAGAACTAGGCCCCCCTGCACCATGCGTAAAAGTGTGGTTGCTCCTCTTGCCACATACCCTTCATGCCCCAAAAATGACAACACTGGCATTGTTTAATTGAGACTAGAATCAGTGTTACATGTTATACCGGTGCTGGCGCATAACATTTTGTCACCCTTCACTAATTGACCTGCATTGGCTATCCATGGCTGCGACCAGAGGTGCAGAATCCCCCTCTACCTCCTGCAGACAAATCTGTTCAGAGAGCATCTCCTGATGGACTTGCACTACTCCTACATGAAGATATAGCACGTAGAACTCTCTTCTGGTTCGCACACTGTCATGAGACTTTGGTGTTTCCTCATATTGTAAGTTGTATTGGATAAAAGCATGAATGCAAATGAACGCAATGTAATGTATGTAATCTTAAAATGAGCCTGTCAGATTTTGTGCAGTCAGAATCTATGATGCAGAAACCAAGACTTACTGTAATACAGCAATAGGTGCTCTGAGGCAAGACAGAACTGGTCTGATACTCATTACAGACACATTACAGTAATACATATAATACAGTAAGATATAACAGCAAAATGCAAAATCCTTGGATGTCTAGTTGATGTATTTTCCTCTATAAATAGCTTGCCATATTATCTGGGATACAATAATTTACACCAAGCCCACTCTGAAAGAAGTTGTTTACATTCATTTACTTATAAAGAAATTCAAAAAAAATCTCTCTTTAATCTAAATCTCTCTTAATCTATAGAGTTTCATCCTAGTTTTTCACTAAACAGATGCAGTCTCATCACAGTGTATTAACTGGTTGCCAGTTAGGTTAGTTTTAACATTTATAACACTCATTTTTTCTCGTATATATATATATCATTTATTTGTTACATTTATTTATTATAGGGCAATTCTTCAACTACAGGCACTTTCGGCCTTGTGAACTTGAGGGACAAAAAAGTGTTCAAATCAAAATTGTCACAGTCTAATAGGTTAGTATAACTAGTCTAGTTTGATGATCCATAAGAGAACGCACTAATATTACAAGACAAATTGGTGTTTTTTTACAGATTTCCCGACCCGCCTTGCACAAATGTAATTTCCATCACATGTAAATATTTGACATT
>JBBPCX010000038.1:1492771-1504319 GCA_037974365.1 Hydrocynus forskahlii
TGATATAATGTGACTGTCCTATTAAGTTGTGCTGGCTCAGGTCAGCAGCTTGAAGAAACCTTTTCAAAAGAAGACCTCGATGGCCTCAGCTCTTTCCTCGCAGGAGATCATGTATTGTGGACCACGGCCTCTGCACCGTCTAGAGTTTCAGCCTGTTGAATTTTTAACTGCCACACTCAGATTGCCTTTCTTTTGTGTCCTAAAGGAGAGACTATAACAAGCTGCTGATGGTAGCTGATAGGTGGGCATCCCTGATAGCGTGTCAGTACGCTGGGCTTTGTGATGGCTTTGCAAGCTGAATACATTGTTTATCTCGCTGGTGCTGCATCTAAAATGTACAGTACATTCCTCCTTTATCTTTCCCATCAGTTCCTGAGTGGCGGTGCTGCCAGAGCTGCCCTAAGGCACCTGCGGCCTTTTACATGCGGACATGGGGTTGTATAGACAGGGATTGACATAAGTGGTATGCAAGTACGCATGCGCCAGGTATACAGTGAAATGCGCGGCATTTTTCAGTCTTCATGGGGCAAAAGTGTACCTAATTTGAATAACTTCATACTGGATCTCTAATTACCACAACTCAGGTAAGGAAAACCTTAAAAACTAAAATAATAATTACGTTTTTTAAATAATTAAAAGTGTGAACTATATGGGGGCACTGCTGGAGACAGCAGTTCAGTGTGTACTGTACAGTACGGATATGGGTTTACCTTCACATTGTTCTTAAGGGTGATGTATTAAGCCGAGTTTAAAATGAAATGAATGTGTTTTGGGAGCATATTTGGGGGTATATTTAGCGTTTAGACTATAAATAGGTATTTATAGGCTTTTTTTTTTTACCACCGCACAAATTCGCGGGTGCTCTTGGAACGTAACCCTCGCAAATGTATATGAAATAAATAAAAGTGCTATAATGGTTCCAGCGCACATGGTGAATTGGAATTTTTTTTATTTCGGGGCATACCAATTGATTCATGCAGGTACTCATTAGAGTACTAGAGCAAAACAATTATGTCAATCCCTGGTTATAGAGCACCTTCTTGTTTATTACCGAAGTTCCCCAAGTGTGAATATGTCTTAGTTATTTACCTCTTACTGAATGGGGTGATACAGCAGTTCTGACAGTCCTACACTTACAGTCCAACTGGAGCTGGCCTGGAGTTGAAGTTTTCACACAGATCCATATGAAACAAGGGCCACATGGTCATTATCATTGTTGTGGTTAAAGATAAATAAAACTGTTTTGGAATGGTTTCGACCAGTGACCACAGCGCTGTATCAGCGCTGACCAGAGTTTCCCTCCGGACATCAGTCAGCTAAAAGCTGTGTGTTCTTAAACACAGAAGGCGTGAGAGTGAAAACAGTCTGAAGGAATTCAGGAAAAGAGTGACGGCAGCAAGGAAGACCTTGTAAGCACATAAACTTATCTTCTGAGCCTGATACTCCAGTGCTGTCTGACCATGACAGGTCACAACACATTTTTACTAATGCCAAGTGTAACACCTGCCCTTTGTGTGTATTTGTTTGTGCATGTATTTGACTCATTTTGAGGACCAAATATCCTTGTCATGTCTTCCCCTTTCTCTCCAATGAGGGCAGGCACATACGCAGACCTGACAATCCTCTGTAAAGGTTAGGGTATTTTGCGGCTCCCCAGTTGGAAATGTGCTATTTTCACCACAAATGTAACTTTTTAAGAAAATCTAAAAAGGGCTTTTTGTTGATGAGGATAAAGTTAGGGTCATGATAAGGTGCAGTTTTACAGGGAACTCTTCAAATAAAGAGTTCCCTGAAAAACCTGGTTGACTTTGTGAGTAAAACAAGGCCCTGCATTATGCTGAATTTGGGTCTGTGCTTTTAGCATCTATGCCTGTATACAGTATTATATATCAATAGAATGTCCTCACAATTATATTAATAACTGTGTGTGTGTGTGTGTGTGTGTGTGTGTGTGTGTGTGTGTGTATCCTTGGCCGAGAACAGGTGGAGGAGGGAAGTCCAGCAGCGTCAGTGCAGCTCCAGGTGGGTGATGAGATTGTCAGTATTAACACAGTTCCCCTGAGTGGCTACAGACAGGAGGCCATCTGCCTGGTGAAGAGCTCCTACAGGACACTGGCGCTGGGGGTGAAACGGTAGGTTGCGCACACACGCGGAGGCAGGGTCTTTTATACGTCTGTGGAGTTCAGGATTCTATCAGCTCTAATACAGTTGATGATAAGGTCTGGGAAGGTTCAGACTTCACACAGTTTACCTCTTTAACCCAAATGGAGTCGCTCAGCCGACACAGTTTAATGTCTAAAGTGTGCTTTTTTAGTTTTGCACAGGAGCTAATGAAGGCTAATGTAGCTAACAAGCACTAAAGGCTTATACTTAGTTATTTTCATGGGCTGCACGATATAGGCAAATTTTACTGCTTCAAACTGCAATTGCAGTTGCTTTCAATACTAAAGGGCACATATCATATATTAATGAGACTTGTATTTACATTCACTCCCCTTCCACACACTCCATAACAGAAAGTAACCTGCAAAACAGCCCAATTTCAAATCATAGTTTTTGGAATGTCACACATTTACATAATATATTCTTGTTGAAGTACAGTTTAGCCCTGTCCATTGTTTCTGAAGTTCCAAGGAGTGTTTCAGGCCTGTGTTGCCTTTTGAATAAGCTGCAATACAGAGCAAACAGTCAGAAAGACAGTATTTACATGTATTAGTCCTAAAGATGCAGTATCATAAACAGCCTGTTTCATTCAAAGTAAATTGAATGAAATTTTGGGTAAAGGTTTTGGGGAAAAACTGAATTCCAAAAAATGCAGAGTAAGGGCCTTATACAAACATCTCAGTGGTCAAAGATTGGCCAAAAAAATTTGACCCTTGTTATTCACCAGTAACTCACCTGGAACTGTGATTGGTCAGCTCTTTCAGAAACACTGTGATTAGTAAGAGGCTCATTTGGATATTGGTTCTGCGATAGCAGTATTGCAGCAACTTATATTGCGATAACAGTGCATGGACAATATATTGTGCAGTCTTAGTGCATGCCTTAACTTGCCTCAAAACCTTATTGAGCTTAGTAATCTTAGCTACATAGGCTTTTTATCTGACCTACAATTAGATAAAAACATGTTGCACTGCTAAAATTTAGCCATCCTGAAACCTGATTGGGCAGTAGTATGCCAACAAACACTAGATGTCAATAGTCATCCAGAACTTTAGTGTAAATATGACCACATCCATCATCAGTGCACAGCCAGGCTTACTTTAAGTTGTACACATGAACAGAACTTCACTGATTTGCTGAATGCTGTAGGCAGCCACTTTTACACAACAGGGTCTATTTTCACAAAGCTCCTCAGGAGCAGAAGTGTCAATGTAGAATCAGTTTTTGTAACAAATATAAATATGAAGAAGTTTGATCCAAGGTCTGAAATCACTTCCTTTAACTGTAAAGTTTTGTTTGTTTTTGGAGCTGTTTCTTTAATGATGCTATGCAGTTTTTAAGGTTGTGCTGTGTAGTTTGCATGATGCTTGTGTTCTCACGGTTGGGTTTAAGCTCCCATGGCTTGGAGCAAACTGTAAGGAAGTGTATGTTTTGGACATGGCAGCTTTAGATGCAAGCCTCGTAAACACACTACTTTGTTTCTGGTCTTGCAATTGAGATTCTTCTGCGTCTGAAAATGTGCATAGCTATTACCCTGAGATTGCTTTGCCGCACCACAAACTAAGCTGAGGTCTAAAAAGGAGGCGGTTTTGGTTAGAACGGATCATTACTGGCCCGCAGTGGACCGGGCTGTTCAGCGTTTGTGCTGTGTAGTAAAGAGCCTGTATTTAAATAGTATGTGTGAACTCCATCATATACTTATATATGGCCCTTTGAAGGGGGGTTATAACTGCATGTTTAAAATAACATTTATTTGGAGACAACTAAGCTAACATCTAATGTTGATCCGTGTTGTATGTTACAATGAGAACATTATCTTAACCTTTTAGAGCCGCACTTGAGGCAAGATGGCTAACAGGCAATGTCCAAACAGATAAACAATGTCCCTGGCATCAGGGTACCAGCTTTATGCAAGGCTTTTAGAGAAATTAAATATTGTCTCGCTCCCATCACCGCCACTATGAGCCATTCTGCCCTGTAAGTTTCTCTACCAAACCAGTCTTTCCATTTTCAGTATTTGCTGTGAATGAGTGTGAATGAAAGGTCCCAAAACTCTTAGAATGAATCAGATGTATTTTTCTATTAACAAAAGTATATTTGCAAATGGGCAATTTCATCTAGTAAATAAAACAAAGTCCAGTTCAGTGGTGTAATTTTTATATCTGAAATACATTATGTAGTTTGCCAAACCTTGTAACACTAGACACTGCTATGAGAGAATGTGGTTATGGCCGGAGCTTGTACAGTAAACCCCGACTTTAACACGGATCAGCATTCGTGGTTTCGTGGTTTCAATAATTATTGGCTGAAACCCCTCCCACTAACGCCGAAACTGCAGATATCCTCTGCATTTTTAAAAAACTTTTGACATCTGGGCCTCGTCCGCCATAAAAGGGGATGTCACAGCTTTTTTCGTGGCAATATATACATTTTCATACATTTAAGTGCTAAATTATTAAGAAAAATGTAATTTACTAATTTTGTAAATTTTGTAAATATTAACGTAAATTCCATATCGTCCTGAGACCCGACCCATTCATTTACGTCCTTTATATGGACATTTTGTTCACCTGTATCTTCCTTAAGTATTTGGAGTTACCCCATCAAGCCCTATAGTGTTCTGTAGAGGACATCCTGGGCTTTCCACTGATATGTCATGTGATGGGTTTGCATGCTGGGAACAAGGACTGCAATGGCAAGACATACATGAGGTGCACCAAATGCAAAATGTTCCTCTGCAGAACCAAAAAGAAAACATGCCTCCAGGAGTATCACACCTAAAATATCCAAAGGACGTTCTATGACTTATAATTCACTGTTCAACTAAAATACATGTTTCGTTGTCTTAGCAAGCAACAAACAACAGAAGAGTTATACAGAATTTTATTGTTTTGATCAAATTGAATGTGTTCTTGGGTTAATAGCACTTTTTGCATTTTCTAAATTTAGTTCTATTTTCACATGGAAATCATCCTGTTGTCCTCTACAGTGGACATGCTGGGAAATTAAAATAAAAAATATATTCAAAGAAATTTAAATTGTAAGATTTTTTTTTAGGCCCAAATAGATAGAAAATCACACAAAAAAAGAAAATTTAAGACACTTTTTTTCGTCGGTTCTCAGGAGGTTATAAAAATAACAATACATTTTTTGGTACTGTGGAGAGAAACACAAAGAAAGCGCTCCCTGGGATGGTGAAATACTGTTGCACTCAGAGGCGGGAGGTTTGAAAGTAGCCAATCTGAGAACGCTATTTATTTCTCCTTGCTGTCCATTGGCTGCTGCCCTTGGACACAGCGGCAGTCCAGAATTTCCCCCATGGAGCGTCTCGAGTGTTCTCGTGTTTTTCGTTTTGTTCTTCTTAAAGTCCTGTATTTTTATTACTGTAAATTAAATTAATTTATTACTGTATTTACCTGCTTATACCAAAGAAAACGACAGCGCATACCAAAGAAAACGCACGTGCATGAATTACAGTACAGTCTATACAGTCAGTATTTACATTCTAGCACTGTGGGAGTTCAGTGTAGACTGTACAGTACGAATATGGGTTTACCTTTACATTTTCTTTAATGAAATTTTCTTTAATGAAAAGTGTTTTGGGAGCATATTTGGGGTATATTTAGGGTTTACACTATAAAAATAGGCATTTTTAGGCATTTTTACCACATCACAACATTGCAGTTTTTCACTATTCGTGTGTGCTCTTTACAGTAATGTCATTTAATCTTATCTTACCTGATGAGTCATTAAAATTTGCCCCCAGAATAGGTGGTGTGGATTGGTCATAGTAAAATGGATCAGCAAGTGGATTGGAGTTTTCAGTGTGCTGCTGTATTTTCTGTATAAAAAGAGCTCCATGCTACCCTTATTGTTGGATGCACTGTGTTCATTAGTGAGCAAACTTGTGCACACATTCAGAAACACTTATTGATTGGTTTCAGAAGGTCAATAAAGTGATTCAATTCTTGTTCATATATTCTTGTTTAAAGTGGTAATCATTTTTGGCACTGAGGGATCAGGGTTAAAGCTGACCATCTCTTGTTGAAAGTTAAGTCTGAATATTATTCTTTTCAGTTCAGACATCTACTATAGCACAGTCCCCTTGACCGCTGTGCCCTCGCTGATCTGTCTGTTACAGGCTGCTGTCCCTTTGCCAGAGACAACAAAAAGACCATTGTGCTTTCCTCGTCTCCTCTCAGTTATTTCCGAATGGACAGTGTCTTTTGACAGGGCTTCTGCCTGTGCCTTGGAAAATGTTTTTTATTTGGCTTTCTCAGTCATAAGGAAGACAAAAAAGTTTCCAATCAGGATTTAATGAAACTGCAGGCTTATTATTCAGCTGTTAATCTTAAAATGTATTACGTGAGCCCACATTCAAGGGTTTAAGGCTTTAAAACCAGTTTATACAGTACTGTGCAACAAGTATTGAGTATATTTTGCTTTGAATCACCTTGTTGGTGCAGAAATACTGTTTCATGCCTGTCAAACTGTCTTAGGCATATTGATCTGATTAAACAAAATAGTAAATGTTTTACTGTGACAAAGCTCCTAAAGATAAAGATAACAGTGCCTGGATAAGAGTATTCCAACCACAGCATTCCACACCACCAGTATACTGATCACCGCCTGATCATCTGGAGTCAGCTGCACCTGTTTTATCACTGGTTCAGGACTTAAGATGGCTTTGTTATGCTTGAACGCCATCTGGTCTTAACATGGTATGAACATTTCATGATGACTAGAGCAACAGAAACGACAGAATAACGTCTCATATTGATTTACACTCTTGGAAAGTTTCTATTTTGGAGGAATAAGGTCTTGATATGAAAGCATGGATTTATGAGTTACAAAGAAATGTAAAGCCTCAAAAAGTGTTTGCTCCAGGACTGCCCTCCACTTCTTTTCTGTAAGCATTTGAAGCTGCCAGCCCTGGTTTTACGCTGCGTGAAAGGTCTAGTTGAAGCTCTAGCTAGAGGATGGCACCATTATTTAGCAAAGTGGAACAAAAAGGGCCTCATTATTGCGTTCGAGTGCACGCCGTCACACAAAAGAGGCTTGAGGGGCTGCCATTGTCCGACAGCACCATGGCCTCGTCCTGCCAGCCTTTGTCTGGGCGGCAGCTTCAGAGCCCTGAAGCCGGCGTCTGAAAGCTGAAGACAGCTGGTGGGCCGCTCTCACCAGTTTCTTCGTTACACCAGGGCTATCGGGACAACTCCACCATGTGGGATGGGATAGTTACTGTTTTTCCTTGGATAGCCCCCTGCAGATGACTTTTAGGTGCTTACCTTGCATTTAACATGTATTGAACAAAATGTATTTTAAATGCTCATTAACCTTCCCCTATTAGTCTGAACGCCAACGCAAAACCTAAAAGTAAATAGACTCCATCTGTCCCACGTCCACACAGTAATCTGTGCAGTAACCTGATGCTACTTTGTTGTGCAGTTTCTCACTGGGCTTAAACCATTATGCACATATTTATCATATTATTCTGTGCAATAGCCTTACCATGCGCAATATTGTGCAATTTTCTTATAGTTAAAGCATTATCATTATGTGCAATGTCTTATTGTTATGTGCAATAGTCTTACCATGTTAAATATCACTATGTCAATATTATTATATACAATTGATTAATAGAGTACGCACAGTAACATACATAAGTCACCTAACTGTAAGTAATTTATCTATATTATTAATACTCCAGCTTTTGTGTGTATAGCATAGTACATTCTGTAGAGTATTTAATGCAGTCTTTTAATGGAATTATTTAGACTTTATATTTTATATTTATTATATTTTAATTTCCTCTGGGATCATTAAAGTTTTGTGGTTTTGATTCTGATAAACCTAAACCCTGGTTCTAATCCTAACCTTGCTACTAATCCCAATCCTAATGTTGATGAGCTGTCCAAAGAGTTCAATTTTTATCACAGGCTGATGCTGAAAAACTAACAGATGGCTGGAATATTGTTGTGCTGTTCTTCTGTTTACCTGCCAGATCCTTCGAGAAGTATGACATTCGAATGACTTCCTGTCTGTGGACTCATATGGTCGGTTTCCCAGACAGATATTAAGACTAGTCTTGGACAACCCTTTCCTTTTCAATGGAAAATCTTTATTCACAGCACTACGTAATCCAGGACTAGTCTTAATCCCTGTCCGGGAAACTGACCCATAAAGTACTAAATTCTTATTCTCACATACAGGGCAGTCGATAGGATAAACACCACAATACCACTGTGGCTTAATTAGGCCTCACCAGTCTTCTCATTCTCTCCACTTAGTGGGTTCTCTCACCTTGCAGCGACACTCAGATCAGTGCTGCATGTAATAATTTCATATTTATTTACATTTGTTTGTGTAATAAAGAAAATGAACAAACAAAACAGTATCACAGACATGATTTCAATTCTTTAACTCTTTTGCAATATTTTGCAGTATTAAATAACCGAGATCGTTTTGGTGAATGATGATATGTGAGAAAAGTATTATCATCTCATCCCTAGCTGAGTGTCTCTGTGGAGGGCCAAATGGGGTCTTACTGAGGGTTTTCAAGTGGTCTTTGGACTGAGATAAGGAGCAGATATGTTTGTGCTGTGTACATCTGGATTGTTCAGGATTGAGCTGGCCTGTTGTTTTGTCTGGTGGCTCAGTGCAGTCGGTTTGACTGTCAGTAAGAATACACAGCGTGATGGTACTGGTAACCTAATGGCAAAGACTCTAATGTGCAAAGCATGGGCTTTAACCCTCTGTAGACCCTTCCTGGCTGGATGAGTTGGGCCATCTAGTGGTAAGATGGTGATGTAGTTGGAAGAAAGTGCCTTCTGTATTTTTATAGATTAATAGTAGGGTTACACAATATGTAGACTGCTAAGCATTACGGCAGTATCACAGAAGGCTGGAATATGCAAATGAGCCTCTAACCAGTCACTGTGTTTCTGACATGTTGACCAATCACAGCTCCAGGTTACTTTATTTGATGAATCATGGTCTTCATGTAATCCAATAAAATTATTTTGGCCAATCTTGACCCATTAAAGGCATCATTTGGCCAAGGTGTTTTTAAAGGCCTGTATTCTACATTTTTCTTTGATATAGTTTTTTCCATGATGTTTGTGTGGGTTTGCATGCTAAAAATCTAAATTGTAATCTGTCATGGTCATTTTCCAAGCTCTGTTCATCTATTTTTGTATCTCTAATCTGGTGTTTGTCACAATTACTTTTTTGTTTTTTGGTCATCAGTGAGCATCAGCTCGTATGTATGGCAAGATTTTCGCACCTGTGCAAAATTCGAATGCTTCGTTAGCCCATATCTTTTGAAACAACGGTTCAGACTTCACAAAAACCGACACGCTTAATCAAAATCACCTTCTTTGAAAGCACACCATATGTCATGATATTTTGTCAAAATGGGACAGTGCACCTGGCATTTTTCATTTTCTCAAAAGCCGTTTCAGCTACAATTTTAAAATCAGGTGTGTTTGCACTTGGTTACCTTTGCTCACATTTCTTACAGTTCCGTTTGGCTTACTCAACAAAATGGCAATCAAAAGTCAGCCTATCAAAATTAAGCAGCAAGTGCGTGTGTGAATGACCAATTTAAGTAGGCTCATTCGTAATGGCTTATAGATGCTATTAACCAATTTTCAAACAAATCAGCCATAAGATGTCACTGCAACAATCTACAACATGTTTTCATCTATTCATCTGACATAATTTGGTTCATCTTCAACATTTATTTATCTTTACACGTAACATTTACAAAATGCAAATGGTCCTCTTTCCCCATTGAAGTGGTCAGAGCATTCCTCCTCTTGCTTGGTAGGCTGGTGGGCACGTTCTGCTTGGACCCCACTGACCCGCTCATTCTCTCAGTTTTTGCAGTGGTCATATATGCAATACCTTTAGTCATTTGACTCAGTCCAAGTGAGTCAAGTGCTCAGTTCACACGCTGCTTTTCGAGACCCAGTATGGCTCAAATCTATAATTAGCCTCATCTCATTTAAGTACAGTCATCATTTTATCAGGCTTATCAGCAATGACATAAAAATCATTCATAGAGCATCTTGGAACAAAACTGTTTACTTCACCACTTTTATGAACATTTAGCATGTCCTCATAGAATACTGCCTGGCCTGTTTTGCCTTAGCTCAATCCAATTATGAACTGCAAAGCTGGGCAAGTCCTACCGTGAAGAAAAAGTGAAGAAAAACTCACCTTCATAACAGAATCAATTACAGAGTTTTTCATATATTGTGTGTATTGTTTGGGTTATGTGAAAGTGATGGGATTCTGTCTTTAAGCTACAGGACTTTAAGCGGTAATGAAAATATTCTTTAGAAACCCCCCACTCCCGTTGGAGAATGGTTGGTCCCATTGCCTAGGTGAGCTCATTCGGCTCGTGAGATTGGCTGTGGTGTGCGAGCTCATTGTTTTGGTGGGAACTAAACTCTGCACGGTGCTTGGCTGCCTGCATCATGGCATTCTCTAGAGAGGAATACACCACTTCATTCACCTGATCAGGCATTTCCTCAAATGCTTGAAGCAGTGGTAAGCTTACCAAAAGGTCATTTTTCCAAAAAAAAATGGGAACATGTTGGAAATGTTGTGTTGTTTTGAGGTTGTAGAACAAATAGATGGTGTATAATCTTACTTGATGTCCATGTTGTTTTGTATTTCATGTTGTAAGTTGTGTCAAACTGATCTGTAAACCAGGGGAAGGTTAGGTTTATAGAAAAGGCTTTGAATAGGACAGTCCGAAACACAGCTGTAATAAAACCCCTGCAGTGAAACTGATGGCTAGTGGGGACTGGAGGCACTCAAAATACTCATGTAAACACCTCCAATAACTGCGGTATTATTGGAGAAATAGCACATTTCTCTGAAATGTATCTGCTGACAGGTTTCAGACTTCAGGTTAGCCCTAGCAGTGCAGGGGGCACGGCTTTGGATCACGGATCTGGCTGTCCTGAGCTGCCTTGGCACCTGTTGCATCACGAGAGGAGGAGATGAGTAGTAGTGGAGATTCACGTCCATAGGATTTGAGGAGCTGCCAGATTTAGACACTGATGAGGAATGGAAACCCCGCTCTGTTCACCATCCCTTGCATTGTTAGATAGAAAACCCTGTTCTTCTGATGAATGGTCACCCTCTGGTGAAGTAAGGATCCGGTTGAAGAAGTTTGGAATGAGACGTGTGAATGTCAGGGTTACCTTATGTAGAAAAGTACTGTTTATTACTGTTTTAGTGGAGTAATGTCTCAGTGAGGGTGTCTGTGATTTAAAGCTGAAGACTTATGAAGAGGCTTTAATATTCCAATGCTAATTATTTAGATATACATTTATATAGATATGTGTGTGCATATATGTGTATATATATA
>JBBPCX010000038.1:1504419-1528848 GCA_037974365.1 Hydrocynus forskahlii
ATATATGTATACATTTATAGGTATAAATGTGTATATATATAAATAATTATATATATTTTGATATAAATACTTTCATTCAAATAGATTAAAATGTTTGTATTTATGATGATGTATATTGTTTTTTGTGTGAAATGGCACAAAATGACTGTGCACGGGTTGCCATGTGGCATAGTGCTGCTTTCAGAGCTGGTCATTAAATCTTATGCTGAAAAAGTGAAAAATGAATAAGTAAAGGCTTCACTGAGCGTATTTAGTTAGTATCTTGTTAAATGGCTCTCATGAGTTTTCTTGTTTTATATTTTTGGCCGCTTATGTTTTTACTTGCCAATAACAGTCAAAAATGATTATTTAATAACAAACTACTAACCTCTATTTGTCCCTTGTGATTAAACAGCTTGTTTTTGCATTTAAGACTGATATATGTAAATGAGCTCAGATCTGTATTGACTGTATTGTGCCACATTTGAAAAAACAAGAAGTGTAAAAAAGCCACCCCTTTTAAGTTTTGTATAACAGCAAGTAACTGGGTATGTGTGTTGATTTTTGTGACATCCCAAAAGCAGTGAATTCTAAATGGACTGGTTTTGGACTACATTTTGAAACCCTGGATTACCTGTTTCTGCGCCCAGGAGGAGAAAGTAGAAAACAATGCATCACTACCCACAAATTTTGGCCAAACAGAAGTTAAATCCAAGACTAAAAGAACTTTGTTCTTTATTTTCTCTTGTCTTACCATGAGATGAAAATAACAACACAGTTCTTGGGCAAAATATTTATAGTTACATTACGTCAATTTGACTGACGCTTTTATCTAAAGCAACTTATAATTCGAGGAAACACGCAAGTGTCAGGGCAGAGTGAGAACCAGAAGAGAGCTCTAAGCGCTTTATGTAGGGAGTAGTGCATGAAGATAGATGCAGATGCTCTCTGAATGATATAATAATACTGTATGCATAATATAATATAGGAATACTGTATTATAGAATATACAGGTATACTGTAATATAATATTGGTATCCTGTATAATATAATACAGGTATACTGTATTATATATAGGAACCTAAGGAACCTAAAAGAACCTAAAAACTCTGATCTCGTTGAGAAACATCCAGTTTCTGCTTGTTTACCTGGTTTAATACATTTGACCCATGTCTTGCAGCTTCAGCGCGTCAGATATCATCAGCTAGTTTCTGGAGCTTCTGTATTAAGCATCATCTCTACTGAGCAGCTGCTTTTTCTTTGGAAATGTAGACCTTTATCTGTTTGTCAAATTATAGAGGGGTGATGATGGGTATTTGGATGTTTTTTCAGCCCTTAAGTGTCCTAAACATGGATATAAAGTTCTGAGTGTTAGTGTAGCTCAGCGTAGCTCAGACGTTGAAACTGACCGTTGGGCTTGTTGTGAGAGTGGAGTTGAAGTGTGTGTTTGTGTGCTGGGAGCTCTGGCAGGGTTTGGGGTCCGCTGTTACCAGTAAGCCTGCTTTTGATTATGCTGGCACTTTCTTTTGTGTTTGATCTGTCTGAGTCTATTCAGTAGTTCAGCTGGGCTCTGCCCCACACACACAGACCGCTGGACTACAAAACAACAGAGCGGTGACTCAGTTAATGAAAAATGTAACCACTTGTTGTTTTATTCATTTCCAATAGAGCTATCCAGGCTCCGCTCACAAATGCACCCTTTTAGAACAGCTGCCGCTAGGTTAGACAAGTTTCACAGAAGGTTTTTAGTCATACACCAAAAGTATTGGGATGCCTGACCATTATGCCAACAAGGACTTTAATGACATTGCATTCAAATACATAGACTTTAATAGGTCCCCCCTTTGCTTTAACATCTTCCACTCTTAAGAGATTTTGGAGCGTTTTTGTAGCAAATGTGTGTCCATTCATTCTGTAGAGCATTTATGAGATCAGGTACTGATGTTGGACGAGAAGGTTTGGCTCTCAATCTCCGTTCCAGTTCATCCCAAAGGTGTTGGATGAGGTTGAGGTCAGGGCTCTGTGCGGCCAGTCAAGTTCTTCCACACTAAACTCATCCAGCCATGTCTTTATGGATCTTGCTTTGTGCACTGGGACACAGTCGTGCTGGAATAGAAAAGGTTCTTCCCCAAACTGTGTCCACAAAGTTTGAAGCATGGCATTGTCCAGAATGTCTTGGTCTGCTGAAGCATTAAGATTGTCCTTTGCTGGAAGTAAAGAGCCAAGAAAAACAGGTGTGTCCCAAGACTTTTGTCCATAAAGTGTATCTAGAAATGTTTTTTATGCAAGAAATTAAAATTTATACAATTTCCCACTTAACCCAGATGTTGTCGATCAGCAAAGATTCTAAAATTTGCTTTTTCGTTTACAGCTGGTGCTACAAGGCTAATATCACTAACAAACGCTAGAAGTCAACAGTTGCCCAAATTGTTTAGCTAAAATAACATGCTCAAATCTTCTCCCAATCACGCTGGCAAGTCTGCGGCGCCATACTGAAGGGCAACGATTAAATAAATAACGTTTAAGAATGTTTTCCTTTGTTGGTATCTCTGTCTGTTAAATCGATTGTTTGTTCTGTCTTTAATGCATTTAGAGAAAGTTCTTTAGTAAACAATAAAAAGTCAAGATTTCTGAACAGTGGTGTGCAAAAGTTTGGGCACCCCTATCAAATGATTTTCTAGATAAGTACAGATACTCTACAGAGAATACACTTAACACTACTAAACACAATGTGCTTAAAATGTGCTTAACCCTACCTTAATTTACCCCTGAAAATACACCAGACCCCTTAATTTGAATTAAGTGGCTGTTAATTTGTGAAACCGACCCCTTAGTTTTGCCTTAAGATTAGATTTAAGGCATGAGTGTGAAACCTCTTCATCTTAAATTTAAGGCATTAATTCAAGAAGTTCTAATATTTAAGGGACAAATTAAGGTGTGTGTGTGTTTTTTTTTTTCTGCAAACATGAATCCTATTTATTTAACTGGAAAATCAGCTGCTTATCCTAAGCAGGGTCACTGGAGCCTGTCCCAGCACTCACATGGCAAAAGCCTGAGAAACACCCAGGACAGGTCACCAGTTCAGCACATGGCAGACTCACAGACAAACACACTCACAGCAAGGGGCAGTTAAGTATCTCCAGTTCACCTGATGTCTTCAGTGAGAAACGGGAGCTTGCAGTAGAAACCCAAACAGTCACAGGGACAACATGCAAACCCCACGCAGAAAGGACTGGAAAGTCCCAGCTGGAAATAGAATATACAGTATACCATAACTTTTGCAACCTTGTTTTTCCATTGTTAAAGTCAGGAAATAACAGTAACTGTGCATTTAAATACACAAGTGTGTTCTCTATAAAGGAACCGAACGAGAAAACCTACAAAACATGTAATTTGACCTAAGCCCTCCAAACTTTTGCATATGAGTATATCTGCTTCTGTAATCTATATTACTATAATTTCTGTTTTACTGGAAACTTGTGTAGCATCCTATAGGAAACTACAGTGTTAGATGGAGGTGAGACAAAATTGGAATTGGCAGATATTTGCTCCAAACACACAATCTGCAACTGGCTGATTTATCATTTTTATTTTGTCTAATCTATCTTGTAACTTAGTTTGCCGGTGAGCACTCAGTACTACAAGTTTACTGAAATGTAGCAGCGTTCTTGTGAATGACCCATAGCACTTAGTAGCCAGTAGCCTCTTTCTTTCAGCGTTTCAGCTTATTTGATTCATTCTTTCTTTCTTTCTTTCTTTCTTTCTTTTTTCTTTATTTGCTTTCTTTCTTTATTGTCCTTCATCCATATATAAGTATACAGCTGAAGTGAATGTCGCTTCATACAGTCCAAGGTACATGTTAAGAATCAATATAAGTATGAAATATCAATTTAAGGTTACTAAAATTTAGCAGGAAAATTCATTTATGATCCCAGTTGCCTGAGAAGAAAGCGGATTTGGAATCGGGCATAAAAATTAATCGGTACATCCTTAATTCCTTTCAGAATCCTTTGGAAATTCAAGCAGTGCTACAGTTTACTAATAATGAATGTTTAACCTGCATCCCTCAATTCGGGCCAATAAGAAATATACACAGTTTATATTCTCATTAAACAAGATTAGTGTTTAGGTCACATAAACAGGGGATTATAGTGTAGTGTGAGAGAATGTAATCCTTTTATGACTCATGCGGGACATTCACCAAGTCCGTGCGGGACATTCACCGAGTCCGAGTCCGAACCCAACCAGCATCCTGCTAATGGATGAACCTTTAGTCACTTAAAGCACACATGAGGCCTACTTCTGTAGCCCCACCATTGTTTATGAGCCATTAGCCAATCAGAGAGGCAGATTATGCCTCTTGTTATGACTGGACGGCGCATACCCTCCCTGTTGCTAGAGCTAAATCTTTGTAATCCCCCCCAAGAAAATCTCCTATTGACTAGGACGCACATACCGTCAGCCACCCACTTTGTAGATGGTACAAGGGTGTGTGGCTTGGGTGGAGCTTTGCTTTTTTTTGCGTGAGTGTGTGGGAGGAGGGTCAGGGGTGGGGTGGGGGGGGTGAGGCTGTTGACGGTCCATTGGTCAGGCTACAATTGTCTTGTGTTATTGTCCTGAGTGTGGGGAGGCCCTGGTGTAAATGCCTTAAGATTCCTGGCTCCAGGAGGCTCCATTGTGTTCGAGCACTTCTTTCAGTGTGTGAGAGGAATGCACTGGCTGGGAAATATGCACCAAAGCAAAGTCTCCTTCGGTTAACACTAAAAGAGCACACTTTCTGTGTTTTCTCTTTTACCACCTAAATCAGGTGAGTGGTGCTTTTAGATGTCCTTATTCTTCTTTCGTGGGTGTTGTTTCTGGTTGTCACCATGCCTGTTGCTTTCATAAAAAGAAGCTGCTGTTTATGTTGAGTAGGTTTCCTATTGGATGTTTTACATTACTTTTTACTTTGAGATGAGTTGTATCTTTTCTCATTAAAAAAAAATCACACTGAATCTATTCTGGTAAACCAAGGAACTAGTTGTATACCAAATTCTGGCACAGTACCACTTTTTCTTTTACCATACTTGGTAAAACTTGGGCTAGAATGATACAGTCAACTCTCAATTGTTCAATGGACAATTCAGGCAATACTCATATTTTCAACAAAGTATAACTAATTTCAGTATTTCAACAATATTCAGAATGAAATCTGAATGAAGAATGGTGACTATGTTCTGGCACCGTTTACTAATGAAACTACAGCTGGAAGGTGAGGGGTGGGGATGATGTATGTTATGAATGTGCTGGACTGAGTTGTTGATTGGCCCTGATTTAAGAATATTTTGATGCATTGTTAGGCCCTTATCTGATACCAATATTGAGACCTCGAATATCTGCTGATACCAGTATAGATCGGACTTTTTTCCTTTCAAAACTACTTTCGAAACTTTTATGAAGCTATTTTTAATTGCCACATCTCACTTAAGCATCTGAAAGTGTGCCATCATGCTCAGACTATTCTCAAACTGACACTACGCTAGCCCAACATACCCCAGTATGCACTCTTTGTGTGATAAATTTGTTACAGGATTGTATTGGAATCTTTTTTTGAACTTCTGATGTCTTTTCCCTAATTTTTACTGATATCAGCCCAATAGCAATACCCATTGAGAACTGGAAGCTTGCAGAAACATCTACTTCCATGCCTTTTTCACAGTTGTAAGGCATCTCATAGGTGTCCCACCTACCTATATGATAGTATCTATATGAGCAGTTTGCGTTTGCATTTCTATAATGTCTTAAAACTGAAACCAGCGCTGCGACTAACTTCACAGACTAGTCTCTTGTTAAGTGACATCTTAGACTCCACTTGAAAAGGTTGTGCCAAATCTTAAAGACAATAGAGAATATATGTCACCCCCTTGTTTATTCTGCATTGCGTGATTAATTCCAGATTGCTACCTGAGATAGAAATGACCTTTTCCATGGTAGTCATGTTTTTGTGTTGAAATTTTAAAGTCGCCTTTTCAAGACAGGCAGCAGCTTGAGCAGAATGAGTGGTTCACCTTTCTGAAGATTTAAAGGGCTTATCTCCCATTGAACACATGTGATATACGTACCACTGTGGCCATATGGCGGCTTGATCTGACCGTTGTAGATCTCAGTGCATTCTGTACTCAATACTGTGTTAACTCAGGATCTGTGTACTGTCCAAATGGGGTCTTTGAGGGACTTAACAAGTTATTTGAAAAGATCTTAAAGGGGACATATTATGCAAAACTCACTTTTTGCATCCTTTTGTATTTCCACTGGGGTCTCTACTGCTCCTATAAACACTCCAAGTGCAAAAAAAATCTGTGAATCAATTGAAAGATTTTGGTGTCAGGAATCATATGCTTCTACGAGCCGTTTGGACGGCTCCCTTATCCTGACGTCAGAATAAGGAAATTTGCATAGAACCACCCCTCACTTGTCGAGCCCCCACCCACTAGATTAGTTGAAGATCCGCCATTTTTGTCTTATGAGCACGCATAAGACACTGAGCGCTACGGCTATAGGCAAAGGCAAGTCACTCATGGAGTGTTGTGTTCATCCCGCTCTGGGTCCGACTCGGGGTCGAACGTATAGGGCTGGATAGCGTCTCTGTTTTCTGCCATTTTCACGTGAGGTTAACACACAGCGTAAGCATGGGATGGGTGGGGCGTGGCCAGCGACAGGTTATTTGCATAAAAGTGACAGAGCCCTTAAACATCTCATTCTGAAAGGGACTGAAACTGTCAAGAATAGAGCTGGTGAGATCTCTTTATGTGCGAGGGATTTTGTGCAAAGAAGTTCATGAACATGTTTTGTATAGCCCATACCCCTATTATAACCTGTTTAAAAAGAGGTATAATATGTCCCTTTTAACAGATGCCTTTTGAAATAGCATTGTTTGAAAAAGGGTTGGGCAATATGGCAAGACTTACACACAGTATACACAATGTGTGCCTTTTTATGGATTTGATAGACATATAGATAGAAAGTAGCATAAATAGTGTGGCACATTTTAAACATGCTAGCCAAAACTGTGAAGACTGTGATTTCTATACAATATTTCACATACTGATGATATTCACAGTGTGCTCAGAAAAGATGTAACGTGACTCCTAATTTAAAATATAAATATGTTCCCATGCTCTCGGTTGTGTTTTCATGAGGGTTTTTGAAAGCAGTCAAGGGTCACAGAAATGTCAGTGCCCTCAGGTGGCACTCAGGTTTAGCTTGCAGAGGTTTTTTCCATATTGTATGTGGCAGGGTGATCAAATAAATATAAATATATATATTTATATATATATATATATATCTATATATATGTATCTATAGTATAGTGGTGACAAATTGTTGAAAAGAATGTCTTGATTGAGTAGTTTGTGTGTCCTCCTCCATGCCATACAGGAAGATGAAAATGGTGGATATTGTAACACAAACAATGCCTGCTGAGAGTGACATACACGTGGCCAGGAGCTTTCTTACGAAGATTTTGCGAAGTTCTATGAGGTATTGTGCAACAGTTGGCCCCTTGTTTTGTTCCAGCAATCCCCAGTTCCATGATTCTGTACTGTTTCCTCTCCTGCTGCTACACTCCAGCATCACCTGGTGCCTTAGCTGTGCTGTGCTTAGTTGTGTTGTTCACGTGCCGTCCAGGGATTACTCATTAAATCTGATTGTCATGCTATCATTTCCACTGGCTCCCATCAAGCCAGTGGTAATCCATGTGGTGATTGGTATTTTTAACAATAAACTGTGAAACAGTTTCCTGTGAAGTGACAGAGTTTGGGTGATGATTCTCTCTAACATGGGGTATAATACCAATCTTTGTCTTGCATGCTTCTCAGGAAGAATCGGTACAGAGGGTATGTATGTTGCAAATCAAAAGGTTTTCAGTAAATTGTTTCAGGGATAACTGTTTGGACAGATGCATCAGATCTGCAGATTGAACATGGGGAAGCTCCTGTTGCCCCATTCTGGTGGGAACAGTCATCATCTTATTATTCTTCATAGGCTGGACTTGTGTCAAACCTCTGTTCCCTGTTTATTCAGGAGGAATGAACCTTTATGCAGACCTCAGTCTTGGCACTCTTCCAAAGTGTCTGAGAATCCCTCGGAAGAGCCTGAGACCAAAGCCACTGCCCTGCTTGAACCTGTTTGGCAAACAAAGTATGATGCAGGGTGAGGTTGCAGAAATGTCCAATTTGTAATGCTAAGGTAAATAGATGCATTGGTTATTGAACGACTGTATCTCTTCTTCCAGTTCATCCTCAAATGACTTCTCCAGCTGTTGGGGCCAGACAAATCTGCGGCAGGTGTCCTGCAAGTTCAGCTCAGTGGGAAATATGGAAAGTCTAGAGCGCTCCTCAAACAAGCTTCTCTGTGGAGCAGAACATTCAGCAGTGGCTGGGAAAGGAGTACATGACTTTGCGTACAGCATGCATGACCAGAGTTTTTCAAGAAGTGCTGCTGCCCCCACAGACTGTATGTTTTATCAGGGAAGCCCCAGCGAAAGACACAGGTACCTACAGGTTCCCGTGACTAATGGAGGTCGAGTTAGTCCAAGAACCGAAGAGCAGACTGGCTCCAGGTTCTCTTCTTCAGGGAGGTTGAACCTGAACCCCGTGTGGCATGTTCCAGAGAAATCCTCAGTGGCTCACTCCCCACCCCCACCTCCTCCGCCTTTACGCAGTGACAGTTTTGCAGCAACTAAAGTTCATGAGAAGGGATTGGTCCCTCCTGTATATTCCCATCAGAAATCCCACAGTAGGGGTTCAGATCAGCAGGCTGATGATTACCACATCAGTGAACGAGGACCCGAATCACGACGGAGCTACAACCCAGCCTCTAAGAAAGATTTTCTCCATGTATACCTTTCTTCCGAGGGCTACAACCCAAATCAGCTGAATCCAAACAAGCTCTTTTCCTTATCAAGCACTGATGTCAGACAAAACCAGAACCCATTTGCCTGTCAGCCTCAGCATCAGCGGCAGTGTAGCGATGAGGGTCCATTCTACATACAACCCAGGAATACATCTGCCCCCAAGACACAGACTGTTGGCACCTATTACCGCAGTCTGCAGCATCTACCTAGTAATACTGGAGTCCAAAATCAGAACAGCTCCTCAGCGTGTATGTCTAGTACACCTTCAGACATCAGCGCAGATGGAATGGCTCATTTCCGCTACTATTGCATTACTGCCCACCAGCCTACGCAGGAGATGTCTGATGGAATGGTGGAGGATGGACAGAAGCCAGATTCTGAGACTACCCAAACCGTTAGTGATTGGAACCTGGCAAATTCCCAAAGGACACTAAAAGCAAAGTATCCCCCCCATTATATGCAGGCATCTGAGAACAAAAATTCTAATGAGTATGGCAAACAGACGCTCAGCCCTCCAGCATCGGAAGTTACCTTTCCAGGATTAGGTCTTACGATGGTGAAGTCCAACTCCGGGGAGAAAGAGAAGGAAAACATGTGGAAGAAAGATGCAGGGATTGGTGAGAACCATCAAAACAAGCAGGTCCTGAACCTCCAGGCAGAACAGAGAAATCCCACTACAATAGCACACCGAAATAACCCAAAGGACCCTTGGTTCTCCAAGAATGAACATAAGATCTGCCCACAGAAAACCCCACTTTTGCATTCTCTAACTCAGGAGAGTAAGATTCTGACTGACACTACCATGATGACAGTCAATGGAGGCACTTTGCAAGAAACACTCGATCCTTTAAGTGGCAAGCAAGGAAGGCGAAGTGACCGGTATGCCACCACTTTACGTAATGAGATCCAAGAGAAGAGAGCCCAGCTTCAGAAGAGTCGGAGCGCTGCCACCTTAAGTTGTCCTGGCGAAACTGAGGAGGATGCTGGGGTCTGGAAGTCCACCGAGACCTCTACATCCTCATCAGATGGTTCATTTACAAATACCTACAAGGACCACTTGAAGGAGGCCCAAGCCAGGGTCTTACAAGCCACATCATTTAAGAGGAGAGATCTGGAGCTTCCTGGGAATGACCTAGTTCTTGGTCAGTTGTCTGTAAAAACAGAATCTACCAATGGCCAAGTCTCCCGAATTGGTAGCCGAAAACGTTTTTCTGCGGATAAGAAAGTACATTCTTTTTCAGAGCCTGACAAAATCAATGAAGTGGGAGTAGAGGACAAAGCCTTGCACCAAGCATCTGTAGGTTCCTTTGTAGATAGGTGTAAGTTTTTTGAAGGTGCTTCTAGACCAGCATTCTCCAGACCTATCCCAAAGAAGTCTCATCTCAGCCCCAGTGAAGATGGAGGGAAAAATAAGTTAGCCTCATTTGTGGGTGAAATTGATAGAAAGTCAACCTCCAAATATCACCTTGGGACAAATAATGGTGTCACCCCAGCTGAGGAGCAGCAACGCCTGGGCACTTTTGCAGAGTATGAGGCAACTTGGAACTTGCAGAGGAAGTCCCCAGAAGGAAGAACATCCAACAAGTATCGCTCCGCAGAGAACATTCTGGATTCAGGGACTGAAGATCGTAACAGCTCCCTGTGTTTCCATGAACGGTCTAGATCCTCTCCTTCAGCAGACTTCCATGGGGGAGTAAGTTGATTTTCTTTATAGATCTATTATTTTATTCTTATGTATTTTGTCGGTAGATGAATTGCATATATTTCTGTAGACAAAGTAGCAATTACAATCAAGCCAAAATGAACCATGTTTTTTTTCACACTTGGTCCATTTCAGCCCTCGAAACGAACTCAGATCAATTATTCAGCACTTTTTGCATATAAGTGAACACAGCAAAATAACTCGGACCCCTCTGAAACGAATTGGACTCACATTGCGAGGTGGTCTCAGTCCGGTTGGCTTTAAGTCCGTGGCACGGTTCAGTTAACTTGTGTGTTATGAACACAAAGCACTACGGGTTCGACTGTTTTCGCCCTCTAGGCTTGCCGTAGGTAGATCACATGGTACAGCCCTGGGAAACTATATATATCTATGCGGGAAACACAACAGACAATAAAGAAATAAACTAATAAATAATAATAAAATAATAAAAAATAAAAACCCAATAAATAAATAAATGGACTCTTGTCAAGATCAAGTTTCTCTACCAAGTTGCACAGCCTCAAAGCATTCTTGCTCTCCATCAGAAACATACACACTTAATCTATATGTGCAGTGAGCACTGACCATTTCAGGGAGAGGAGTGACCTTCTTTAAGTAAAGATATGCAGTGTGACCTATGCATTTATGGCACACTGTCCATTTTTAACAGTACTTGGTCTTAATGGTGGTCAGAAATTTTCCAAGGGCATCTGACATACCACCTCAAAGTGCTCCAAGTACCACCAGTGGTACAGGTACCACAGTTTGAGAACCACTGATATACTTCCTTTATGAAATCTGTTACTGTACTACCATCATCTCTGGGTCATGATAAGAAACGGATGATGATTTGTGATTCCATTTCTATTGCAGTGAAAAATTTAAATAATTACAGTACCCAATTTACATTTAAATTGTTATAGCACTCTCGTCTTGGAAAACAACAGCTCAGTAGCATTTCATTGATATAGCCTGTCTGATGCGGCTTATTGTTAAGGCAATCAAATGAACACTAAATGTTGCTGCTTCCGAGCTGCCCCACTCTGTTCTAGTTATGTTCTAGTAGCTGCTTGTGACTGCGTGATTATTTTGTTGTAAAATAGTCAAGCTGATGAAAGTGTTATGGTTATTGTTACTTCTCTTTTACAGAAGGTCAATCTGCCAGCACAAAAGGAAGAGTCTCATCCAAAAAGCAAGACAGACCAACCAGAGCTTCATGCTGACAGGTTAGAACCTTAACTGTCCATTAGCACCTGCTTGTCCACTTACTGGCCAGCAAAGAATGCTAAAATGTACAGTATAATTTGGTATACATTGTACATTTTAGCATTCTTTGGATATCTGGCCATCTGGGATATGAAATCTCATAAAGAGAAACATAGCATCAAATAAGAAAAAACAGGGGAAGCGATGTCTGAATTTTTATTGTTTCAACAAAAACAGCCCCAAGCAATTTATCCACTCCTAGTCAAATTTCAGGGCAAATATTCTTAAATAGTGGAAATGTTGCAATGATCCAATACATACTAATACCTGTGATGCATAGTTCTCTAGATGTTCCTCCCCAGGTATGATCAGCAACATTCTCCTTCCTTAACTGTATATTTTTCCCAATTGCTAAGACACATGTTCTGAAAACATTCATAATTTTCATAATTTTTGCTGCTCTTACCTTTGTACTGTCCACTTTCTGTCATGACGATGCAAATTTCCCCCTTGCGAAACCAATAAAGGTTATCATCATTTTATTACTTTTTACATTAATTGGACTCATGACATTCTTAGCACTGGCCATGCTGACCACTGCAGTTTCTTGCACGTCTGCCAGTATACGCTGTCTTCCCCCGAGAGGTGGCAGCCGTTCAGTTCTGCGAGAACTAACATACCGCTAGCTAAGAGTCATCCATTACTGTGGAACCATAAAATGACCGTTCCAAGTGCAGTTAGTCCATCGGTGCATCCACTATAACTTTACCGTATAGATGCATTACTGTAACACACCTGAAAGTGCAGGCTATGAACAATGAAGGGACTCAACTCTATCCAGTTTCCCTCATTATCCTCCCATGTAATAGAACATTATGACCACTACTTGCAGGAATTGCATCAGAAACAAACAGTCTTTGTACAAGCAAATGGTCTTATTCATAGGGATCCTCTTATTCTGACCACTGATTCAGTGGCTTATATGGGAAAATTCGGATGATAATCACTGAAGTATATTGTATTGGTTGCATGTGTTTGTGCATTGCATTAACACATAGCGCTTTGAATGACTCATGTGGCCTATATAGTGTTGCAAAAAGGGTTTAGAAAAATGTGTCTCTTTTGACAAATGAGGCAAGACTATTGGTTTTCTCCATGAGGAAACTGGTTGCAGTGCATTAGCAATTGGGCTGAACTGTAAATTGACAACAGTGTCTTTGTCCAGACCCATTAAAAGTGACTGATATCTGTTCTTGTATTCTTCCCTGCTGGTATGGTAATAAAGACTCCCACTTACACAAGTTCAGACAAAAGTAGGCTGGAGATAGAACTGGTGACGAGTGTGTCAGTTTAGCCAGCTAAAGATGCTCAGATTACCAGTGACAGGGAGTGTTCGGCTCCTCCCAGACTACAGTGTAAACCGATTCCATTCTGAAGTGTCACTGTTACGGAAAGAAGAATCTGGCAGACCACAGAAAGTTACTGTTTGGAGAAAATAAGTAAACTGGACAAAACAGCAGACTAGGATTTGGTTTCTAGTCTTAAATCATTTTTTAATCTTTTTTCTAATAGCAAAACAAAGTTATTTAGTCGTTCCCTGAAGAGTGCCATTTGAGTCCAACAGCATTTAATGTCACATATAGGAGACTAAAAGCTGCCGGTAAGTATTTTAAAGCTTAGATATATTTATTTATTATTAAAATTAACTTCATCATTTAAAAAATGAAAAAGTAATTCATACTGACACTACTTTCGTCGGTATCATATATTATAAATCTACACATCATATATCAGCATCCTAGAGGGTTGCTCTGCTGCTTTTAATCAACTTTGATTATTAGTCTTTTTCTCCAATTTAGGCAAGGTCTGCCAAGCATAACATCCACACCATCACAAAATACATTCTATTTTTTATTTACAATATTTTTCGTATATAAAAAAGGCATAAATTCAAAATTTTACAGCTGAAAACCCAATGTTTATAGCAAGGAGTTTGGTGGACAGTGTTGTAAGAAATATTTCACACAACATCACCTGGCTTATGAATTCTATCACTCATTCACTCACTCACTCATTTACCCATTCACTCACATTAAGCAGAATGAATATTTTCCACAAGGGGGCACTCAGATAAATCTCGGTGCTCCATTAGAGTGGTGCTTCACATCAAAGACACTATGTCTTGATTTCATACGAGCAGAATGTAATTGAAACTACAGAGATCGGAAGACATACATTTAAATAATGAATTTGTATTTTAAAGTCACGTTTGTTTCTGACTTTAAGCAAAGGAAATGATCCTGATCACAGAGACATGGCAGCGCCTCCTCCCTTCAGCCACTCCAACAAAGCGTCCGGGCTGCTACCTCCATACCCTCATCACCTCCAGCCGCAAGACTCTGCGCTTGAGCAACTTCTTCGTCCCAGCAGTACGGGCCCTGCGCCACAAAAGCCTGTCCAGCCCAGAGAGGACAAATCTGTGCAGCCGGAAACCACAGGCCCATCAGGCTCCCTGGACGCCCTCCCAGGCCTGGGCCACTCGGCAGAGAAAGACCAGCACACAGCTACAGCACCAGGCCCTGACTGGATCTCAGAAAAGGACAAGCCATTCTCTGCTGAGGCTTCTCCAGCAGCTCCTTTCTCCTCGCCCTCTTCTCGGAGCTCTGAAGTGTCGACTGTACCCTTGGCGCATGGTTCCTTGCAGTTTTCACCCCAGAAGTTGCCTGATGAACCTCCTGCCAGCATGCAGCATGAAGATCTTCGCAGGTGACTACTTAAAAATTATTTTTTTCTATTTAGAGTGATGGTTTGTCCAAAGAAGTTGTTCATAGAGTCAGCATCATCCATTTCTTTCATCTCAAATTTGCTTCTTTAGCTTTGCCCTGGGATTATGTGGACTAATGTAGCTGAAAAGTAATTAAAGCTTTAAGCCATCACTCAAATAGCCTTGCTTGTGTGGTTTCTAACACTGTGTGACATACTGGCGTTTATAAAAAGGGATAAAATTACAGGCAAAATTCAGACGACATAGTATTTGTCTGTCTACATAAGGTTACATAACCAGTCATTACCAACCAACCATTACCAACATTAAACTTTTATATATTTAGCAAAACTAGAGCAAAATTCAGACGCCAAAGATGTTTCCGCTGATGGGCTAGCACTTGGGATAAGGGGAGTATTGTATATATTTTTGACCAAACTATCGCTTCAACCACAAGTTTCAGTTCCCCATAAATAATTCTTGTTTAGTTTCATGCGCATAGCTGGAGTTTGGTAATATATGTTTAAGGTATTATATTTTCTGCAATAGGGGTGATAATCATGACAAGCCCCACAAGGGTGATAATTATGACAGGTCCCTTGAAACATGAGGGACGATACAAATCTTTTTGGATGTTTAAAGATTCGTCAAGTATTGTGATGAATTGAAAATTATTTCTCCAAAGCTTTACCAGCATTAACCTCTGCAGTTTACACTCATGTCACTTCATTCTTTTAACACAATGTAAAAAGCACCTGGTGTTTTTAGTGGCGTTTTCAGTTTTGTCCAATATGAGTGTTGTCTCCCATTGCAGTGACATGATGAATAATACACCAGAGCCCGACTGTGTTGTGAAAAAAGCCCCCGGAGAGGTTATCCATGCAGAAGATCACTCAGAGGGAGAAAGTGGGCATTTTCTGGCACAAAGGGAGATGCCTGGAGGCCCTGAGGGGACAACTAACCAGCAGCTATGCGGACCGCGCTCTCCAGAGCAGTCCCACTCCGAGTCTCATGACTACACTTACCAGAGGACACAGAAAGAAGATGACTCCAGTTCTTCTGAGGGACAGACCATCACTGAGTCCGCGTCAGAGAACAGGGAGACGGTAAGGCTCAGGACAGCTGGGCACTCGGAGGAGGATGAGAAGAGAGAGGAGCTGGCCAGAGACATCATGGGAAAGGATCGGAGTCTGGTGGACATTTTGGATCAGAGCAAGATGAAGACCACCATGGACCTGATGGAAGGGATCTACCCCCAGGGGGAGCAGATTCTGGAGGGGGCACAGCAGAGGAGAAAGAGTGCGCCGAAACAGATGTGTCCCAAAACACAGGAGAGGTGAGCTGTGTGTGTTGAGATGTTTTCATAAAACATTATATAAAACAGATGGATAAGAAGAAACAGGCATAAAACAATTTTAATGTGATGGTTAATATGATGTACTAATTTGAAAGCTCAAGATACATCCAGAATAATGAAAGACGATTTTATTTATTTTTGATAGATGGATAGAAGTAGATATAGTTATAGATAGATATTTTAAAACATTGCTGTCAAAAACACAAACTAAGAAATAGCTTTTGGTGTCTGGCGTATGATGTTTTCAGGGGGTACACTGATATGGGAAATATGGGCTGACGCTGATACTGGATTTTTTATGTTCATATTGCTAATAAAGATACATCCTATTTAGAAAAAGGAGGCATTAGGACTACATACACGTGCATTAGCATTACAGATTGTTTTTATTTAGTATGTATGAGTCCTATAATAAAGAATCATTATACATTCCCTCTTTAATTTTGGTATTTTGAGAAAAAAGACAAACATCTATGAGTTTTGACAAGTTTTGACATGCTCGTTAACTATATTAGATGTGTATTCCTTTGCTTGAAAGTCTTACCAAATAGCATGTCATGCTTTATTTTTAGATATATCATGTTATTTTACGGTTGGATTCTTTTGCATTTTATTTAATATAAGTTGGATGAAGGCCTTTTTTTTCTTCATTCAAAAGGAAAACCTTCACAACACTGCCCTCTGCTGGTGTAAAGTTGTATGTTGCTGAAGTGCTGTCGATATTTTCAGTTTTGTTTTTACAGTGCAAACAGATAAAGTGGCCTTGACCAATGCTTTTGATCTCTTCATTGCCAATAAAGAGGATTTAAAGGGAAGCTGTTATTGTTGTCCACGCACTAAGCAACAATGACCCAACTATGTCTGATTTGCAGAAGAGTGGATGAAAGCTTGGCCGCTTCAGTCTCCTTGATGAGCAGTTCCTCTTACTACAGCACATCTGCGCCCAAAGCCGAGCTGCTGATTAAGATGAAGGACATGCAGGACCAGATGAAGGAGCAGGACTCAGAAGATGAACAAGACCTGTCAAGCAAGAAGGTACAGCATGAGTCTGACCAATACTGACCATTTAGTATTAACTGGATCCACTTTGGGTCGGGTGTGTAGTCTCAATTCCAGCTCTCTTTATATCTGGACCTGGTATGGACCCTTAGAAGTACAGAGTGAATTCTGTTGTCGCGCAAAAGACCTACGCAATTAAATAGTTAAATACTGGAAAAAAATGAGACCATGTTCAGTTTCGCAGGTTTTATCTTTTATAGGTGCAAGCATTGAACTAGACAGCTTTGCCTTAGTTTTTAAGAACTGCTGACAATATTTCTCCTAATTTCCAAATAAAAACATTGTTCTTGAAAGCATGATTTTAAAGGAAATGACAAAACATCAGAATAAGAGAAATGATGCAGTGTTTACAGAACTTGAATAATTCAAAGAAAACAAATCTCTTATTCATTCTTAAACAAAATGGCAATAATTACCTTTGAGGAACTTCTAGTAGTGTTTTACCATCCAACTGGTCTCACTGCGAGAGGAGAGTGTTGATTACAGTAGTATTTTTATACTTTTCCTCATTAAATAAGATGTGATTCAGGTGATCATTAATCAGTACCTCATAAAGCAGAATGAGGAACCTGTGTAGGAATTTAACAGGCACTGGCATGGAATTGTTGTCATACATGCTGATTTAAAAATAAATTGCAGTGGTCTCTTTTCCGGAGCTGTAGTTAATGAACTACATGGGCAGCATTGTGGCACAGTGAGTAGTGGGTAGCGGAACACAGCGTTATGAATCAGTTCAGAAACTCCCCATGTACATCAGAATCCCTCTCTTTGTGTCGCTACAGCAAGAGCTGATCGACAGCCTGAGCAAGAAGCTACAGGTGTTGCGTGAGGCCAGAGAGAGCCTTCAGGAGGACATGCAGGACAACAACGCCCTGGGCGAGGAGGTGGAGGCCACAGTACAGGCCATCTGCAAACCCAATGAGTTGGACAAGTTCCGCATGTTCGTTGGGGATCTGGATAAAGTGGTCAGTCTGCTGCTGTCCCTGTCAGGCAGGCTGGCACGTGTGGAGAACGCCCTCAACAACCTGGAGGAGGGTGCCTCCGCTGAAGAGAAGGTATGATGTGAGAGGAAAAGTTTCTGAGTAATGAAGGGTTAAAGGAGAAAAATCACAACTATACAGTTTTACTCTGAACCCAAATGTTTTATTTATCTATACTATTTATATCCTCCTCTCTTACTGACCACAGCATTTTGTATATATAGCACCGTGCATTTAGTGCTAAGCATTTTAGAGTATTGGGTTCGAATCCCAGCACTGCTAGTGGCACTACTGAGGTACCCTTGAGCAAGGTACCGTTCCCACACACTGCTCCCTGGGTGCTATGTTCCTGGCTGCCCGCTGCTTCACTTGGTGAATGGATTAAATACAGAGAAGAATTCCGTGCTGTTCACACTGTGTGCTTTGGTGTCAATGTCAATGTCAAGTTTATTTATATAGCACTATAACAACAACAGAGTTGATCAATGTGCTTTATAATAAGGTACAATCAAGAGAAGCAGACAGAATATAGACGCAATAAAGCGACAGGCAGACACAGATAAAAACCCGTACAGCATATTACAAACAACCCAGTCGAGCCTAAGCAGAGCTCAAATTGACAGCCAACTCAAGCACCCTAAAACACTCTAGTGACTCTGCATTTCGCATATCAGGAGGCAGGTAATTCCAGAGCCTCGGTGCTGCCACGGGAAATGCCCGATCACCTCTGCACCTCTGCACTTTGGCTGCACTTAAAGCATTTGACCTGCAGATCTAAGTGCCCTTTTAGGATTACGCTGTTCTAGCACATTGGTTAAGTATCTAGGTGCTAATCCAGGTAGAGCAAAAGAATCTTGAACTCGATACGGAAACGGATGGGAGGCCAGTGCAAACCTACCAGGACTGGAGTGATGTGGTCATATTTTCCGGAGCCTGTTAGGAGTCACGCAGCAGCGTTCTGGACTATTTGCAACCGATGGAGGTTTGACTGATCGAGACCAATGTATAGTGAGTTGCAGCAGTCCAATCTAGTGATAACAAAAGCGTGAATCAACTTTCTTAGGTCTGTGGGAGGGAGATAAGATTTTGCTTTTGCAATCTGTCGCAGTTGATAAAACCACGACTTGACCACGGGAGATATTTGCTTATCAAATTTAAAGGAATGTTCTAACAAAACTCCCAGGTTTTTAGCTTCGGTGGAGCCGCGAGCAGCAAGGAGGCCGAGGGTATCTGTTAGCTTCTCATGATCTGGGTTTCCAAAAACAACTATTTCAGTCTTATCCTCATTAAGAGTAAGAAAGTTATGTGTTAACCAGTCTTTTACTTCCTGTAGACAGTTTAAGAAAGTCAACAATGGGGCAGAGCAATCCAGTTTGTAGGCAGCAGACAAATCTAAAAGGACTGGGACTGCAGAGCAACCTGAATCAGTAGCTCAAAGAAGATCATTAAGAAAACTTAAAAGTGCTGTTTCAGTGCTGTGGTGGGGTTTGAAGCCAGATTGAAATTCTTCAGCAATACCATGGGTATCTAAAAAAAGTCTGAAGTTGGTTAAACGCAATCTTTTCCAACATTTTGGATATAAAATGAAGTTTTGATATCGGCCTGCAACTGGACAGGTCTGCGGGATCAAGATTTTTTTTCTTAATTAAAGGCTGCATGACAGCATGTTTGAAGGCAGCTGGTACACAGCCAGATGACAGGGAGGCATTCAGTAAACGTAAAATACAGGACCCAATGGCGTGAAGGGTTTCCTTGAAAAGACGGAACATCTTGTAGGGAGTTAGAATATCTAAGATCAAAAACAACTTCCTTTAAAACAGCAAATGTCAGCGGCTCAAACTGGTGAAAGACAGCAGAGCTTACGGAGAGTGGGAGCTGATATAGAAGTGTGTGTGTGTGTGTGTGTGTGTGTGTGTGTGTGTGTGTGTGTGTGTGTGTGTGTGTGTGTGTGTGTGTGTGTGTGTAGGCCTAAGAACATTTTATCCACAAAATATTGCATAAAATGTTCACAGAGTGTGGGAGAGGCCTCAACAGAAACAGTGTCACAGGGATCGGCTATAGAATGACATATGCTGAAGAGAACTTGCGGTTTGTGACTATTATTAGCAATCACATTTGATAGAAACAGATTTTGCAGCATTGACAGACCTTTGATATTCTGCTAAACAATCACACAAAATTCCCAGGGATACCTGGAGTTTATTCTTCTTCCACTTTCTCTCAGCACAGCCTTTAACCAAGGCTGATTTGATGGTTTAAGGCATTTAGCCGTGAGTGGAGCGACAGAATCCAGAACTACAAAGCAAGTCGAATTAAAGAGATTAACTCATCGACATGTAAATTAGCAAAGCAGTCATCGTCACTAAGGGTAGAGTTAACAAAAGCAGAAGAGAAATGACCAGCGGGGCGGGGTTTATCGAACACCGCACTTGCACAGGTCTCCCCCTATTCAGCTGTGTATGACCTACAGTAATGTTAAACGTGACAGAGAAATGGTCCGACATTCCGCAGTCTTTGACATCAGCGATACCAATATCCAAACCATATGACAGCACTAAATCAAGTATATGCCCGTTTAGGCAGGTAGGTTCACTAACCCACTGAGTGAAATTAAAAGAGTCAATAAGAGTAATAAAATCTTTTACCAGAGGCCCAGACTCGCAGCAGACATGGATGTTAAAATCACCGACAATTAAAATACAGTCATAATATTAACATATTTAGGTGGGCGATACACCACACCGCAGATAATTGAAGGCGAGGAGATCAACTCAAAAAGTTGCAGCTCGAAGCTGAGGGATGAGGCAGGTGAGTGTTGCCGGCAGCAAAATGGTGTGTTCATGTATGACAGAATGGTCACTTCACTTTCTGGAGAGTTTTATTTTCACTATGTATTCTATATTGTTCTTATCTTTGTGTCTCCGTCCGTATGTGCAGTCGTTGCATAAGTCATTTCCTCCGGGATCATTGAAGTTTTTTGATTCTGATTTAGATTTTCGTTAGGGTGTGGCGAGTCGTTTGTTCTTACTGAGCATCCATGTGTCATTCCCATGCAGCACACCTTGATGGAGAAACGGAAGCTGCTGATTCGCCAACACGAAGACGCCAAAGAGCTGAAGGAGAACCTGGACCGAAGGGAGCGCCTGGTTTACGACATCTTGGCCAGCTGCCTGAGTGAAGAGCGCCTGGCAGACTACCGGCACTTTGTTAAGATGAAGTCGGCTCTCATCATTGAACAGCGCAAACTGGAAGATAGGATTAAACTGGGAGAGGAGCAGCTCAAATGTCTGAGAGACAGCCTGCCTCTGGAGCAGAGACTGCGCTTCTGAGCCAGGAGATGTTCACTGTAAACACAATTGGGACTCGCTGGCAGGGCTGTACCATACATTTTTGTGTTTGTTTTCATCACATTATTGGGCTGGCGATACTGATACGACCGCAGCCGTGCCCTCTAACCGACCACTTATTGTGTTATGATGTGCTGTGAACATCCTACCCAACCTCAGACGCTCTGGAGGCGTTTCTGTGGGATGAATTGAGGCTTTTACATGATCCAGCAAACGTGGACAATTTTGGTCGAAAATAACGCAGACCAAATATTTCGTATATTTTAAGGATCGTAATTGCAATATGTAGCAATATGATTGCAATATGGAATTTCGTCCTCGGGCCCTGATCCACGGCACTGCGGTGGTTTCCTTGGCCTTTCAGAGATGATGAATGGTCATAACTTGCTCTTGATGGACCTTAGGAGAGGTCGAGTTGTTGATTGAACACTTTCAGAGGATGTTTGTGACTCATTCATAACACAGGAGGGACTGATGGATTGCTTCATGCTGTCAAGTTTTGGTTACATTTGTTCACATTAAAATGGAGATCCACTCATTTTTAAAAAAAAATCTGCATAATGAAATGGTAATGGTGTAAAGAATGTCATTCAAAGTGGATTAATGGGAAATTATAGGCTCTTGAGGAACTTTGCAGTTGTTTACAGTGGTGTTGATGGGAACCAGAAGTCCAAAATATTAATGCCACCAGCTGCACCACTAAGGTATCCTTGAGCAAGGTACCATACCCACACACCGCTCCTCCTGGCTGCTCGCTGGGTTAAATACAGAGAACAATATCGTGGTGTTCACACTGTGTGCTGTGGCGTATTCATGTATGACTAACAGACACTTTACCCTGAAAGCTGCTTCACCAAGTTGTTATACAAAATCGTTGCAAATTTGTACCCTGATACTGAAACAAGGTTTTATTACAGTTTTATGATGGTTTTAGATGTTTGTGACTTGGTAATATATACATTCCTATATATGTATATACAGGAGAAAGCTAGACAAAATTCAACACAAACCCAAGACTATTTTACCACAATCAACATTACCTATGTAATCCCACAAGACCAATGTTCATATGTAATCCACTTTACCATTCAACTAAAATGGTTCAATTTGTTTTGTAGACATCTCAACCTCTGGTTCCTGTCACCAGCAATGTAAAGACACTTGTGCATTTTTATACACTCTGTCCAAACACTTTGAATTGGCTTTGCATTCTCAGTGAGTGATTTTTGCAGAGATTTGAAAAAATCTGTGAAATTCTCCTTTAACTCAGCTATTTCAAGCGCTCTTACATCTGAAAACTCGTCTCAGGTCTGGTTAGTATTACATTTTACTCTTGCATGTCAGCATTTTACGATAAGCTCAGCAACACAATCATCTCTGAACGGATCTGTGAATGGCTTATTTGAGGGATTTGTGCTATTTTACCACTTTTCTTCTCAAAAGACATTTGTATTCTTTTCATTCTTTTCATTTGTATTCTTTTAATATAATTTATTTTTATTTTTTAGAGCAAGAATGACTTAAATGGAGTGAATAGGCTTCATTTCAACACACTTTTAGTATACTGTACATTCAGAACATAATGTTTCATAACAAGTGTATTATCCTGTTCATAAATGAAGATGTTCTATGGCCTGGCATTATATTGTAGCATTGGAACTCTTTGCAGCTAATATATTTATATATATATCTCTGAAGCCTTGACCTTATTGAGACAATGCAATGAACCTGAAAAGGCTACGTTTCTCAACTACAGACTGCATAGAGGAGGAGATAAGAGTGTGACCTGGCCCTCTTTAATAAAGAATAATCTCAGAATTTCTCCGATCTTCCTGGAATATCTGTCATTTCCTCATAAATCATGAAGAGACTGACTGGGTGAGGCCAATCACGACTATTCTATGGTGAAATTCAGAAGAACTTTGTTTAACCTCCCAACACTGTCCTCTCTCTGTTAATGCAAATGAGAACAGCAAACACACTGATCAATAAACTGCATTCAGAAACATGGAGTGTGCTTCTATCCCAGTGACACCATTAAATGTGTGATGAAGTAGAACAATCTTTAAAGGCTCCATATCATTAATTTTTCATTGATAATTTTTATCACAGCCTATTTAATTTAAGGTTAACTTAAATTAAATAGGCTGTGAGAAATATATATATATATATTTCTCATATATATATATATATATACACACATTTACATTTACGGCATTTAGCTGACGCCCTTATCCAGAGCGACGTACATCAGTGCTTGAGTAGTCCACGTCTGTATCTAGACCTGTAAAGCTAAGCTTAAGTCACTTATCCACAATTCAACCAAGAAACTGCGCGCTCGGTGCACCCAAACAACGCCTATCAAAATACCTAAAACACACTCACATACAGTGCTGTGAAAAAGTATTTGCCCCCTTTCTGATTTCTTATTTTTTTGCATGTTTGTCACACTTAAATATTTCAGATTATCAAACAAATGTAAATATTAGACAAATATTTGTAAGTGATTAACTATCCAAATCTACATGGCCCTATGTGAAAGAGTAATTACTAACTGGTTGTGCCACCCTTAGTAGCAACAACTGCAATTCAAGTCCGGATTTGGACTAGGCCACTCCAAAACCTTCATTTTGTTTTTTTAAGCCACTCAGAGGTGGTCTTGCTGGTGTGATTTGGATCATCATCCTGCTGCAGAACCCAAGTGTGCTTCAGCTTGAGGTCACAAACTGATGGCCACACATTCTCCTCCAGGATTTTTTTGTAGAGAGCAGAATTCATGGTTCCATCAATCACAGCAAGTTGTCCTGAAGCAGCAAAACCCCAGACTGTCACACTAAAACCACCACGTTTTACTGATGGCATGATGCTCTTTTTCTGAAATGCTGTGTTACTTTTACGCTAGACGTAACAGGACGCACACCTCCCAAAAATTCAGCTTGTGTTTCATCAGTCCACAGAATATTGTCCCAAAAGAAATGGGGATCATCAAGATGTTTTTGGCAGAAGTGAGATGAGCCTTTGTGTTCTTTTTGTCAGCAGTGGTTTTCGTCTTGGAACTTGCCATGCGTGCCATTTTTGCCCAGTCTCTTTCTTATGGTTGAGTCATGAACACTGACCTTAACTGAGGCAAGTGAGGCCTGCA
>JBBPCX010000038.1:1528948-1547930 GCA_037974365.1 Hydrocynus forskahlii
AGTAATCAGGCCTGGGTGTGGCTAGTGAAATTGCACTCAGTTTTCCAAACAATGTGATTAACCAAAGTTACTTCGGGATCAAGGGGAGGGGCAATTACTTTTTCACACAGGGCCATGTAGGTTTGGATAGTTTATTTCCTTAATAAATAAAACCATCACTTAAGAACTGCATTTTGTGTTTACTTGTGTTATCTTTGTCTAACATTTAAATTAGTTTGAAAATCTGAAACATAATCTAAAACATCTACACCCACACACACACACATACACACACACACACACACAAATACATACATACATATTTATGTGTGTGTGTGTGTGTGTGTATTACTGGCTGTTCTGATTGATGAAGCAATCTGGGTTGAAACGCTCCTGATAACTTCAGTGTGAGTGGGTGGGGCTGAACTGCTGTAGGCTGGATATGCACTGGGAAATCCACTGGTTTTCATGACATCAAAAGCTCAAAATGGGCTATTTTGCTACTTCATTTCCACATGTGAAAATGGGTTGGGGAGTGAACAAGATATATAGGAGCGTTTATGCATTAAATCTCAGGAAATCTCTATTTAAAATGTACGGGAAATTAGGTTTTGTGCAATATGGGCCCTTAAACTGCAGTTTGTTGGCATTTTACTTTACCCATCAATGCCAGACTGAAAAACTATGTAGATTTGTCATCATTACTGGCATACAGCCCTACCCAGTTCATAATGCATGGCAGCACTGTGCTCTAATGCGTGGCAGCATTGTGCATCTTTTTCCGGGATTTTATTGTAGCACAATGCTCCACAATGTGTCTCCCTGTTATGGTGAAGACGTCAGCAGGGTGAGGTGAGTATCTATGGTCAATCATTCACAGAAACACACCTGGGACTTTATTTACCTGAACCTCCAGGAAGAGGAAGTGGGCTTTCCTTCGGCTTTCACTGGCAACCTTAAAGATTCTCATCCCGCTCGAAACTTTGTTTTCGGACTGTGGTAAGAGCTTCGAAATTTGATTTTGTAGTTGTCTGTGTTTGTCTGGGTTCTTCAGTTGTTCTTTCAGGTGTGGTGCAGATTGATAGAGCAGTGGGTGTCAATGGGCTGCTGTTTCCATCCTTTAACATGGAGCATTTTCATGTAGCAGTACTTTAATGGAGTCTGAAGGTTTAACAGTTGAATTTCATGCAGTCAGAGGTATTCATTGGTTGTTTTTCTTATACAGTTGCTAAGAAAGTCATTCGGTTTGTCCCATGTGTGACATGTTTAATGGCAGTTTGACCTGGTGCCATCAACATGACAAATGTATTTTGTGAAACACATGATGGCTTAAACCCCCTGGCGTGTTATTCTGTAATTATTCCCCAAAATTCTGTAGTTATTCATTATTTTTCATGATTTATTATTCAGAAGTTTCTAACAATAAAGGGCTGGTATCAAGGAAAACTGTATTTATTTCTCTTTTCTAAAATAAAAACTATGCTTTCCAAGTCTGTGTAGTATCTAAATGGAAGCAAACCTTCAAAAAGAGTCCATTTTGAGTTGACTGTTTTTGTGATGTCAAAAACATTGACATACATACATTTATTCATCTTTTAGCCTCCCTCATTCACAGGGAGGGCTGTTACCTGTGCTGCCTTTTGAATAAGGGAGCCAGTCAGAACAGGTGTTATTTACATGTATCAGTCTTAAATAATCAAAACAGCTTGTTTAATTCTAGGGGGAGAAAGTTGGTTTAAATTGGTTGTTTAAAACGCATCGCGTCCATTTTAGGTATATAAACCCACAAAAGCGTTTAATTCACATTAAGCATTTAGTCTGGAAAAGAGCTCCACCTTCTTTAATTGTTGTATCCCAAATAATGCACTGAGATTTGAATGTTTCCTGTTGCCTGGCACTTGCCTGTTGCTTGGCCTGATCTTTGCGCTACAAAGCTTGTGTTTATGTATTGTTTTCCTCTGTGTTTGCTTTCCTTCGCAGCGCCAGTCTCTTCAACTAATTGTCTGTATTGCACTTCTCTCTTGCTGTCGCTCTCCATCTCTCTAAGGGACGCCGGTGGTTTGTTTGCCAGGTTTCTTGGAGACGAGGACAGGCTGTGAGGTGAGCTCAGCTTTTGTGGGTAAGAGCGAAGTGATTTTCAGTCCAAGCGTATACATGCCGATCCTATGCAGCCTATAGGAGAGCATCCTTCATCTGAGAAACAACACGCATCCAGGGAGCGGAATGGAGGTTGAAAGCTGAGAGCTGGAAGAGGCCTATCATGCCATACCTGGTCCACACTGCCCATGCCCAGTTCGTGGGGCTTTGGGTGGGAGTGATTGGCTGGATCCTCACCATGGTGTCCATTGGGCTGGTACAGTGGAGGATATGGGCCGTGTCTGACCAGTCCGTCATCACCTCCGGCCTGGCATGGGTGGGCATCTGGAGGACTTGCTTCTACACCCACGTCCTGGTCATGTCCGAATACGAGGTCATGTACTGCCAAAAGATCCATCTTTCGGACGCCTTTACACCGAGCGAGATCACGGCTGCTCAGCCACTGATGCTGCTGGCACTCATTCTGGGGATTTTCGGGAATTCCAGCATCATTTATGGCATGAGGAACGTTTACTTTGGCCTGGATCAGCAGAGGCCAATCATGTTGGCTTTTTCCATTGGCGGGGGACTTTTGATTTTCGCAGGATTGAGCTCTTTCATACCTCTTTTCTGGAATTTAAACTCCGTTGTAACCAACCAGACCATAGACTTCCCACCCAACTTCTACATGCCCCCCGCCCCTGTTGAGCAGTATGTCGGCCCGGGTATCGCTGTTGGCATTGTTGCGTCCATCCTGGTGGTGGCGAGCGGACTGGTGTTTCTGTCCTACAAGTACCCAGAAGGTCTGAGAACCCATGTCAAACCCTCTTTCCCAGAAGAGGGCCTCTTTGGACTGGGAGAAGTTGGGATGACCCTGTCTCTGAGATCCACACCAGTGGGCAGTCGAGATACAATGAAACGCAATGGCCTGGATAACCTGGCCTTTCAGTCACAGGAAAGCGCCTGAACACGCTTTTAGCATTCATCACTAAGTGCACTGACTAAAGGAGTCGATCACTTTACTTTGAAGCAAATTTCACCACAGTTGAAAATCTGAAAATGGTTCTTCAGGAAACTGTACGGTGTGTCAAGAACTCAAAACTTTCACCACAGTTCAATTTAATTGAGACAGTTTGCTGTGACTGAGATGTATTTCTCATAATGCACTATATGTAGGTGAGACTGAAGGAGAACAATATGCACAGTAGTGGAATATAGACTTTTTAAAATTTTGCTTGAAAATAGTCTGACAATATGCACATATTCCACTGAATGTTACTATAATTGATTAGAATGAATTGTAACTGATACACAACTCCTCACAATTGTAACTGATATGCTAACTCCTTACACCCACAGCTTTAACTGACTTTACCTGTACAGGAGGTGAATGTTTAATGATGCAAATTGTCATCAATATGCCATCACTGTATTAGCGAGAGGTTGTGTCAGACTGTTTACAGGACATGTGGTTTGCACATGTATGGTTAGTGTTGTCCTTCGGGACAAGAACAATAATTGGGAAGTTATTCAAGCGCAGCTGAGTCTCTGGTTTGCCATTTGACACACTTGCTTTAAGCATAGCTATGAAACCACCTCAGGAAACCCTGCAATTACGGTGAGTTTACTTTGGCCCAAAGTAAGTGGACATTATGTTTCCCTAAAACTTGAACATCGCATCATCTTTGAGATCCATTTTTGAATGTATTTTCCTGTATTAATGTGTAAAATGTGTTTTGTTTTCCTGAGATTTATATATTTTTGTCTCTTGCAGCTTTATAGAAGTATAGATTTATGGCTTAAAAACACTGTTTGTCTGTACATTGTTGTGCTATGTGACTTTGAAAAAGGTGAAATGCGATATGAGCAAAAGTGAAATGTGAACGAAATGAACGTGGATGCCAACTGTTAAACCTTATGTGACTTTTTACTGTGCACAGAGTCTTAGATTTTATTTTATTTTTCATAAGGTCCACCCCTGATGTGGTTTTATCTACTGCAAACCTTCATAATGCATTTTTACATGGTGGATTGCAACCACTCAACCTCTTTATCAATAAAGCAGGCTGTTTGCTACTGTGCCTCAAAGACTGAGCTTAACTGAAGCATTTTGAAACTTTTTTGAAACATTAAATGTCATCCAAAAGTTATGGACCCCAATCCGCAAATTATATTGGCCTTATTTATGTCCTTATTTAAGTTACTTTTACATTTTACTTCAGGAATTTCTTACAGACATAGAAAAAGGCATGTCAAAGACATGCAGTCAGATGCAAAAGCTTGGTCAAATTATGGATTTAGTTTCTTTTCTAATTGATAATCATTTTACGCACCCTCCACAGGCAACAAGCATAAATTTCTACTAAAATTTGAAACAAAACTTAAAATATAAAACGCACCATAACCTTTGCACAGACCCCATTAAGTCTTTTTCCACTATGTTAAATTCATCAACAAACTGTTGGTAAAACATACAGAAGTGTTCTTATTTTCCTATTAGGTGTCAACAAAATGGGTAATTTGACCAGGGGTGTGCAAACGTTTGGACAAAACTGTAATTAAAAAGTCCTTAAAATGCAGTATTTCACTCCTTAAACTGCAGATTTATTCTTAAAACCTATTATTAATCAACAACTACAATAATCTCTCAACTACTAACTAATTTTTGGTCTACATTGCGTTTAATTCAAGACGTGGCACTTTCGCTAAATGGAAGTTGTGGAAATCTTAAGATTGGCGAGTTCGAACAAAAACAAGGACCATGGTGGAGCAGTGGCCCCTGGTTCACATGCTGTAGGTGTGGGGTCCTGGTCCATGACCTCTCTGGGGTCCCTGCTCATGTGAACAAGGGTGGAGGATGGCAGCGGCAGGGCACGTGAGCCTCTCATAGCAGCGTTAATTGTTAAGCTGGAAGTGCAGTGTGCGCCAAGCCAGTTCTGTCTGTGCCTAGCATTGTGAACAGGCTGATGCTGGCAGAACAAAAAGGCCTTTCTCAGCAGGCTGGGCGTCTCGGGGGCCGAGGCAGACCTATGGTGTCTGTTCGGCGTGGAGCAGTGGGCCGCATGATATTTTTACAAGGGGCACAACCTAAGAGCTTTGTCCTTTTCTAGCAAGCAAAAAAAATGCTTGCGGTTTGTTTGTTTTATTAGAGCCATACACTTTCCTGCATTACCCAGTCAGGCCAATGTCTGTAAAGGTCAACGCTATCAGTGTGTTTGTTTTGTCGAGACGATCTTAAGTCATGCTGGGTCATGGCTACGGCAACAGAGGAGGACCAGCCTGATATTTATATATATATATATTAGGGCTGCACGATATTAGGAAAACATGCAATATGCAATAATGTTGTTGAGTGTTGCGATGGCGATGGCGATAAGTAAGTAAAAACTTAGCCTTTATAGTGTTAATGTTTTTCTGCTTTGGATTTGCTGGTAACATAGACTCCAGACGCTGACTAGTCTATGCAGAAAATAAATGAAATACAAAATTTCCATTCCAACATGTTTTTGTTTTAAGAATTTACTTAAACACAGCATTTTAATGCCTCCAACCACTGAACATTGTTGAAAAAAATCTGAAAGTAATTTTTTAATAATTTGAAATCTTAAATAAATGTAAACACAATTTAAATTATAGTATCTGGTATCTGCGGTCCAGTTTATTGAGCAGACTCACAAAGCCCTCTCTGTTCACTGCATTTATAGGCATCATGTCTTTAGCCAAATAACGTGTGATGGCCTCCGTTATTTCTTTGTGGCGCTTTGAAGTTTTTTCATAAGGAGTTACACTTAAAAAACTCTGGTGAATGGATGCTTGCTGCTGGACTGCTTTACTGCTACTTGACTGAACGTCCATAGTTTTGCTATTGCTAGCGCTAACTTGGAGGGCTGCCAGGTGCTGGCTCTGGTGCTCGGCCAGAACCAACCGAGAACCGGCCTGCATTTACACCAGACAGAAGCTCAGCGGGAGCCGCATGGTCACGCCCACTAAACAGTTCGTGTGAAGCCTGCGACTTTTAGTTCTTCCCTTATTTCTTCCAGAGATGTTCACAAGTCATTTTTACCAGGTCCAAGTCAAGTCTCAAGTCTTTGTGCTCGAGTCCCCCGGTGATCCGGAGTTATTAGCCGTTTATCTCGGACAAAAGTAATGGGACACCGGGGCGAGGTGAACGGTTTTCAGGTAATAACTCCGGATTATGGCAAACAAGAGGTCGTTGGAAAGAGTGCAAGATATAAATAAATAATTCCATGAAATGAACATTGTTTATGAGTTACAACACCCAAGTCCGAGTCAAGTCTCAAGTCACTGAGGGCAAGTCTAAAGTCAAGTCTTTGTTTGTGTGACTCGAGTCTCCATCTCTGATTTCTTCATACACTTTCTTCTTTCTCAGTGCACTTTCCAATTTCTGTTGAATCTTTGTGGACGTCCATATTGCTAAAAGAGCTTTAATTTCTTCCACGCTCCACTTTGGCTCTCCGCCATTTTCTCTTCTAAAGCTACCTATCACTCCGCCCACCGCTCGTGACGTCACGGGTTCTCGCTACTAGACCAGCACAGTTTTTTCTGTGGAAAAGCGCGGCACTGATTCCAAAATTGGGAACCAGCACGGGAACCAGAGCAGTGGAAAAGGGGCACTAGTGGACTACTTGTGTCAGTCAGAGCCGAAAATAGCCCTGCAGGCGAATCTAAATCGCTCAGAGAGTGGGTAGTGCTCCTGAAGCACATTGGCCGAGTCAGTGAATCCGCTGGTTAAATTCCAATACTGACTCAAGTGATTCACACACCTGGATCAGTTTAGTGAGTGATTCAGAGGGAGCCGAATCCTAAAAAGGATCTAAGTGTTACAGCTCTACTCTCCATGTGCTTAGCACTAGCATCTACTTGGGGGCGGGCATAAGGCAGTAGGACTCCATCTGATTGGCCAAATATGTTGATATGAAGAGCTTTGGAAAAACACCATTTATCGCAGTTCAGTCAGTCTTTCGCGACATGTATATCGCGATGATGGTAAATTTACAATATATTGTGCAGCCCTAATATATATATATATATATATATATATACATATTAGGGCATTAACAACTTCAGATTTTTTCAAGTCGACTTATCTGTCCTCAAAGTCAAAGTCAAGTTGACTAGTCGATTAATGACGTCATCACACACGCAGTGGAGGAACACAGGTGTCCTGTGTTTATTAAAGTTCTTTGTAACATTAAAAGTCAACATGACAATTAAACAAAACAGAGGCTGATACCTTTCATTTTCTGGTAAATTTAAGTGCACAACAGTAAGTGGGAACAGTTTAAGCCGCAGCGCCTCTGGACTAGACGACTCTTTGCAGTGCTAGTGTTAGCCACGTTAGCTAGCGGATGGCGTTTCAGATGCCGTGCAGAACGCCGGTACTGTTACTGGACTTTAACACTGACTTGCAGATTGTGCAGGTCTCCATGCTGTTTGTGCATCTAGAGTGAAGTATCTTCACACATGTGATGTGTGTCTGTCTCCTCTGCTGCCATGTCTCTTGTTGTGGTTTTGTGTTTAGATTCCACTCGCGCCAACGGTACGGCCCTTTTTATGAAGGGACTGTAATGATTAGTTAAGTCAAGGAATGCGTGTCAGCGTCAGCCAATCAGAGATAGAGACTGCATTGTGTACACAAGCGTGCACACAGAGAGAGGAAAAACACACATGACTAGTCGACTTCTCTCAGGGAGCGTCGACTTCTGCCTCTTTCTGTTAATGTATATATATATATATATATATGCTGCTCTTGTCACCTTATATATACATTTAACATGATATAGAATACTGTAAGTTCTTGAGTATTATGCTGAAAATCAAGCTACATGATTGACAGGCAAGCAAGACACCTCCTTTTTTGGTTCCCTTTTACAAACTTGGCTAATTTAGTGGCACCAAAAGGCCGTGTTACCATTACAATCTTGCTTCCATAATTATTTCTGTTTTAAATATTAAGGTAATGTTTGTCGATAGTTTGGTGTGAGTGTTCAAATTATACACTCTAAAAGCTTCAGACACTAATTCTGGTTTAGTTTTCAGGTATGGCCTCACAACACCTAGGAGTGTCAGGGTAAATATCACCTTCAGGATTACAGAATCAATGTCTAAATCTCGGCGTGTCCAGCTTTCTGTGATTGTCTGCTGGAAAACACTGTTATGCTCTCTGGCTGTACGGTATTAACTGTGACTATGGCTTTGTTTTCACTCTGATCTCAATGTAAATAATAGCTTGTAGACATAACCCAGTCCTTCTATTGTGTCTCATGAAATGATAGGTGTCTTTTCCATTCTCAGTGTTGATTACCAATATCTCAGCTTAAACTGAGATCAGGCCTGTGAAACATTATAATTTCTACATCTCAGCTGCTGGGAATGGAAATACAGGAAAGTAACAATATAAATGCTTTGTCATCCTGCCTCCATGCAAGCCCCTTCCCGAGCAGGAAATAAAACTCAGTCATGATAAGAGGAACAGAGTACAGTAAAAGTGTAAGGCCTCACATGCTTTATTTGAAAGGGGGAAGTGGAGGAGGGGAGGTCCAAGTTATGGCGAAGACTGTAAGATTTTTTTATCTCAGTCTCAGTGACGTTGGATTTCAGTTCCCACTTTCCATAGAAGATGCCTTGCATTTCCTGCAGAGAGTATTTCCTTTCTGTTCCTGAAGTAAACCTGACTCTAATAAATCAGAAAAACATCCTCAATTAAAATTAGCCTTCAGCAACGATTGATTGGCAGCTTACATGTAGATAACGAATGTTTTGTTCTCCTTCACAGCACAGCCTGAAGGATACATTCATACTGCAAACATCTTGGTGCCCCAGTCAAATTCCATTTAGTTGATTTTCTTCATGAAAATCCTCACTTATTACAAGAGACCACACTTTGTCACATTCATTTGCTGAATTGAACCAAAAAAAATATAAAAGACATAAACACCCAAAACAAATAAATCCATAAAGATAAAATAAATAAGTGCAAGTTCTGAAAAGTTATGACAAATAACTAATGAATAGACATTCTGCACTAGAATTTGCAGGAAAGTGCGTATACTGTAGACAAGCTACAAATGCAAGTTGACTCCATATATGTTGTTATCAATATAAGCCGCTTTAATCGGCTTTAGAAAATCTTCTAGTCTTTCTACCTTCACAATAAAGTGTATCAGTGTTTTAGAATGTTATTGTTAAGTCAAATTTTCTGCATTTTCTACATATACTCTGACAAATTTTCATTGACTCAATTATATTGATCTAATCAATATTGACAGACATAATCAGAGCCTGATACTGCTCAGTTTCTCCGTGAGCCACATCCATACGTTTCATTTGCACAAAGGAAGTGGGCAGGAAACGGCCAGGCAGTGAAAGCTCCATGTGCCCCTCTGATGGTGAAGAAACCTTTGTATGTATAAAGATGGTGAGATTAGCATAGAAAGATAAATGACTGTATTGTCGAGGTCAAACAAAGAGAGCTTTCTCTCGGGCAACATGGACAAACACGTGGAAGCCAAACACTTCAAAGGCCCGACCACGGCCAGAGGAGCTCGGAGGATTCCAAGCAAGCAGAACCCTCCGCTTAAGAATGGCAAAGAAAAGAACATTCAAATGGTTTTAAAAGTGCATGAGCCGCGACAGCTGGTTAAAGAAACGGGCATTTTTGAACTACCTTCGCTTGCAGAGCTGTCATGATTGGGGCGTTCATTAAATGTAGCTTAGCGCAATAAAGCAGACGGGACGGATCAGGGAAGATTAAACTGCACTGCTCGCTAAAGACTTACTTTATCGGGTTGCTGTTGAAAAGGCTTTTTACAAAAGCATGTTGAAAGATGTAGGGCAATTCTCCCGTGAATCACAATTTACATTCAGAAGTGTCTAAAAATGACAGTAGCAAATCAGAGCATTCAGTTAAGCCTGAAAATGCCAATGACAAAAGGAGACATATTTCTGATAATGCTAATTTCTGCTGGCACCCTCATGAGATTTCTAGGGGTACGTTAGCACTAAACTACCACTGGACACTAAACAAGGATATTTGAAGCTTGTATAAAAAGATTTTTGCTGCATTAATCACCAAATGGGAAGCACAAAGTAGGCTCTATTTCATTGCTAAACTTTGAACGGTCATGAATTCCCATAGCAATATTCAGATCCCTCAGAAATGGAAAATGATGTGGTGTAACTTCAACAGTAGAATAACAGCCTTAAGCTTTTTCTATGTAGCACTTTAAATAGCGGATTTGGGTGGTAGGCATTTCTGCACTTTTCAGTCGCAGCTATACTATCAGGTCACTGTGTTCAGTTAACCTTGTCAGAGTGGGCATTCTGATTCTACTTTTTGGACTAGGCAGCCTACTGGCTGGGAAGATCTCCCACTCTAAAGATATAGTGGGGGGGCAGAGAAGGCCTCCCCACTGGAGCCTGAAATAGGGGGACAGGGGAACCTATTAAACAGTGCACCCCCAACTTTATACAGTATTAATGCACTTAGTAAAATTAGTCACACTAGTAAATACCACCAAATAAACTTAAAATCATGATGGCAAAAAGAAACCCCGACTGGACAATTTGCCATTGCAGGCCTAACCCTACTCTTTCTACAGTATAATTCCAACACTTAAATATAGCCAAAATGTTTTCTTCTTTTTATCCCGGCATGTGTTTCCCAGTTTCCAGAGATCATTAAGCCTTGTCTGACCTTGTGATCCCCCACACTGATAAATATAACATAAGACATGATTTTCCTCTTCCAGTCTTTATTTTTATCAGTATCACAATAGATCTCACCATCAGACACTTGCACATAGATAGCCATAGACATGTACGTGTAAAGACATTTTTAAAAGTAAAACAGATTGCACATGAACAAAAACATTACAAAAGACAAAACAATCTACTGGTCTAACTGGTATCATGTGATATATGTGGGATATATACTGATGCTACATTATCTTTTAGCATTCTTCTGTACTTTACATTTCTCTTTTAGTTTTTTAGATCTTTTTAACAGTAAAATAGATCACATTTCTGTTCTAAAGGTAGAAAAACACTTTGCAAGCTTAAAAATACCATTGCACCTGAACGTCTTTGGATCATCAGTATCAAATTGTCCATTTGTCTCATTATAGATGGTACAGTACTGACATTAGCACAGAACTTTCTTGGAAAGTTTGTCATTGATATGAATAGCTGCTTGTGCCATCAATGGGAATTTAGAATATTAAATATAAACTGATCAAATATAAACATTTATTTTTCTACACGCATGGGTAGAACCATGCTTGAATACTGGAAGCCCTTCTTGACAAAATAGCAAACTGATTCCAGATCAGAAGAAAAAACGTTTTGCTTATAACAACACTGTGTAGTGGCATGCCATGACATGACAACGCAAGACATGGAAGAAACACTGGACTAATAATACAATAATGGTCTTTATATATCGTTCATACAATTAACATTCTTTATTGCTTTATGGCAGATTGGTAACCAGATCCTGCATGCAGGATACTTACAGTCTAAATGAATCTTAATAAATTCTTTAAGACCAAAATTTGCATTTATTTGCAGTATATACATATAGTTACTTTTAACCTTTATGCAAAAGTTTGGCCACCCAGTCAAAGGACTTGTTTTTGCGATTTTTGTAAAAACTAATGGGCTAAAACATCCACTTAAGGGAACACAATTAATTATGGCATACATATGAACTTTTTGGCAGAATTTAACATTTAAAAAGTGTGTTCTCCATTAAAGACATTTAACAAAACGTAACATGACTAGGAATAATATGACCCAAACCTTCCAACTGTATTTAAAACCTTTTAAACATGTCAATATCTAAAACCTTTTAAAGTTTCCAGTAAAGGCTCTGCTTGGTTTATTGTTGGTCAGTCCAACCTATTTTTTATTTTTAGATCATCAAATTGCTGAATTAATCAATGACTAATCTCTTATCAATAGAAACAGCCCTGGACCTTTCTGGACTGAACTCTTTGCATTGTAAGTATCATTACCTCTGTGTTCAAGAAAATATGTGGTGAAAAAGCAGCATTTATCAGTCATCCTTATATTCTGTCATATCCTCATTATCAACATAATATTCGTATATACCTCCAGCTCACCAAAATACTGCCCCACTGCAGCGCAGTGCTTGATGGATATTCCCTCGTCCTACTTATCTTGCTTGTCCTGCTTCCAGGATATGTCACTAATTCTTATATACTCCTAAAATAATTAAGCGTTTTCACCTCACACATATTCCGTTCGTCTTCTCGGAGAGAGTTCAGGGTTATTCTGGCCTCCTTGTAGCGGAATGGATGTTGTCAGTGGACACGGCTCCCCTTGCCAGCAGAAGCAGGAGGTGAGCAGCAGTGACCCGGCCACCAGGTGCAGAAAGGAAGACCCCCAGCCCCAGAAAAGGGCGTCCCCAAACTCCCAGCGTGGGACCACTTCGGGGAGGCTCTCGTCGAAGAACTTCAGAACGGTCAGGTGAGCTACGTAGGACACAGGGACCAGGCAGAGAATTCCTGCAGCCAAGCACAACATCCCACCCAGCATCTTGAGGGTCCGCTTGGCTTTGAGGGTCTCCGTGCCCCTGCAGCCGTTGACAACATAAATCCCAGGAATGGCCAGAGTCAGGCCCATCAGGCTGGTGGCCAAAGTGGCCAGCATGAGGATCCTGGCTAGACGGATGTCCGGCGGCAGGCCCAGTAAGCTGTCATAGGGTCGGCACTCCAGAACTCCCAGTTCCTGGACCACACACGTCTCCCACAGGCCCAGCTCATAGATCTCAACCTGCAGGAGATCCGTGGACAATGTGAGCCAACAGGACATCAGGGTGGTGGTCAGGGAACATAGCCAGGCGGTCAGGGAGAAGAACACACCAAGAAGCTCCAGTAGGCACACACTTGGGTCCATGAGAGCGCTACGGCCAGCTCAACCAGGCCAGTACTGTAAGTGTTACCTGTCAGTAATTAAAAAAGGACAGTTTGTAATTGTGCAATTACTATTTTGGAGTTAGTAATGTATTGACAAATGTCTGGAAGCCGATTGTTACCTGAATATGAATTAGCTAAGATGTAGCTGATTTACCTCTAGCCCAAGCTACACATTCGGTCAGTCTGTCTGTGATTCCATGTCAAAACGTATTGTGACGTATTACAAGTAGCGTAAATTGCACATGACATACAGCTGTGCCTTCGCACATATATGCATATAAAATGAACTTTTTTATTTTAATTATGCAGAGAAGCAGATACTGTTACATTAGAACATGGCAATATTTCATGCAGAAATGTTTTAATATGCTTTTTTAGAAGCCTGGACTGATCTGATTTTCACAATTGCAATTATATTCCCGTCTGGCGTGGCTGAAATAATTTTAAATCCTAGGTATTAAACCAGATAAGTGTGGGGTATTATTTTTGGGTTAAAAAAAGCTGTTACAAAGATAACTCATTGCATTGAAATGCCTTAGAGGTTCTGGCTATTAAAGGACCAAGAACATCGAAGATTCTGTTTTATTTAACACATTTAGTTAATTCACAGCTCAGATTCCGTTTTATTTCTAGATAAAAAACAGGTACTTACTCTGTAAGACTCCAGTACCTTCAAGTGTCTTTGCACTTTTTACTCTGTAGAATAACCGGCACTTGGAGATATTCCGACGTAATCATACAATTTAGTTATGCTGTCTGGATACTTACTATCATTTCACCTCCAATAATAACACAGCAGACTTTGAACCACGCACTTACTTTTGGGCTGGTCTCATTAAGTTAAAGTGTATTGGAATTTACCATAATGTTACACACACTCACACAGTCAATACCTACAACTTAACGGACTGCAAATCATGCGTTAAATAATAATGCAGCATCACAAGCCGTACTAGACATGTAATCTACTGTATGTATCACAAGCACCAACATTCATCAGTTGTTAGAATGGATGTAAATATACTGCCACACATGCTTTGCAAATTAATGTTGCATCTTACGTGTTTATTAGTATTACAGGTGCCATAAACCACCGTAAATATCACCTGTTAGATGTGTCCTTGTCCTCTGCCTCCTCTGTCTCTGAGACTCATCTCCTATGTGTTTACAGCACAGGCATCACTGAAACAGCCTACTTAGAAGTCTGCTTACTTCAGCATTAACAGTGGGCCTCCTTCTGTGGTGCAGCTTCTCCAGGGGGGAGCGCACACTCAGGAGATCCAGTTAAAAAGATTGCAGGTTTTTGACATGCTCCCCTCCTCTCCTCCAATGCAGGGATAGTGCTGCACTGATCAACACTGGCAGTCGGACGCCGGAAAAGTGCAGAGGGGTGTCAAACAACAGCATCATTCACACATTGGCCCTTGCATGCAGTCTGTAGTCCGCAGTCTGCAGCAGCAGGCTGAGGAATGGCTTCTCCCACCGGCCTCTCACACAAATGAGAGTGGTAGTTCAGCCCAAAGCCAAAAGTACACAATCCCACCCTCAGTCTAAATCTCTAAATGTAGTCTGACAACACATTTGGTGTCTAAGGTTTGCTTATTTGGTTTTGCACTGGAAACATTAGAATCATACAATTAACCAGTAATGCTAATTTTAGCATACATGCTTGCAGAACTGTTTTTTTGTTTAGGGGAAATTGTTTTTTTGTTTTACTTTTGGCTAATTCTAGTCGTAGCATGGGTGTTCGTTGAATAAGTATTACAAGTTAAATTGAGTTTTTATTTTGTTTCTTTGTTAGTTAGACTGCTAATGCTAATTTTAGCATAGAGGCTTGCAAATTTAGGGGTGTTTTTTATTTCTTTGTTTGCAGGATGGGTAATATTCACTTTACCATGGAAATTTACAAAATAAATGTAATAACATGTTTAGGGGTATTTTTATTTTGTTGTTTCCTTGTTAGGTGCATGGTTGATGCTAATTTTAGCATAACTGCTTGCAGAACAAGTGCTCTGCAGAGAAATTACTAGCTTTGGTTGACTCATGATTCTGTGTGACTGTAGACAGCTGAGATGAAGTGCTCTTCAAAATAATGTCTCAGGCATTACGCAATGCATTCATAACCAATGCTTAGGAAAACTTTCTGTGAGGGAGCTTTTAGAGGCAGCTGTCTGGTTCCATTCGCCACCACTGTGAACCATTCTGACACTTCAGAATCAGAAGTCAGTTAGTTTCTCACATCCAATCAATCTGAAGGACTTTCAGTATGGCCTAGTCTTAGCAGCAAAGTGAAGATATCAAGGAACCAAGATGGCTAATCAGTCAGTTTAGCTGTTTACTGGGATATGATGACTATTTATATGATGTAATATACCTCAAAAAGTAAAAAGAGGAGACCACAGAACAGAATTTAAAAAGCCTGAAAAATTTAAAAGGAAATGTTGAACACAACTAGAAAACATGATCAAGTGGAGGAAAAACAACGTGTTTGCACATATAGGCCTAAGCTCACACAAAATCTTAAGATTATACTTAAAATGAGATATTAGAGAAGAGTGAGGTTAGGTTAAGAGCACAGACCTCAAAAAAGCAGTTATCTGTTTTGATGCAAATTATATGTACATTAAACTAACAACATTATACAACTGCTGTTTCTTTACATAGCCTAATTGTTGAAGAGAAGACTTGGATTGGTCCTCAGACATGACTAAACACAATGTCATTGGTTGAGTTTAGTCAACAAAGACAACGTCACTAATGACGTCTGAAATAATCACTCATAATCAGTTCTGAGACCTTGAAGGTTCCCAGTTAATCTCCACAAAGCCAACTTTCACCCAGTGCTACAGTGATGAAAAAACACTGTTCTAGCTTCATTAATTAAGGCTGAGCTGTGGTGTGTGGTGGCATATCATGGAGATTAAACTTAGTTTGGCCTTAAACAAGTACTAATCTCCTGTCACAATAACTTTCTCATGACGTCCATGAAGAGAACAAACATACCACCCGCATACGTAGACCTCACAGAGACATAAAGCCAAAGAACTTTCTTTATAGATGTAAGATATCATTTATATATATATATATACATATACATTAATGGCTGGGTGTGAGTGAGCTTGTAATGCCAGACAGGCTACAGTACTGGTCACTGGGATACAATCAAAAGTCATTTTGAACCTGCTCTTGTTCCTAAGTAAACTTTTGGTTGGCAGAAGTGATGGTTGAACAGCTTTACATGGACTATGCCTTAATATCACCAGACCAGAGTTTGCCAGAACCAGGGAAATCTAGTAAAAGCTGGGGAAGCTGAGCTGAAGTTGACCATGTGTCTGTTTAATGGCTCTGAATATAATGCAGACTATACTTTTCATGCAGAAGTAATCGCCAAAACACAAGTAGGAGATTTAGCTTTTACCTTTCTCTCTGTATTTTGCAGAACTGGTGTATAAAAACAATAGAATACTTGAGGTCATTATCATGAGTGCTGCATTATCATGAGTGCTGTGATGATCTACATTCATAGATATATCCACTGTGACCAAACCATAGCTGTGACGTTATTTGTGGTAATGCATCACCTTTAATGTTTTACTGCTTAAAACTGTGGTCAAACAACCCTGCTACCCTCCTGAGAAATCTAGTTCAAGCCACAACCTTCGACATTTGGCTAATAGGGCAGCTGGTGGCCTAGTGGTTAGGGAGTTGCCCATTCAAACAGAGGGTTGTGGGTTTGAACCCCCACACATTGGTCCCCAGGTGCTTTGTTCCTGACCTTCAGTGAATGGCTTAAATGGAGAGAACAATTCTGTGATGATCACACTCTGTCTGTGGTTTGTTCACACATGACAAATGGGCGCTTTACTTTACACTTCAGTGAACTTCCTCAGAACCTTGTGATTTGCTGGAGCATTAAGTAAGGGGGAGGGGTCAGCATGTTAGGTTGAAGCTAAAAATAGCAGCAAGGAGATGGTTTGGTTACCACTTTAAATGCCACGATTGCCTTTGTGAACCCATAAAGTGCCTCTTTTGAGACTGTGAAGGTCTCATGGGAAAATTCATCAGTTCACTTTCAGCATGAAGACAGCTGTGTGAAACTGGCCTGTAAACCTGTCTAACCTTTAACAGTCATAACATGTTGAAGGGGGGATCTTTTTGTAGTTTCTCTGTTCGTTAGAGCTAATACTAATTTTTGAATGTATGCGGTTAGAACAAATGTCATTTTGGGGGAAAATGTTTGATTAATTGTTAACTAGAAGACCAGTGCTAATTGTCACGTGGTTTGTTGAGAGTTTTAATTTGTTAGACTGCTAATGCAAGATTTAATGTGTAAGTGTTTTGTATTTAAGGGCAAGTTTTTATTTCTTTGTTAGCTTGACTCCTAAGGCTAATTTTAGCATTCATGCTTGCAGAGCAAGTGTTCTAGCATGTTTAGGGTGTTCTTTGTTTGCCAGTTGGATAATACCAATTTTAGCATGGAAACTTGCACAAAAACTATATTTCACTGTTGGGAACAAGGGATTTTGTATTGTCATGGTTGAAGGAAACAATAGAATTTAAAACCTCTTTTAGTGATTAAGTGTGACATTCCATCCGAAGTTTGACATGCTCTCTGTCCCTTGTACTGTCCATGGTCTTACTAGAACAATTTAAAAAATGCTGAGAGCAAACAAACACAAACAAAAGGCTTTTCTTGCAGGCCATGTCTGGGTCGGCACAGCGCTCAGACTGTGACGTCTGCTGGTAGGAGGCTGAGCAGAAAGAGAAAACCCATGTGAAACACATGCCCACACTAACGTGCTCTCTCTCACACTCTCTCACTGACTCGAACGCTTCAGGAACCACAAAGTGATGCCTGGTGCCCAGCAGACAGAACATTCTGTATAATGTGAATTAATAGGCGTAAAGATAATGGGGTTGGAGTTTTTATTCTCCACTGGTTGGAATGTAATCAGTTCGTTTACAAAATGACCATGATAAGAGCCCTCAGACTGATGATGAAGAGGGTGTGATCCCTAATGACCATAATAGAGAAAGCCCAAAGCGCTCTTTTACAACAGCCCTCATAATAACTGCCTTCAGAGTTCATACAGGGTTAGGTCTGGCCTCAGACTGGCGTGTGACCTCAGTGTTTACCATCTTCCTCACCTGATATAAAACAAGCTCAAATCATTTTGTAGACATTTCATTATGTCAAATTAGGTCTGTACCTGTTATCTAAGCTAGAGGCTAATCTCTGTTTTACTCAGCATTTTAAAGAAAAGCCTGATGTTTTTATGGAAGACCTGTCATGGCTGGTGGAGGAGACATCTTATAAATGAAATAATGACTTATTTTCCTCAACATAATGACTTATGGCCAAGAAATCACAGTGGTGAAAAAACAATGTAATGTGTTAAAATAATTACTCAGCTTTTTGACTAATGAATTATTTTCCCATAGTATACATTTACATGTTATGTAATTACTTGCTTTTGGAATTCTGTCTTAACTCATAGAGGTCACAGAGGTCAAAGGTTTCAGGTGTAAACTTTCACTCCAAGAGATGCTTCATTATGATTTGAGTTTGATTAAAGTTATTGTGACATTTACAGTCTTGTTTTATACAGAAGAAAATCCTGTTTTCTATTGGTTGACAATTAATATGTCCAAAAAACAACCTGATGGTACAAAATGTAAATCAGATGAAAGTGTAATAATACATATGTAATTATGTAATCATGATCACATGACAAGTACATTATTTTCCTAATAAATCATTTAATGAATACATCACATTTTTCTACAATATCTCCTTTATGTAAATACGTAAAATCAAAACAGTACGTAAAATCAAAACAGAAATATACACACATGCATACACACACACATTTACACACACACACACATACATATGTGTGCAGCTGGTGGTCTAGTGGTTAGGAAGTTGCTCCTGTGATCAGGTTGTAGGTTTGAGTCTCAGGACTGCA
>JBBPCX010000038.1:1575058-1590051 GCA_037974365.1 Hydrocynus forskahlii
GAGAGAGAGAGAGAGAGAGAGAGAGAGAGAGAGAGAGAGAGAGAGAGAGAGAGAGAGAGAGAGAGAGAGAGATTGGAGCTTTGAGTGTGAAAGATGAAAGGGTGTGAATAGTAGCTGATCTCAAACTGAGGTTAGCTACTGCATGGTGACAGTGGAAATAAGCAACAGGGCTGGATGTGTTACAGCTCAGCATAGACTCTTTACTGTTATTATTATTATACAAAATGATTTTTAATATAGTACAGCTTGGCATGTGTTCTGTCACTGTATTTCAGTATGGGTGATAACTCAAGAAGATGATTTGATTTTTGAAGTAAAAACCATTCCCTCCTCTAATTTTTTTACTATTTTTCTGGAAAGAAATCTGATGACTATGATGCTGCATCTTATTGTAGGCTTGTGTGTGTGTAGGCCTGGTATATTCCATGCAGTAGCAGCCTAGGGTAACAGGGGAGTCACAGGGAGTGTGAGTAAGAAATAGGTGTTACAGTAAATGATGAATGATGTCTTCAGCGAACTGACGTGGTGTGAGTGAGTGTGTGTGTGAGTGTGTGTGTGTGTGTGTGTGTGTGTGTGTGTGTTTGAGTGTGTGAATAATTCATTGACATTGATTGCTGGTCTGGCACATTTCAGCGCTGTAGTGCTCACGTGTGCGGCTCAAGGGGAATTATATAGCCGGCTGATGCCTCCCTAGCAGTTCCACGATAAGGTCATGCTGAACAAGACAATGCCCTTCAGAGAGGAAACCCTCAACCATGGCCACCCGGGTCCTCACTGAGTATTCACTTCAGAGTGAACCTTGTATTCACTTCAAAGTGACCTAGTATTCACTTCAGAGTGAACCTAGTATTCACTTCATAGTGAACCTAGTATTCACTTCACAGTGAACCTAGTATTCACTTCACGGTGAACCTTGTATTCACCTCAGAGTGAACCTAGTATTCACTTCACAGTGAACCTTGTATTCACTTCACTGTGAACTTTGTATTCACCTCAGAGTGAAACTAGTATTCACTTCAGAGTGAACCTAGTATTCACTTCACGGTGAACCTAGTATTCACTTCACGGTGAACCTAGTAATCACTTCACAGTGAACCTAGTATTCACTTCACGGTGAACCTAGTAATCACTTCACAGTGAACCTAGTATTCACTTCAGACTGAAATGTGCCTGGGCTTTCCCGTGCCACATCAAAGTGAAGGTAGTATTCACATTACAGGCAGTACAGCATACAGTGAATGGCATTCACATTACAGTGAATCTGATATTATCATTACAGTGAATCTAGAATTCACATTGCAGTGAATCTGGCTCTCCGACTACAGTCAAGCTAGTATTCCTATTACCGTGAATCTAGTGTTCCTATTACAATGAGTCCAGTATTCCCATTACCGTGAATCTAGTATTCCTATTACAGTAAGTCCAGAATTCCCATTACCATGAATATAGTGTTCCCATTATGGTGAATTGGGCATTTACATGACACTGAATCCAGCATTCCCAATACAGTGAATCTGACATTCCCATTACAGTGAATCTAGCATTCCCATTACAGTGAATCTAGTATTCCCATTACGGTGAATCTGACATTCCCATTACACTGAATCCAGCATTCCCATTACAGTGAATCTGGCATTCCCATTACAGTGAATCTAGCATTCCCATTACAGTGAATCTGGCATTCCCATTACAGTGAATCCAGCATTCCCATTACAGTGAATCTGGCATTCCCATTACAGTGAATCTGGCATTCCCATTATAGTGAATCTGGCATTCCCATTACAGTGAATCTTGTATTCCCATGACCTCGAATCAGGCATTCCTATTACAGTGAACCTGGCATTTCTATTTGAGTGAATATGGCAATCATATTACAGTGACATCACATCACTAGCATTTATATCATACTGAAACCAGCATTCACATTACAGCAACCCTAGCATTAATATCTCCACAACAAGCATTTATTCTTACACCAAAGTCAAGATCACTTCAGATCAAAAAAGCCTTTACCATACGACTGGAGATTAAGCATGGCAACACATCACAGGTATCTTAGCATGTCAGCTTCAGTGTCTCCAGCAGATTAAGGTACCTTCCGTGGAATTAGTTCTAGTCACACTAGTTTATAGTAGGTTGGATTCAGATTCACTTCAGTAAGTTCAGTCAAGCATTACAGCTTGCCCAAAACCTCATCATTAACCTCCTCATCATCATTAATGTCATCATATAGTGCTTCTTAGCCTTTTATGGGAATAAAACAAAATACAATGCACTGCCATTGTGCCATGTTGCAGGAGTTGCCTTCATGTAGTAATCATAATGAACAACCATCCAGAATTAACACCTTTTTCTACTTTTTCCAAACCTATTTCTGTCTCATTATTTGAATAGTAATTTACTTTGTAATTGAACTGCCGATCTAATGCATAGATGGCCAAGTATTGATCTCAGTGGAGCCCCATTTACAGTGTGCAAAAGTGAGATAATAACACCAGGTCCCCCTTGGTCAAGTCTATTGATTAACACTACATTAGGAAATCTGTTCAGAAGATAAGCTTGATCAGCCACATTATATGCCTGAAAAATCTAGTTTTTAATAACTTGTTTTCTTAAAGGCACACAGGATGGTGAAGGATTTAAATTTGAGATTTTAATGAACATAATTATCATATTATATCGTATTTTTACACAGCCTAGAATCTCAGATAAGAATGCGTACAACAAAAAATCAGATCTCTCGCAAACCAGGAACAGAAATAACATGACCTGTTTTATGTCAGGAAAATTTCCTGAGGCAGTGGTTGGATGGAAAACACGGGATATAGATTTGTCCTGAAAGTTGGAAAAGGAAAAAACAGTTTGTCAAAGTGCTAGTCAGCCGTACCTTGGTGAATCGAATAAGCTGTCTGGTTGGATTTTTTGTGAGGAGAGATATTGTGTTTGATTGCATTTATTTTATCTGCTGACTTTGAAACGTCTGTTGGTTTTAATACTCCTCAGACTTTTTTGATTCCAGGCCTCTGACTGAAGATCCTCCTCTAGTGTAGATCTGGTAAATTATGAGGCATGTCTCTGAAGTGAAGGTTCTGCTGTCTCTCCAGATAAGAACATAGATGATGATGACTCCGTGGATGGGGGGCGTTCCTCTGCCTCCTCAAAGGGAACAGCATCGGCGAGGCGAACAGGATCCATGCGCAGGCCAAGCTCTGCCTCCAGCACCAAGAGCACAGGTTGGCCACACTGTGGAAGACCACCTCATAGATAGAGTGAAAAATGGCCACACTGTGGAAGATAGGCACTGGGAAATTCATAAATGGTGTCACGTTAGGCATGTTTATATTAACTGTAATTGACTGAGTTATTGTTGTTTTGCAATTTAAACATAAAAACATAATTACATAATTCAACTCGCTGGCAATGAATTACATTTACATTTGATTTACGTTGATACGGTACCAGTCTATACTTACTTTATGCACAGCGCAAACCAAAATAAAATATTTCCCCTTCTTCTTAAAGATGCCAGTGTAGTATCACTTGAATGTAATTATTTGATATACGTTTTGTTTGTCTTAATGATGTAGAACTGAGAAAAAATTTGTATCTTATTATACTTACCAATGCAGTATTTGACTTTATAATTGGTTTTCATGAAGCAACTTATTCAGCGACATTATTATTGTTGTTTGTCATGTTTTGTATGTAGAGCTAGCTCAGTTTATTTCATTATATATTATTTTATTTAACTGTTTTTAAAAATAGTTTTTATTGTGTGATTTGTTGTTGCGGGCCAAAGGAAGAATTAGCTGCTGCAGAAGCAGCAGGTAAAGGCAAAGCTAATAAAGAAGCAAAAGTATCGGAATTATGTCAGTTATTTCGATCAACCGATATTTCATACCAATATTTATCGTTTTATTTATTATTTATTTATTAAATATAGAACTGTATTCAGTTTTATGTCTGCGTTTGATTCACTTTCCATAATAAATAATTACATTTAAATAATATGGAACATATTGACTATAGAAGTGTTATCGATCTGTAAAGCAAATCCAAGCAGAGTCCCAGTTGCTAGATTTGATCAGTGTTTAAGTATCAGCAGTGATAAAATCAGTTATCTACATAAAATGTATCAGATTTCAGTTCCTCCATAATTGTGCCAGAGGTAATGAAAAGTAAAAGTTGTACTTTCGTGTTGCTGTCTACAGGTAAAGAGGGCTCCAGTGCCGGTGCTGTGGATGAGGAAGACTTCATCCGTGCCTTTGAGGATGTGCCCACTGTACAGGTGAAACCAGCCATACCTAAATGCACAATCATTTGTTTTAGTCATGACCTGAGATGAGCCTGGGGTTTCAGCCACTTGTCTGAATACACAACATGTCCAAAAGTATACAGACAGCCCATCTAAGTGTTGGTTGTAGCTACATCATGCTAAGATCCAGCTCATATAATCACTATGGCTTGGGAATGGCATGCTCTGTACAGCTGAACATAAATCCAAGGTCACCAAGCCCAATGCCAAGCATCGGCTAATAGGGTGAAACTCCATGTGAGTGATGGGGCCCCTTTGGGATGAGCTAATCATCTGACTTTACTGCCCGACCTCACTATAGCTCTTGTGGCTGGACGCAATCAGATCAGCAGTGTTTCAACATCTAGTGTACAGTATTGCCTGAAGAGTAGAATATATATTTACATGTACATAAATCTTTCATGACATCAGACATAAACATTTATAAAGGCTTATTCCAACAAGCATCAGTAATCTGTTTCATGTCAGTTGCTATGGGAGGTTTATGTAGGTGTCATGAATACAGACCATCGTTAAAGTGTAATATTCTATTGAAATGTTCTAACCCCTCTTCATTAAGCCCAAATATGCTCTCGGGTTTCACCTGGCCTTGGCTGTGTGCTCTCTTTATTATAAATGTAGAAATCTTGCAGACTAAAAGACTAAAAGCCTCAGTAAAAGGTTTTGCTATGACTTTTGTTTTCCTGTGCCAGTCTGTCGCTGTAACAGCGATCGAAGGGCCACTGAGGCCACGGCTCTTTCGATTACCACGGATGGGCGAGCGGCCAGGCTCAGGTCTCGTCCTGTTCCTCTTTTCATAGATTGAGCCAATGTTTGTGTGCCTGTTTCAGATTTACTCCAGCAGAGAGTTCGAGGACTCCATGAATAAGATCCGAGAGGTCCTGTCAGACGACAAACACGACTGGGAGCACAGAGTGGCTGCGGTGAGCTCACATCCTGAACCTCCCAGGCCTGATTTTACTAATGAGATAACAGTTCGGCTCTGAATAAAAGGCTAAATCATCACTGTAGGATCAAAACCAGAAACACTAAAGCCTCAGATTGGCCAGCCTGAACATTTCATACCAAATGGACCAATAGAAAAGGTCCAAGATAAATGTAGAAACAAAGATACAGGGGTTTGTTGTTAGACTGAAATATATATCTTGCCATAAAGGTCTTGTTTACCCTGTGATGTACTCATAGCGTGCATAAACACGTTTCCCTTATTTTGTAAATTTTCTTCATTTTTCATATTCTTCATATTCTACATATATGTAAGTTAGATGCTAGTTAGGGGTGGGGCCTGTTCTACTATTACAATTCTAAATGCTTCCTTAAAAACAGCATTATGATGATGATGATAATTATAATTATTGTTATTGTTGCAATTATTATTGTTATTATCTTCATTGTTATTAGTATTAGGTGTTATTAGGTTGCATGACATTGTCTGGGTAGTGATAATAGTGTGTTGTTCTGATATTTTCTATTTTTGACATAATTTTATTGTGCCAGCTGCCCTTTACTACCTTTTCTGTTCTTTGATGAGTGGACCAGTAGAAATGGTCCAGATTCACATGGAATAAATTCTTTCTTCTCCTGTAAACCCATCACTTTGGGAGTTTTGTTTTGTCCCGACAGTGGCGTTATTTTATTGGACGCATTTACAGAGTAGTCACTTCTTTTCTCCCCTCCGTCTCCCATGCAGCTGAAGAAGGTGCGCTCGCTGCTGCTTGCGGGGGCCGCGGACCATGAGGGCTTCCTACAACAGCTGCGGCAAATGGAGGGCGCCTTCAAACTGTCGGCTAAAGACCTGCGCTCGCAGGTGGTCCGCGAGGCCTGCATCACACTGGGGTACGTCCAGCTTACCATTCCTCAGACTAAGTGGCCGATGTTTAAAGAGTGAGAATGAAGCAGTGGCCCACCAAGGGCTTCTGAAGAGCTGTAATGGACAAGATCAATTCATTTAAAGCATTTTATTTACCAAGTTGAACGGGTTCCAAAATAGCTTTTAAGCTTTTGCATTGGATTACTTTCTGCTGGAAAATAGTAAAGAGGGTGCACACACACACAAACAAACACACTCACACACACACACACACACACACACACACACACACACACACACATACACACACATACACACACACACACTCCATTGAACATTATTATTATATGACGTAATAAATTACAGCATGAAAGCGAGATGAATATTCACACATAAGAATGATTGTTCTGACTAACTGTTGGAGTGCGGTAAGTGTGTTGTGACGTCTGATTTATTTTTCTTCCTTCAGGCATTTGTCTTCTGTTCTGGGCAACAAGTTTGACCACGGAGCCGAGTCCATTATGCCCACACTGCTCAACCTCGTCCCTAACAGTGCCAAAGTCATGGCCACATCTGGCGTTGCAGCCATTCGCCTTATAATAAGAGTGAGTTTACGCACACACATATACAGACACACACACTCACACACACTCACACACACACGGTGGTGTTTCGTGTTGTCTAATCTCACACATTAAAGGACAGATTTACTGTTTCCTGGGCAGCAGGTCGTTGAAACTGAGGAAACAACAGGCCAAATCAATGCCATCGATCAGAACATTATGTGCGTCTGTGCCAGCACCTTGGGCGTGTGTCGTGTTCGTCGATCGAGGGAGCTTTAATAGACAGTGATAGCTGTAGAATCACAGCCACAGCTTCATGTTTTCTCTTTTGCTCACATTTCGTTTGCATCAACTAGACAGTTAATACATGAACTCAGGATATAATTGAAGAGTTTTGAATAGCCATTGTGCTTCGTACATTTAACGAGTTGGAAGACGATAGATGTGTATATACATCTGTCATTTTTTTATATTATTTAAAAATAACAAGATAGAAGGTTTTGTTATATTTATTATTTTATCATTTGAAAACTGATTTGAAAAATGCCATCTGCCAACCTTTGTGGACTCCTGGTCAAATGACATGTTTTGTGAATTTTCCGAGTGAAAATAAGTTTCTCTGTGAGAAACAAATTTAAATCTGGCATTTCCTGCAAATTGAACTGCACAATTTCAACCTATATGCTGACTTTAAAGGATGCAAAGGTTGTGTACTTACTTTTGCTTGGAGGCAGTTAACCTATCACCATATACATAATTAAAGCATAAGCAAAATGTACTTCGTATTTTTTTTCTTCAACTTTTGGTATCTGGTGAAGTCTACAGCACACTGCACAAATGATTACATTGCAAATGATTTTTGGTAATTATAATGTTTCTACTTATTTATATCTGATAACAAACATTTTAAGCTTGATGACAGGACTGTACACGTGTATTTTTTTCTTGCAGCACACACACTACCCTCGGCTCATCCCCATCATGACCAGCAACTGCACGTCCAAATCTGTGGCTGTCCGACGGTAAGGGCAGCGTTCGCCTCTACAGCCTCCAGGTGTTTGTCGTTTATCGGGAAAAATGTGTTTTTTTAACTGGACTCTTTTTTTTTTCGCTCTCAGGCGCTGTTATGAGTTTTTAGACCTTCTGCTCCAGGAGTGGCACACTAATTCTCTGGAGCGGTAAGACCATCGACTGCAGGACTGCCTTTTAGCATATTGGCTAAGATTTTGTTTGTTAATGTGGTTTTATCTATAAAAGTGCTGGAAAGTGCTGGGAGCTCTTTAGAAATCGTTCACAAACACACACACACAGCCCTAGCGGTTGCCATGAGGACACTGCATAGGGCGTCCTGTGCACATCCCCAAAAAAAAATGCATTTTAGTGCAGTTAAAGGAGCCCATGCGTGACTACAGGAGGGAGTCAGAGACCCTTCTGTAGATTTAGAATCCACTTCTCTCACTGCTTTCTGTGCTCAGCTGGTTTCTTCTGTTCTCAGGCATGTAGCCGTCCTGATGGAGACCATAAAGAAAGGAGTTCACGATGCAGACTCAGAAGCCAGATCTGTTGCCAGAAAGTGGGTGTCTTACATTCTTATGAACTTAATGGAATCCACCACTGAATGCATACTCTCTTAGCAATTCTTGCAGAGTTGGACAAATTTACAGAATATATGTTAAAATATATCAGTCAGTCTTTCATTTTTTTTTGTAAATGTTGACTTTCGCTCAGGGTATATTAATGAACACTTTTTTGGTGTACTGGAATGGTGTACTGGTGTGCTGGTGAGAAACCCATTACAAGGCACTGGTTTCTTCCTGACTCTCCCACAGTAGTATAATGGATAGACATAGTCAATGAAATATATATAATGGAAAAAAATCACTTTCAATTCATCTGTGAATGAAATTGTGATCTAATTTGGTTGCTCAAAGCTCACAACCACATTTACTGGAGCTAACAAATTGATGAATATTTAGAAAATGTCAGACCCTCTCATCTGAATGTGGTGAATGCATTCTCTTTTTCATTTATCTATTTTTATGCACGTTTATTTACCTATTAACTTGTTTATTCAATAAACAGTTTTGCATCATTTATTCATTTATTTAAAATAAACATCCATTTCAATTTATAGTTAAAATTCAATGGGACGTAACATAAAAAGCGTACATCTAACACGCTCCCCCTCCCCCTTACTTAACGCTCCAGCCAATCAGGGACTTTATTAGCCAGAGCAGGTTGAGACTGGAACTAATCATTTCAGGAAGGTGGATCTCCAGGACCAGTGTTGGTGGTTAGAGCGTGGATTGATGAAATTGTGCCCATCATGCCATCCCCACTGCCCCTTTCTAGGTGCTACTGGGGCTTCCATGGCCACTTCAGTAAGGAGGCTGAGCAGCTGTTTCAGGCTCTCGAGCTGACCTATCAGAAGGCCCTGCAGTCTCACTTGAAAAGTTCCGACAGCATTATGTCCCTCCCACAATCTGACCGCTCCTCCTCCAGCTCCCAGGAGAGCCTCAAGTAAGACACCATTCAGATTCAACTGAACAATGATCTTTCATGTTATATTGGTGATACTGATGAACTCTTGATTCTCTCTCTCTCTCTCTCTCTCTCTCTCTCTCTCTCTCTCTCTCTCTCTCTCTCTCTCTTTCTCTCCTTCTCTCTTTCCATCTCTCTCTCTCTCTCTCTCTCTTTCTGTCTCCCTCTCTCTCTTTGTCTCTCTTTCCGTCTCTCTCTCTCTCTCTGTCTCTCTCTTTTTCTGTCTCTCCCTCTCTCTCTTTCTCTCTCCCTCTCTTATCTCTGTCTTTCTTTCTTTCTCCCTCTCTTTTTCCATCTCTCTCTCTCTTTCCGTCTCGCTCTCTCTCTCTGTTTCTGTCTCTCCCTCTCTTTTTCTGTCTCTCTCTTTCCATCTTTCTCTCCCTCTCTCCCTCTCTCTCTTTCCGTCTCTCTCCCTCTCTCTCTCCCTCCCTCTCTGACAGTCGACCACCATCTGCAAAAGTTCCTGTAGGAAGTAGTGTTACCAGAAGTAAGAATGCATTATCTTTCTATACCATAATGGTCATGGTCACTCATCTGCTGGTCTAACTATAACTTATTCATTTTTAAAATGACCGTTAACTCCATGTTTGTCTCCCTCTCCTCTCTCACTCTCACTCTCTCTCCTTCTCTCAGCTAAAGTAGTTACCTCTAAAGCATCATCCACGCCTGGCTCGCTGCAACGATCTCGCAGTGATATCGATGTAAACGCCGCTGCCAGTGCCAAATCAAGAATGCCCACTGTACCCTCTGCTGCCCCCTTCAGCTCGGCCACGGCACTGCCCCCCGGCTCCTACGCGTCCCTGGGTAAACTCACTACGACTGTACAAACAGAGAGAATACTCAATTTTATCCATTAAGGGTTGCAGTGTTGATAACCCAATCAGCACAGAAGGAGGGCTGATTAATTACTGGAAGTGTCTGTTTGGTATCAGTGTTAACCCTGGTTAAAGGGGTTTTAGAGTATTTTGAACTCCTGGGGTCTCCTGGTTTTGAAATACTGCACTATCCACTGTGATCCTAATGGATAAATGCTGAGTAACTAGCAATTAATCATTTTTTTTAGAATAATACCTTTTGTTTTACCTTTCAGCTGTGATTTCCCTGTTAAAACCTATCCATCACTTTCTTCTAACCTTAACGCTAATATCCTCCTATTATGCCTTTCCTTTGGTTCTCCTGCATTTATTTGCCCTAAGATGCTACTCCTGGTAATGTGGAGGGTAAGGTCTGTGTGTAAATGTGCACACCAAGTCTGCGTGGTGTGTGTGTGTGTGTGCGTGTGTGTGTAGACTGGGGGTCTCTATGTTGTAGTCCTCCTCCCTGTCTCTCATTCTGTGTTCTTCACTGTAAACATGTGATTTCAGGATGCCCAGCTCCAGCCCTGGAGTGTGTTCCAACACACCTGATTCACCTCTACAGCTACTGGTTGTGTTCTTCCTTTAAACTCCATCTGCTGCACCTGTAGTGTATGGCTGATTATGTTCAGCAACAATTTTAACGCATTTCACCGTCCATAGAAAAGAACAACAAACACTATTGACTTGAAACATAATACGAATAGAATTTGATTGTGATTGTCATTATACTGTAGAGCTTAAGTGTTTGACAGCTGAATGAAAGTGTATGCTTTGGTAGGACATTCTCTCTGTTGGTCTGTTCCTAAGACCTGTAATTTTGGATTACAGCAGTTTTCCGTTTTTGCATTATATAGTCTCTCATTTCAAATGTTTATTTATGGAATTTTGCAACTCCCCACTGGCTTCTTTTGTAAATAAGCTAAGAATCGACAGGAGTCCTGTTCTTTCCTAAGTCTTGGGAAATAAACCGAAATTATTGTCCGTGGTAATCAACAGTACATTACGGATGCAGTGGATAGGAATTAGACTTAAAATACTGGAGTATTCCTTTAATACTGAGATGAATCAGGTTTGTTACAGCAGGGAAAACACTGAAGCTGGGCATCTCTGCTGCGACTGATAAGGCTACATTTGTGAGAGTGTGCATGGACTACCTGCATGGAGTTTTCTGAAGATCCTCAAACTGACTGCACTGGGTGTAGATCAGTTACACCTGAAATGGTCTTAGTGTTCCATCGATACTGATACCGGTACTGCGTCAGTATCTGGTACTAGCCCTTAAATACAGTACTGGCCTTTTCTGACCATCGTGCACGGCCTTGAGTGCACATACATGTGCGCCAAATAGATGGATCTTAAATTAACTGACCAACATGTCGGTGGTTAGGGGTTATCACCAGTTTGAGACGAGCCGCTCTTTTCAAAATCGGTAATACCGGTGTAGTTGCCGAGATATACCAGGTAAAATTCTTTTTTGTTTTGTCATAACCGGTTTTGTTATAGCAATGTGCTACAAATAAACATAAACAATGCAACCTACAAACAGTGCAAAACAACTGTGGTTATAAATGTATATTTTTTCAGTATTTTTTAGCAATACTTACGGGTAGCCACTGTGTAGACAGTTGCAGTCTGAGGTCTTGGTGATGAGGGTTGTTATCGAGGATGAAACCATCTTTCTAGCCTGTAAGCTGTAGGTTTGTAGCACTTGTCTTTCACAGTTGGTGTTAATGCTGAGGTTAATGCTGTGTCTGTCGTGTGAAGCCGTGTTTTCATAAGCATGAATGTCTCTTCCTGTGTAGAGGATAATGAAGTTTGTTTATCCTTATAGTTGATATCATTTGTACATCATGGATTCACGCATTATGCCTCTCTCTTTCTTTCTCTCTATCTCTCCCCATCTCTTCCCTCTATCTATCTCTCTCTCTCTAGGTCGAGTCCGCACCCGGAGACAGAGTTCGGGCAGCGGCGTCAGTGGTGGGTCTGTCACCGACAGTAGGGGGCGTAGCCGAGCCAAAGTGGTTTCTCAGTCACAACGTGAGTTTACTGATAGACATGCGCCATATTCTGCTGCACTTTATCTCACTTTAGACAGACACTTTGAACAATGCCATTGTTTTAGTGTGGAATTCTGCTTTGTTTCACTTGATTTTAGTCATACTGTTTCCACTGAAGCCGTATGAATTCTGAACTCTACTATAGTGCTTAGAAAGATCAGTGCTCTTTCTATACCGCTTTGTAAACATCGGCATGCTTTGCGTTGTTGCCCGTGGCAACAACGGATGTTTATTCATGCAAATTCTATGACATGCCCAATGCATGCTGGGTAATGCGGTTTCACTTTCATGACTTTGCGTAACGGAATGCCCTTCGCTGCCCTGTGTGCTGCTCATACATAAGGATCCAGATCAGCTAACCCGGCGGGTGGTAAGACTTACGGTACAGTAGCCTTACTGACCAGTCTAGCACATACCCTGTTGTTTGCATGCTTCCGTCCATGTGTTGCTGTAGTCTATAAAGCCTGACCTGAAATACCTCTGTGAGAAGGTTATTCTCTCAAGCCTTCTCTTTCATTTTGCCTGTACACTACAGGCCAGAAGGATGGGCCCACCCTTGAATGAAAGAAAAATGATACGCTACTGCTTCAAACTTTTATTACAAGAAATGAAGACAGTGTAATGTAACTATATACACTGTAAGTGCAATTTAATGGTTCTGAAAGTTTAGGTATTTTGGGTTTCATCAAAAGAACCATCCCTTGTCTTTATCACAGCAGTACAGATTCACCGCATCCTCTCCAGCAATGTTTGGAAATAACTGGTGCCCAAACCCTCCCGGCACATTTTCAAGCATATGATTAGCTCCGTCCCATTTGGACCTTGTCTGTCCGGCTCGTAGCTGGCAGCTGAGTGGGAGAAAGATTCGGAGAATGGGGGGACGGGACATAATTCTCAGAACTTGCTTGTCTTTGGACTGGATGTAATTTTGAAGAATATTTGAGATCATAATCCTGTTGAAGAATAATTTGTTGGTACTGACTCTAAAATGTTTTCTCGTAATGTAATTTTGAAAAAGCAGCGTATTATTATTATTTTTATTTTTTAAACCGAGGCTGACCCCAAACCTCTGACCTGTAGAGTATGTTGATGATGTGTGTCCTTGTTGTCCTCCAGTGTTGAATTTGTTCCTGTTTATGTGATCAGTCTCCTTTTTTGTTATTTTATGACTTCTCTTGCATGTCATCAAAACCAGGGCGTTTTTGAAAGTAAAGTATTTTATTCACAGTATGTTATTAATTGTGTCCTGTTGCACCTAGATACAATTACTGTTTTGTTCTCACTTCTGCTTGGGTATGTGTGTGTCTATTTTTTTGGTGTGTGTGTGTGTGTGTGTGTGTGTTTGCAGCTGGAAGTCGCTCCAGCTCTCCTGGGAAGCTCATTGGTCAGTCGTATGGAAAAACCCCTCGTACCACAGGCAGTGCGACCCCGTCTGAGAAGCGCAGCAAGATCCCCCGCAGTCAGGGCTGCAGCCGAGAGACCAGCCCCAACCGCTCTGGGCAGGGTGAGGGAACACAGACGCCACACACTAGAGTTGGAGCAGTGTGTCATTACTCAATATGGGTTAAAGCGACTCATTTGTGGGGATTTTAACAAGTTCATGCTTTTATAATAGGCTTTGCAAGGACTCAGAACTGATGAACTAGTGAAAATAAGGGCTAATTAATGGAAACCGACAAAGCTGCTTAGAGTTTTGGGAAGCTCTGCCCCCAGCCCTACAATATTTTTGTTTTGTTTCAACTGACTTTGACTTTCTGCTGCATAATTGAGCTGAAAAACTTCAGTTTAAGAATGGATGAGCCTTGGAAGACATATTTCACAGTGTTTTTGTGTTTTTGACCATTTTACATGAAATCCTCCAGTTTTATTTATTATTGGAATGATCATAGTTCTGACTAAACAGTTATATACACACACCACTGCTGTAATATAAAGTCAGTACATTACAAACCAGGAGGTGAATGAGGGGCCGGGGCATTTGGGCTACAAGGGTGGGCGTGAATGGGGTCCTGTGTTGGAAAATCAAAACATACTCATCTTGAATGTGAGGTGTTTTAATGCTTGTATCATGTTTTGTTATGTTTTTTGTTTTTAGTTTTATACAAGTATATGTTTTTATTTGGATTTACACAATGTACTTTATCTCGGGGAGTCGATGCTTTTTGACCTTCTTGTTGGGGAGAGAAGTACCAATGTTTTTCAACAGCAAGCGCACCCACCTTCCTATACGGGTGAAGACAGTTTAACCTATCATTTCAATATATGTATTGCATGGAATGGAACTAACATAATGTTCCAATTTAATGAACAGCTGCAATGCATGAAGGTACCTTTATTTCCACCTCTGTCTCTGGTTTACTCCTCTCTGTCTGCACTACTCTGAGGCCACTAACCCTCTGTCCTCCTCTGTGTTGTCATAACCACTTTCCTTTTTCTCTCCTGCTACTCTCCTGCTGCTGCGTGTGTGTGTGTGTGTCTGTGTCTGTGTTTGGGGTGTTGTTAGTGCGGGGCAGTCGTATCCCACGGCCTAGTATGAGTCAGGGTTGCAGTCGTGACACCAGCAGAGAGAGCAGCAGAGACACCAGCCCTGCACGGGGCTTCACTCCACTGGGTGAGTCTCACACACACTCACACCACACACACACACACACACACACACGCACACACACACGCACCACACACACACACACTCACACCACACACACACACACACACACACACACACACACACGCACCACACACACACACACTCACACCACACACACACACACACACACACACACACACACACACACACACACACACACGCACCACACACACACACACTCACACCACACACACACACACACA
>JBBPCX010000038.1:1590151-1627349 GCA_037974365.1 Hydrocynus forskahlii
ATGTTATGAAAACATTTGTTCTTCACGAGGTTTTACAACCACACACACACACACACACACACACACACATACACAGACACACACACACAAACACACACACACACACACACGCACATACACAAACACACACACAATCACACCATACACTCACACTCACACAGACTCACACACACACCCTCACCACACACACACACACACACACACACACATAAACGCACACACACACACTCTCTCACACACACACACACATACACAAGGAGACAGAACAGCGGGACCTGCTAGTTATAATTCTGTCCAGAATGTGCCTAGTCACCAAATTTAATAGAATGCCCAAAGACAGCTGTACTGTAGTTTAAGAGAAGGGAAATTGTACCCATTGGAACAAAATCTGTTTAATATGAAACTGAGTCAGAAATATATAACTGTATTGTAGGATCCAGATGTCCAAAGAAATTAAGGAAATATAGTATGTAATATAAGAAAAATCTATTAGGAAAAGTTATTGTATCGTAGAATATTATAGTATTATAGTGTATAACAGCTTTCAGATTTACCATTATTTTATAATGACCAGTATTGCACATCTATATTTATAAAACATCTATATTTTGCACATCTATATTTATAAAACATCTATATTTATGTTAGATGTGGTGTCCCCTGATCCCTTTATGCATCAAGCCAGTCTGAATGACTTTATTTACATCCTAACAGCTGAATTATTGTTTAGGTTCTAACAACTGAATTATACAGACATTTTGAAAAAAACAACAACAGTGGAGTTCAACTTAATCTGAGTGAAAAAATGTGTGTTTGAAGTGATGAATGCAGAGTTAGGGGCTGTTATTTATAAACTTTGTAAAGAATTATCGTGCTTTTGGATGATAGAACTGCACTTTCTATTACTGTTCTCCTCCACTTCTCCTTTCTATTCCCTCCTCCTACACCTGCATGTGATAACTCTTCACAGACTTCCTGTATGTTGGTGTGGTATGAGTCGAGTGAGTGAATTTTGCAGTGCTGTGTTCTCAGCATGTACACGCTGCCCATCAAATGTGTGGGTTTAATGTTTTTCATTTTTTACACACACATATATATGTGTGCATCCTTGCGCTGATATCACACTGTCACTGTTACATGTGTAACACTTCATAACAAACCTATTATATCTACCCCTCTCTCCTTCTCTCTCTCTCTCTCTCTATGTGGGTGTATATATATATAATATATATATATATATATATATATATTTATGTGTGTGTGTGTGTGTGTGTGTGTGTTTTGGGTTGTGTATAATAGGTTTGTTGTGAAGCGTTACACATGTAACAGTGACAGTGTGATGATCACTTCAATTTTTCCATCAGAACTGATTTTTTTCAATATCTCCTTTTAAATACCGACGTAAGTGGGTGTAGCTTAGAAAAGAAATCAACGTGAGGTGCTGGAGGTGGGGGTCTTTACACGATGGCGACGGTTTGCCAATTAGCCAATCAGCAGTATTGATTTACAACAAGCATTCTTAATACTGAATGATGCAGCATTTTTTATACTTAGTAGTAATTCTATCAGTGCCATGAAAGTATTGAATTTTGATACCCAGTCCTTTATTAGACTTAACTGCACAAAAACTTTATTTAAGCAAAACCTGTTATTTACACCAAGGAAGACACACTGAACATGAAGCCCGGTGTTACAGAATATAAAGGTTGTGTTAGGGTGAGGTATTTTTGTTTATATTAAAAGTATCAGAATATGTAAACGTTTTTTGATGGGCAGTGTCTTTTTAGTGCTTGCTTGATGATTAGGCCTTCAGATTTGTGTAACTGTGTAAATCTGAATTGTGTTTGGATGTCCTGTCCCTCCTCAACGCTGCCCAGCATCCCGGCGCCACTCCCGCTCCACCAGTGCCCTGACGGCAGGCGACACCCTGCAGACAGGTGACCTGCATGTCCCACCGGGTCACTCCAGCATGTGACTGTGGCACTGTTCTGTTCCAACCAACAGGGGGAGCCAAAGACCCACGATTCTCACATTTCACACCTAGGGAAAGCACACTCACTGACTTCTGCACATGTAATCGTCTTGTAAACCCAAAAAATGATCTCTTGGTCCAATGCTTTCTTTTTTGGGGAAATATAAACAGTATTTTTTTTAATTTGCCATTGTCGTCCTTTATGGTAAGCATTTTCCGAAGCTAATACATCTAATCCTCCCCCTGAATGTCACAGGATCCTCTGAATTGCGAAGCCATTTAGGAGTGGAAATAACGTAAGAGTTTTGGAAAAGTTTTATTTACCAAATGCTGTAATAGCAGTGATTTTTCCATACAGAAAAAAATAACCTCCCTATTAAACCATGACTACAGAATGACTCATAGACTCATGGGGGTTTATAGATGATGCTGTTGAGTCTAAGGTGATGTATGTCGTCTTTTTAATCTGTGTAAACATGTGCCTCCTTTATATATATTTTAGTGTTTGACATGATTCCAGTGTCAGTTGAGATGTGCTCTGGGAGGTGTGAACGGTGAACTTTTTTCTTCGTGTTTTGTAAATGACTGATATTTGTAGAATACATTTAGTAAGTTTTTTGTGTTCTTTTGTGTCTTTAAGTTTGTAATTTTTTTTTTGTGATTCAGCTGATGTGTATTTAAAAGACTGTTTTTATTGTTTTTGTTCATAAGCTTTAAAGCTACAGTCAGTAGATCAGTGTGGCTGGATCAAATCTGAACACTGATTTTCTGCTCAAACATGCAAATGTAAATCTGTTCATTCACGTACAGACTGTAGCATAAAGCATCAAATCTCTTGATTCTGGATGTGATATGATTTTGATGGTATTTCTTCTGTGTTTTTCTTTATATGGGTATATTCAGGTTTTTTTTGTTTCACTTAAGTTGCTTTTAGGTTGAGTATGGTTTGTAAAGAATATTGCTAAAGTTAGGGCAGGCCCAAATCATTTGAGTGACTGAATATACTAAATACATTGGTATGAAAATCTATATCTAGTATTTGGAAGCTTATGATTCCTAAGCCTATAATTCTAAGCTGTATTTGAACAAGAGGCTACAATCACAACTTTCATAGCAACATGCAGTGCTTTAGCACTTGATTCTTAATACAATAATGCCACTTACTGGACATATTTTGAACTGCAGTAACTAAAATGCGTAAAATTAAGTGTGTTTCTGAGAATGAGCATTCTAGGACTTGTTGGGAAACACCAATGAATATGCAAAGCCTGTAGAAGGCCATATGGGCCCGCCCTAGCTCAAGAATGTTTTTGTGAATGTAAGATTGCACGCCCTCTGACACTCTTTCTGTCTCTCTTCCCTCTCTCAGATCGCTTTGGTCTGATCCATCAGGCACGCATCTCGGCCTCAGTCAATGCCATGCGGATTCTCAACACCGGCATGGAGGTCGAGGCAGCCGTGGCTGATGCCCTGGTGAGATCTCAAAGTCATGAGTCAGCTTCTTTTTAAACCCTCAAATCCTGGGCCTATTACTCAGTTATTTATCTTATGAAACATGTTACACGTTTGTAGGCATGATTGTAAGCGATTGAGGTGTATGGCCCTTAGGGATTAAGGAGGTAAAACAGCCCATTTTAAACCATTTTATGGTTTATTGCGGTAACAGAAAAGTAATTGTTGATTTTAGCAGTTAGCATTGTAGCAGTTAACACCACACTTGTGTGCTCATCTGAAAGTCCTGATATGTGGTTGTCTTTGCTTTTTCCTCTCTGCCGATCTTAAAACTCACCAGCTTTTAGGAGACTCCAGGAATAAGGTAGTTTTTTTTTGTTGATGTATGGCCGTGTTTCTTCTTTTTCCACCCATACCTTCTTCATTCCCAGATTTCATTGTCAGTAAAGAGAGACGTTACAAAATGCAATGATGCAGTGGTGTCTTATAAGACAGTACAAAATGCACTCTCATGCTTTGAAAACACTCTGACCCAAATGTGTTTTGGAGGCCGAAGAGAAAAGCTGGCACTCATCATAAACTCACTGCATGTCTCTGTCCTCACAACCTCGACAACAGATCCTGAGAATGCATGTGTGGTAGAGCACCAGTACTAAATAGAAAGCTCTGATTACACGGATGGAGTCTTATTGTCTTCTTTGTCATTCTCTGTGGCCCGTAGCGGAGGCCGATGCGGAGGAGGTACGAATCCCCTGGCATGTACTCGGATGATGACGCCAACAGCGATGCGTCCAGCGCCTGCTCGGAGCGTTCTTACAGCTCACGCAACGGCGGAGTCCCGCATTACCTGCGGCAGACGGAGGACGTGGCAGAGGTCTTGAACCACTGCGCCAGCTCCAACTGGTCCGAGCGCAAAGAAGGCCTGCTGGGACTCCAGAACCTTCTGAAGAGCCAAAGAATTCTCAGGTACCTCCTGGAATATGTGTCAGGCTCAAGTCAGGTTCAAGACTTCACATTCAGGTTCACACAGCCCACCCTGGATTGGATTTCCACTTCTTTTGATTTCGATCCTAGTACTGCTTTTTGATACTGATATTGTTCGACACCCGTATTCATACCACTCCCCATAACTAATGACATACAACAAATTATGACATAGCAAGAAAAAATGTGGAAAGATTCAACGGAAATGTCGTTACTTTTTTATATAGATGTCAATAGATTATAGAATATAGAGTTAAACTTGAACCTAGGAGTATAAAATGTGCAATTTAGTACAAAGGGTAATGTTCAAAGTCCAAATATTGCATTAGCAGTCAATTAGAGAATCATTTAAAAATGCCTGCTATGTAAAAAGTGCATTTATAGCTTGCACATAATTTCGTACCGGTTATCGAAACCCATCCTTACTTAGTTTGACCATACATGCTAATGTTATGAACAATAAATATAAGCATGTACTCACAACTTACCACTGTGTCATTTGAACCACTGGCTCAGTAATCAGTGACTACTAGCTTTAATTGATTTTTAGAGTTAAGTGGTCCCTTATAAATACATGTTAACTCAGCACAGCACACAGTGTGAACAGGGTGAAATGCTTTTTTTGCATTTCACCCATTCACCAAGTGAAGCAGTGTGCTGTTAACAATGAGGGGCGCCCGCGGAGCAGTGTGTGGGCACGGTACCTGCTTCAAGGGTACCTCAGTGGTGCCACTAGCAGTTCTGGGATTCAATCCCACAATCTTCTGATCGCAGGGGCAACTCCCTAACCATCAGCTACCAGCCGCACATTAGTAACATTAGTATTAGTGGCTGAATTCAACCTGCACGGTGATCTGATGCAGTGATACATTTGGAAAATATCAATTGAGGTTCAGCACTGGCAGGCCAGCCAAATTCAGACTTACCAGCAACTCTTTAGTTCTAGTTCTTTGTTATTATTGGAGGTACTATACTGTGTAGTGTCAGTATTTCCTGACAATGGTAAAGGAGTGCTGTTGTGCCTGATTCCTCTATCGACCTTCTTCATTTTGGGATTTTTCCTGCTTTCAGCCGTGTGGAGCTGAAGAGGTTGTGCGAGATTTTCACAAGGATGTTTGCCGACCCTCACAGCAAGGTCAGTCATGTCAAAAGGCTGTTAATGCTTAATTATTCAGGCAGTATGGCGTATTGGGCTACTAATGGAATGTTTGTTTTATTGCATGTTCGTGCCTTGGCTTGGATTGGTGTATCAGAGAGTAAGTGTGGTTTCTGTTACTGATCCGTATGTGAAATATTAAGTCTTTTTATGTCAACCATCACAAATATCCTCTGTGTTGGCAGGTGTTCAGCATGTTCCTTGAGACGCTGGTGGACTTCATCACACTGCACAGAGACGACCTGCAGGACTGGCTCTTTGTGCTGCTCACCCAGCTGCTGAAGAAAATGGGTGCTGACCTGCTGGGGTCTGTCCAGGCTAAAGTACAGAAAGCCCTGGACGTCACCAGGTCTGACTTTTTCAAGACTTTTACTAGATTGTAATGTAAATGCAGAGGGAAAAACGCTTTTTATATCTTCTAGGGATAACAGTTTTATAAGGCAAATAGAATGTTAGTTTTCTATTCTGTCAGTTTTATGCATGTTATTTTATGATTTATGTTTTCCTGTGGTAATCGAAACTCCCGAAAGAATGTTCATTCATTTCAAATAATAGAATATGTTTTCACTCTTACTGATGCTACTTCTTGTATTTTGTTTTTTATTCAAATTGGTCATTTTCTTCTATTCTTTCTACCCCACCATAGGGATTCTTTTCCATATGACCAGCAGTTCAACATCCTTATGCGCTTTATTGTTGATCAGACTCAGACTCCAAACCTCAAGGTTGGTGGACTTTCTGATGATCTTTGGTTGTTTCCCAACACTATGGGATCTTCCAGATTTATGGCAGTGTTGCTTAACTTCTGTCATCTGATTAAAGATATAAAAACGTCCATTATTTTCTTGTTGGAGAAGACCAATGTGTCACGTGCCTAAAATTTTGTGCAGTCGTCTGAGTTGGCTGTCTGTGTTGGGCAGGTCAAGGTGGCCATTCTGAAGTATATCGAGTCCTTGGCTAGACAAATGGATCCCACAGATTTCGTGAACTCCAGTGAGACACGGCTGGCTGTCTCCCGCATCATCACCTGGACGACAGAACCCAAAAGCTCAGATGTCAGAAAGGTGAGTCTATTTCAGAAGGTATTCAGAACTGTAATCAAAATTAGTCTGAATGGATGAACTTATACATCAATCAGGCTTCAGTTTTGGCATTAGAGCTGCTACAAATGTTTTCAGCAATGCACTTTCGTCCATTTTATGGGCAACTGTATGTTTATATCCAGAGTATGTCAAACTGGTAGGTCTGAAATTTTAGCTTAATTAATAATACTTGAATAAATGTAATTAACACTTTTTTTGCTCATGGTGTGCATCTGTTAAAGGAGAGACCTAAAGTTAACAAATGATCTGATTGCTCTCTTGCTTCATATCCGTCAAAGCTTAACTGTTCTGATGTCATTTGCACCTCAGGCTCAAATAAATAGTTTCAAAACAGGCCAAGGTAGCTTTTTTTAAAACCATGGTCCAGCGTCTGGGGCAGGTGCTGTTGCTGTCCATTGGTAACCTCATATTATTACTATTATTATTATTATTATTCATCTGTAACATAATAACATAATAGGCTAAATAGGCTTAATTCACACAATAAGCCTTGTTATTTATAAGGTGTAAATCTGCTATTAATAAAAGCTACAACAAGAACTGCCAGACTATAGCAAGGCACTATAGTTAGCTTTACAATATAGTCGATGATAGCTACTGCATACAGTCGGACAACAATATGTTGTGATCTCACCACAATGAGCTAATAACTGTGGAAGAAAATTGTGGCCAGGTCAAGTAATTGCCAGCAGGCACTCATGTTATAGCTGTGAGAAGCCTTTCATACAGTGTCAAAAACAGTAATTGTATTTATTTTTATTTATTTAAAATGCTGACCACATCATTTGTCTTTTAAGTACTTTATTTTGCCTTTATGTTTTATATTGTTCTTGTCTCTGTGTGTCTGTGCAGTCGTAACATAAGCAGTTTCCCCCAGGATCAAAAAGGTTTTCTGATTCTGATAAGCAAGTACAGTAACCCCTTGCCTAATCGCGGTTCAACTGTCGCGGCTTCAGGATTTTTTCGGAGATCTGAACTAGTAATTGTTCGCTGAAACCCCCACACATGTGGCTATCTGCAGCTATCCTCTGCATTTTTTTGTGATGTCAAGGCCTTGCCCGCGACGCCCCTTTGTCCTCGAGCTGGTTGTTTATGTTTGGGCGTGGCGGTTAGCAAGGCAATCAGACACCTGAACAGAATGAGCCTCCGCTGCTCAGCGCCGCCTCAAACATAAACAACCAGCACGAGGACAAGGGGGCGTGGCGGATGAGGCCCGAACGTATTCAGAGGCCAGAGGTTTGGCTACGAGAAAGTAGCCAATCCGAGAACTTTGATTATTTCTCCTTGCTGCTGATTGGGTGCTGCCCTTTGATGCAGCTGCATTCCAGAGTTTCCCCCGTGGAGCGTCTCGAGTGTTCTCGTGTTTTTTGTTTTGTTCTTCTTAAAGCCCTGTATTTTTATCACTGTAAATTAAATAATTTATTACTGTATTTACCTGCTTATACCAAAGAAAACGAGAGTGCATACCAAAGAAAACGCCCCTGCATGAATTACAGTACAGTGTATACAGGGGTAACATCAGTATTTACATTCTAGCACTGCAGGAGTTCAGTGTAAACTGTACAGTATGGATACGGGTTTAACTTTATATTTTCTTTAAGAGTAACGTATTAGACTGTGTTTTGGGAGCATATTTGGGGGCATATTTAGGGTTTACACTATAAAAATAGGCATTTTAGGCATTTTATTTACCACATCACAAATTCACGTTTTTTCACTATACACAGGCGCTCTTGGAACGTAACCCCCGCGATTGACGGGGGTTTACTGTATATTTGAGATGACTTAACTACTCAGGAGCTTGAGATGTGTGTGATGATTCAGGCTTGGAATTTGCAGTCTGATAATTGATGAGGGTTAAGCTTTCATTACTTGTTAGCTCCGCTAGTCCTGTGGGCTGCTGGTGGCCTAGTGGTCAGGCAGTCGCACCTGCAATCAGGAGGTTGTGGGTTTGAATTCCAGGACTGGTAGTGGCACCACTGAGGTACCCTTGAGCAAGGTGTGCTCCTCATTGGTAGCAGCCCACTGGTTCACCTGGTGTGTTCACCTTTGACTATGAGGATTTTTCATGCTATAGAGTAATATGTCCGGGCTGATTAACTGCAAGAAGAGAGCGGTGTGAATTTGACCTGCCAACCTTCACTCTTTAGCTCTTTTTAAGGCCACTTACATTTAGGATCAGCGTAATAGCCCTTCACCTCTAGCCTTTTGGGTGATGTGTGGACGTTAGAGCCTCTTTTTGAAGGTCCCATACCTCAGCTGTCCTGACTGTGTGTGTGTGTGTGTGCACTGTACCCCCAACGCTTAGACCCTTCATAGCTGGGTGAGTGAGGAGCTGTCAGTCAGGCTCGGCTCCCTGGCCTCTCTGCCTGTGGAGGGCAACCTGGAGGAGAGATGCAAGCAGGTAGTGTTCTCTGGCCTTTGCCTCCTCCACCACCGTGCATGACCTGCGCATAAACCAACCTTGGCTCGAGTTTCCCGCACTCTCTGGCAACCTTCAAGAGGACGATTTTCTCTCCCCAGTTTAAAACTCCTAACATCTCGCTCGTGGGAAGAAAGTGGTTTATTCTATAAAGGTGTATATGAACGATCTGCAAGTGTTTAACTCTTCTGTGACTGTGCGATGCTTTCAGCTACTTAACAGCTAACATTTCTGGTGCTTGTGACTTCGACTAGGTCAGAGGACCTAAAAGTTTCTTTTGGATTTAACACCTCTATCCACTTGAATGGTTTATCTTATAAATGTGGAAATGCGGTTCAGGTTCAAGGGACCGCAACTACAGTTGTATGCACATGTTTGGACTACCGTGATCAAATGACATGTTGATTTTCTCCACAGAGGACACATTTTAATGCACAGTTTGATGAATGATGTTGAGGAAAAAAGAAACGTAAAATGCTTATCACAAGCATAGTAATTGTGCACTACCTTTTGTAAAACACACGATTTTAAACTGTGGTCCCTGTAGAGGATGTGTTATTTGAACTGGAGTGTCCAAACTTTTGCATTTGACTGCATGTGGGCCGCTCTCTTATGACCAAGCATGTCTTCTCACTCCTGAATCTTTTTCTGTCTCACTTCCTCCTTTCAGAAGGAAATGGCACCTTCTTTTCCATCACGTTCAGGATGTGTTTATATGGAAGCGGTTCCTCAGTTTCCCCAGTTAGCCCTCCTCTCACTGCAGTCTGGATGTGTGTTGCAGGCGGCTCAGATGGTGCTGATCTCTCTGTTCGAGCTGAACACTCCAGAATTCACTATGCTCCTTGGAGCTCTGCCCAAAACCTTCCAGGATGGGGCCACCAAGCTCCTGCACAACCACCTGAAGAACTCCAGCAATGCCTCAGCCATGGTAGAGCACCCCTCAAACTCCAGACTTATTATTCAGGCTTAATATTTCTTCAGTATATGTTTAATATATTGATATGGTATCTTACGTAAAGTTATTACATGGAATGACTAGTGGAAAGTTTTCTGATTCTGATTCCGGATATGTTGGGATATTGTGTTACAAAAGTCTGAAGATATGGTAGCCTGTAAATTCACTGGTGGTTGTGGATAATCGAGAAAGGGGTTGTTGTAGATCCCTGGTTACACATTACCATCCTGAATGACTTTGTTCACATATCAACCGTAGAAGTGTGTTAAAAATGGATTTCTGTCTCTGTCTCTGTGTTTAAGAAAGTCAGCAGATTAGAAGGGAAAGCAGAAAAAAACTCTTGTCTTCTTTTTATTTAAGGGTTCACCGAGCAACACAGTGGGCCGCACCCCTCCACGCCTCTCCAGTAGCCGCACCAGTCCTCTTACATCACCCACGAACTGCTCCCACGGAGGCCTCTCACCCAGGTACACCAACGCTGCTCCAAGAGCCACAAACATTCTGGAAAACAGAGTCGTCCTTAAATTTTTGGCCAGATTATTTTTAATGCACTACTCTCGCACCTCGGTCCAAAAACGTATAGACTGATGTGTAGCTGCAGTCTGACATGAGATACAGCCACTGAACAACAGAGAATCTGTATGTGAACGTGATTAGTATGGGTGTTTGAAAGTTGTGTCATATTAATAACATGCAATTGTGCAGCTGTGGTTTTCGTGGTAGTCGATTGTGGTAGTCGATCAGTAAAAGGATTTATTTTCCATTTTTTTAAACCTAGCTAGTCTTCGTTATGCGCTTAAGCTTGACTCCTCCCATTTGCATGTTCTTATTAACAAGTTTATTCAGCTTTGCTTTGCTTCTGAAACAAAATCCATAAACAAGTACTAGTTCCATAATGACGCATATTCCATTAGCCCAAACTACAAATATGCCAGAGGTTCTCATTTCATTACCGATCAAGATCAATAAGAATAAACGGCTGGCATCCGTGATTGGAATCACTAAGATGATAGATCCCATCTTTGTTTATGGATTTCTGCTGCAAATTTAACACGTACTAATCCCAATATATAGCACTAATATAATAGGCTGTATGTTACCTTTCTAACACTCGTGGCTCTAGTAAAGACCTGAAGCCACTTTTCCTCTGCCTTCCTCCTTTCCTACTACTTTCTTCTCTTTCTCTGTTTTTCCTCCTCTTTGCTTCATCCCTTGTTCCTGGCTCAGTCGTTTATGGGGCTGGAGCTCGAATGGCCTCTCAAAGCCTCCGTGTCCCTTCACACCCCCTCCTCCCCCCGGCCCTGCCACCCCCCCTCTCCGGGCCCTGCGCCGGGCCTTCTCGCCCAGGTAACCCACCTCTGCCTGGGGGTCTCTCTGTTGGGACGGGCACTTGGGGGGGAGGGTCACTCGCCCCCTGAAAAAACAGGCCGTCGTTCATCACACTTTCCTACCGAAGGATTGCATTTCTTTTGGGGTTTAGAGGGAGTGTTGCAACAGTAGACACATTGTCTAAACACAGTTTGGCCAGTAAAAATCACATTTTCACAACTTCCCCCTTAACGCAAATGTAGTCTATGAGCCTAGACAGGTTTTACTCTGTATGAGGCTTCAAAACTGCTGTTACCACTGTTTTTGATAATCTGCGTTTATTTGCAACTGGACAAAAGGAGGTCTATCTGAAATTGAAGAGCAAATTTCCAAAACTCACTCAGTCCGAAGGCGTTTTTTTTCCCGGAAAATCACGTTTTACTTGTTTTACCTATTGGAAAGCAATTCTTACAGGAAATAATTTTTTTTAAATAGAAATTTTACAGTTACTTGTCATTTTTCAATGCCTGTTTCTAAAGTGCAACTCATAAACTGCATATTTTAGTATGGGGAAATTTGTTTAAAAAAATATAATGAAAACAATTTAGTAAATCAATAAGTAAATCGATATTCAATGTCACAAAATTATGTACAAGTTTAATATTTATATCCTAATACATGAAACAGCATAGAGTCAGTGATTGTTTATGATCTAGCGCCTGGGAGTCCTGGGTAAGTAAGCACTGCTCGCAACTGTGCGAGTGGACTGGGTGAGTTTTTCTAAATTCACCTAATCTTGTACCGTGTATTCTGCAAGGACTGAGTGAGCTTTGGTCAGTTATACTATTGCACATAAAGAGGTAATGTAACAATATGCCAATAGTAGTGTTACCTAAAAAATCACAAAAAATGGACTGAGTGAGTTTTGGAAATTTGCTCTTCAATTAGGGATGGATTTTGATTTTACAAAGACCAATATTGATACCAATATCAGTACACTTATTTATACTGCTCTCTATAATTTGGTGCAAAAATAAAGACATCACATGAAAAGATGTGAAAAGATTCAACATGTTTTTTAAGACATTTTTTGGAGAAATGCGCTAAACTGAATTCCACGTGTATGTAATGACAGAAGAACAGTCACTACAAATGTCTGGTCATCAAGCATCTGGTTCTGATGTGCAGAGCATCACTCCCGTCCCTTCCACTGATCCAATCTAGCATCATTTGAAAATACAGCTGTTAGAATGCATTGACTCTGCATAAACACTAGCTGCAGCACCGTTCATCTGGGAGCCTGTCCACATTTAGTACGGACCAATAAGTAACCCGTACCACTTTAGTAGTAGTTGTTCTTGATACCCTTGATACTCTTTTTGAAATTACTGAACACAGTTTGAGGACGTTTTCCAGTTGGTTGGACTAGTATCTACTTTGATTTAGCTACATAACCCACAGTAGCTCTAAGTAAAGAACACCAAACATGTCTGGGCCCATAGACTACATTTGAACTAAGACGGGCAATTGTGTCAATTCGATTTTTGAACTGTCACTTTAAATGAAAGAACGTGTGTTCTTTTTCCATCTGTTTACATCAAATCATTCACCTGTTCAGCTCCATTCCACATTCAGTTGCAGAGTGTTTAGGAATCCGTTCCCTACATCTCCTCTCCTCATGCTGGGACTTCCCTCCAGCCCATGTTTCATTTGAATTTTCCTGCTTTCCCTCAGAGGCGCTCATGGCTGTTTTGACAACCTTTACTGTGTATATCTAACTGGTTATGTGCTGTTTATGGGTTTTGGTTTTAGTTTGCAACCGGGTCAAGACTTCACATTAAAGCCCCAGTCAGGAGCTGCTGTCAGAACAGTTCATAAAATCCAACAGTATCAGATCCAGTAAAAGGTAGTAGTGTGTAATAGGGAGTTAATGTGTCCTGTAACCTGCTTCACCATCGCAGCTGTCAGAAGGTGAGTCACCATCCTTGCCTACAGCTGGCCCAGTCACCCACCAAAGTCCTGGACCTTTCTAAACCTGTTAAATCGGGGATAAATCGTATCAAAGTCAAAGTGGACCTTACTGTCATCTCAGCCATATACAACTATACAGAGAGATGAAGTGGTGAAACTCAGGTTCCGCAGTGTATATGTAGTGCAACAGACATAAGACATTTTATTTTTTATTTATTTATTTTTTTATTATTATTTTTTTTTATTTGTTGTTCTGTGTGTGTGTGTGTGTGTGTGTGTGTGCAGCATGCTGGAGTATGACACAGAGAACATGAACTCAGAGGAGATCTACAGCTCTCTGAGAGGAGTGTCAGAGGCCATTCAGAGCTTCAGCTTCCGGAGCCAGGAGGACAGCTTTGAGCCAATCAAACACGACGCCAAGAAAGATGATGCGGTGAGCTTCACCACAGTGTTACATGCCATTGATTTGACTGGTCCATGCTCCGCCCATTCTCAGTTTCAGATGCTCCTCCCACAGAAATACACCTGTCTGAAATTTTCAGATATCAAACTAGCGGAATCTTCTGTTCCATTCAGATTGACTAACCTTGAGTACGCACCCCAGGGCTCCATTTTTTTCCCATGTAAAACAGAGTATCCTGCCCTCTGCACTGTGTTAACAATGATTCTTTTCAAGCTGAATTAGAGAAGAAAAAAACGAGTCATATTTAATAATCGATTTATAGACATTTTTCCATTCATGCTTGATTTAATCAATTAATGTGCTTCTTTAGTTCAGAACTGCAGCTCTGACGCTAATCTTGATAACAAACTCTAGAACTCAGTAGTCACTCGGATATATTTTTTTATACATCGCAATAAAAATACATCACAATAAAACCATGTGTGTTCATGGAGACACTTTAGTCCATTTGGGTGATTTCTGACTTCCAGTTGCTTTTTTTTTTTTTTGCAACATCAAGCTCCAAGCGTATCTCGGCTGACTGCCTTCGTCTGCGGTGATCGGAATCTTTCACAGAACCATTACTCCACTTTTTTCAGCTTTTATGAGCTAGTTTGCATTGTTACTACACGTGTACAGACACATGCCACTCCGTTTCACTGTTTTATGCTTTACTTTTTAAATCACCTTTTAAATACTCATCTGCCTCAACATGTCAAGCGATAATAACGGCCTGATGGTTATTTCCCATGTCAGTCGAACAAATAGGAAAATATCTGTTTGTTAACGGAGCATGGATAGGTCAGTTCACTGTCATCTATCTCTTGACCATATGATAAGTGATAAGTAGTTGTGAAATCACGTTTAGAAAAGGACATACAATTTTTTTTACATTATAGTTCATAGGTGTCCCTTTGAGGGGGGGTGTTGAACTCCGGTCCTGGAGGGCCGTGGTCCGGCACGTTTTGGTGATTTCCCTGCGCAGAAACATCTGGTTCACCTCGCGAATTAATTGTCAGGTTTAGTGAAAGTGTTTGAGGAAGAGAACCATCAAACTATGCTGGACACCGACCCTCCAGGACCGGAGTTTGACACCCCTGCTCTAAGTCTTTCTTCATACCCCACCCACCCCACACACAAACTTATGAATGAATGTATGAAACACATACAGTGCGGCGTGGCGTCCTCCGCTGCTGACCCCCGGCTTGCTGCAGATGTGATGGAGGGGGGCAGGATGGCCCTGGACAATAAAACCTCATTGCTGAACACGCCGTCCCCCCGGCAGTTCCTGGGGCCCAGAACTCGGGAGTACAACCCCTACAACTACACTGACTCCATCAGCGCTTACGACAAGGGAGCCCTGAGGGAGGCCGTGTTTGACGACGATGTGGAACAGTTTCGGGACGGTGAGGCCCATTTTAGTTCCTTGAGTAAAACCCAAGTTATTGTCATGACAAAACACGGATCTCCAAAAAATATCTTCATGAATGCATTTTTAAGCAATATGAAAACATTGGACCATTTTAGATCCCAACGCAAATGTTCATGGCTGATATCGTTATGATTTTAAGGGGCTGAGCATTTCAAGAAATGGACAGTATCAGTAATAATAGGTATCAATACTATAATATTTATATATTTTACTTTTAAACTTTACACTTCAGTGGTTTTACTTAAGCAGTGCTTTTCTGTCAGCTATAAGTGTCACTAAGCCTGTGAGCTTCTGCTGTTTATTTGAGTTTAAATAATATGAATGAATGATAATAATTTGGTATTATTATATATATGCAAATTGTAATGTTGGGAGTGGAGCTACAATGGTATTCTCATGCCAAAGGTTAGGTTTGGATATATTTTACATATGTTTGTTATTTGAATCATGATGTTCAGATTCATCAGTAGAGTCTGTATTGCTATCAGTTTGTTCAACAAATGGGACTCGCATTGGGTTTTGAAGTTTTGCCCCTAAATTATTGGTGAGATTTTAACCAGTCCTGATAAAACCATCAGCCAGATGGTTTGGGTAAGAGTTTTTTATTCCACTGATGAAGTTTCATATAATCTCCTTTGCCATTTATTGCATTTTGTTAGGTCACAAACACCTATAAAAATTCTCTCTTCCTTTAGGTCGTCGGCAAGAATTTGGCGAAAACAAAATTATGCACCCCAAAAGTTATTCTGCAGGTAATGTTTCTTTTTGTAATCTCACTGCTCTGAATTTAAGTGCTGTAATCTGTGTGCAGTTTTAGATCGACAGTCTTTTTTGTCTCGGTCAGGACCCACACAGCACTTGGAGCTGGTGGGTGACCTGCTGAAGGAGCTGTCCAATCACAGCGAGCGTGTGGAGGAGAGGCGGGCGGCCCTGCTGGAGCTGCTGAAGGTTACACGTGACGACAGCGTGGCCGTGTGGGAGGAACATTTCAAAACGATGCTCCTGCTGCTCCTGGAGACACTGGGTGACAAAGATGTGAGTGGCAGTCTGTGTCCTCCAGTATACAGAATAGACAGACTTTTGGGGAAAGGGAAAAAAAAAAAACACACCTCATTACCTCATTGTGCAGTGGTCTGGTGTAGTTTTCTTGTAAAATGATGCAGTGCCACGATTTCAAGTCAAACACACCTTCTGTGCCATGTAGCATTTATCTTTTCTGGAGCTGTGGTGGTGTTCTTTACCAGGCTGATTATTCGTCAGTGACATGTTTATTTAACTGTAGTTTGAAAGTTTAGAATTCTATGAGTGGAGATTTCTGTTGTTCTCCTGCTCAGCACACCATTCGGGCGCTGGCTCTGCGCGTTCTGAAGGAGATCCTGCGCAGTCAGCCTGCACGCTTCAAAAACTATGCAGAACTCACCATCATGAAAACGCTGGAGGCACACAAAGACTCCCACAAAGAGGTGAGATACACGCTCTCCCTAATGTCTGTAAATGTAAGCAGCATTCACCTTATAGGATACCCAGATATGGGACTAGTAGCAGCCTACTCAGAGAGTATAACTATGCTTGCATATATAAAATAATTCATTAAACTTCAAAGGCTGCATAAAAAGTTGTATGCTTAAAATAAACCACCTATAATCTATTATTAATATCCTTTTTTTCATGGACCATTAGGTAACAATCTTCGACCTTTTTTAAAGGTTTTTGTTTTGTTCTGGTTTAGACTACAAATTTTATGGCTTGAAAAGAAGAACATTTGAAGGCCAATGTAAAGAATACTCATTTAAGTTGAATAATGTTAGTTAGTTGTTAGTTTCTTTTATTCTTTAACAGCTGCAGTTATAGAATCCTGATAGTTGGGGAGCTTGTAGAACTCTCAGTCCCCTGTTGCCCTGCTTGCAGCCCTTCACAGTAAAGCGATTGCATTCAAGAGCATTGCTTCTGAAAATTAACATGCTCCGTTGGTTATAAACTGCATCTGTTCGGTCTGGTGTTCAGGTGGTGCGTGCTGCAGAGGAGGCGGCCTCCACCCTGGCCGGCTCCATCCACCCGGAGCAGTGCATTAAGGTGCTGTGTCCCATCGTGCAAACTGCAGACTACCCTATTGACCTGGCTGCTATTAAAATGCAGACCAAAGTCATCGAGCGCATCCCCCAGGATACTCTACACCAACTGTTGCCTGACATCATCCCTGGCCTGCTGCAGGTATACACACACACACACACACACACACATACACACACATACACACACACAAAACCCTAAACACATCTGCTCAAAATATATTCACCTTTCTGTTAACTTCACGCACCACTGCTTTCTGTCCATTGTCCCTTATTTTCCCGTGTCCATTACTTCTAAAGCTGTATGTGTGTGTTTCAGGGCTACGATAACACTGAGAGCAGTGTGCGGAAAGCCAGTGTGTTCTGCCTGGTCGCAATCTATTCAGTGATTGGGGAAGAGTTGAAGCCATATCTTGCTCAGCTCACGGGCAGCAAGGTAAATCTATGGAGAAACTTTAAGAAACGAGTGTGAGAGAGCGGTTGTATTGGGGCCGTACATCTCGGACTTCACAATAATTCAATCCGACTTTGCGAGGAGATGAAATTTCACATATTTCACCACAATTCAGTATAATTCAGTTCAGTTCAAATTAGACTTTAGACTGGACTTCGACTCTAGTCTAAAATTGAAAACAGAACGCCTACAGTACAGTACCTTTTTACATTTTGTTTCTGTTATGATAAACATCTTTTCCACAGTTACTTCTGACCTCGCAATGTGAGAGGCATTCCGTGACTGCCAGTATCTCAATATCTATGATGACACTCGGACCCCATCTCTTTTAGTATCATTCTGACATATATTTTAACTAGCCATTAAACAAATAACAGACTTAACAACATTTTCTTTTCATAAATACCAGTTCTATAATGGGCAACATATTGCCCTAACAGCAAGAGACGCAAGCAAGCAGCAACAACTAGACCCAAACACTGCCATTTTATTCAACCATGCGGTCTCCATCAGCTGGAAGTGGCAGGGCTCTGTTTTTGATGATGTTTTTAATCGTCTTGTAAGACCTGTAGCTAGCAGCTGATAGTATATCTATGCTTTGATGAGTATGCATAAATTAGAGTTTCTTAGGACACCTGGTATAGCCCTGTCTCTTGTGTATTTTTGTACATTTTTAGCATTCATGCAGTGAAGCTGCAGTGTATTGCATTTTTACACACCGTGTGTGTGTCTGTCTGTCTGTCCTCTAAAGTTATTGCCACTGGCTCTTTCTTCTTGTTCCCTAACAGATGAAACTGCTGAACCTGTACATCAAGAGAGCTCAAACGACCAATAGCAACAGCAGCAGCTCCTCTGACATCTCTTCCCACAGCTAAATCATCTAGTCCAGCCCTGAGCCAATCATAGCCTTCATCCCAGTCCAGTTCAGTCCTGTTGCAAAGGTTTTCATCTCAATCAAATGTTAACTACTTACATTGTGAATACATTTGTATGTGGGCCCACACTTCAGTTCCTTGCTCTCATAACTGTATCACCTACATTTCATTATAGTTACTAGTAGCCTTAGGTTTGAATCCTTCAGTAACCAACAGTCATGGTGGTCTGCCTAAGCGCAGTATTGGGGAATTAAAGAAGGCAGCACTTGCTTGTATGCCACTTTAAGGGTTCAAACAATACTGTAGACTACTGTGACTGTAGTAACAAAGTGAGAATTGTTCAGATGTAATGTGACCCCTCAAACCCTAGACCAGTATTTGGCCGGCAGCCCCCCAGTAGGACGTGGAAGTACTGCATGAGGACCGATAGCAGTCAGTTGTTTTTTCATCACTAAACTTTACTTGAATCCACAGAGATTTTACATTATTTGCTAATATGAACATTATTGTTGGAACGATTATAAGAGCAGAAATAAATATTATTGTGTTAATAGATATACATCAGATTGGTTAAATCATCTTGGGGACCACAGTCTGGGCTATGATTTGCAAAAGGCCGGCTCTGCACTAACCGTTTCTTAATTGTTCCAATTCATAATTACTATGAATTGTTTTGGATACTGTAATTCATATGAAACTGACATGCAGGTTATATTAACAAGAGTGAGGAATTGAAGTCAGGGAGTCCTTAATCTGGTAAAAGAAGGATTCAGTTATGTTTTCAATTTTTGCATTCGTGTGACAGTGGGACTGAACTGGAATGGACTGCTGTGTTGCTGTAATCATGAATGTGTGTGTGTGTGTGTGTATGCGTGTGTGTGTGTGTGTGTGTGTGTGTGTGTGTGTGTGTGTGTGTGTGTAAGGAGAGCAGTTATGCCTCAGTCCAGCCAGCCTGTTTCGCTGTATTCCCCAGTAGAGAATTCTGTTGAGAAGCACAGTTCCCTGCAGTTTCTCTAAAGGTCTTTCTAAGACGTGCTGTCACAAGCCTGTTTTGTTGTACTATCTCCTTCTTTCCTCATGTTTGGGGACAGATTTTACTGTAGCTCATCACTTAAAATTGATCGCACATCCCAATCCATGTAACAAGATTAATGATTGGCTGAAGAAAATATTCTGACCAATCACCTGCCGCGTTACCTGTTAGCTTTGGTGGGCTGCTTCAGTAAATCAGGCCTTTTAACAGTGAATGTATGGAATTGGTTGGGGGGAGGGGGGGGGTTCATTCATTCCCTCTTTGAGCTTAGTAACCCACTTCTGGAACATTGTGTTTGTGCATGAAAGTATTAGGAACTAGGGAAACTTCATTTTTGGGGGCATTCAAAACTATATATGCAAGAACAGAGATTGTATTTGTACAGTAATCGTTTCATTTTGCCCAAGGGGAAGTGGAAAAAAAAACAATGAAGGGTGAATTTATTCCTTGTTCAGTCTGTAAAAACATGTATAGAAGATTTCGTGTCTCATTCCACCTCTCGTTTTGCTTGACGATCATTTGGCCGGTCCAGTGACTTACTCGAGAAGAAGGCCTGCTTGGGATAAAATAGTGCAAAATTAAAGGGAAGATAAAAAAATATACTTTTAATGCCTTTAGGCTGGAAGATGGAGAGTTTTTTTTTTAAGTAATCTGTCAAACGTGATCAATCTGCTGGAAGCCTTGTTCACGGTCTGTCTTAATGACATTCACAGGCTCAGAGAACTCTTGCAATTTTTATTTTCAGAATTAGAAATGCCACTACAGAAAGACTTTAGTTTTGTTCGAAACGGTCTACAGACCCTGACACCCCATGCTTAATGGATTCCTAAAGATTTTAGAGCAATAATACTAATGAAAATGATCCAAATTGGATTTACTGTTAGTCAAACCACTGTTAAAATCCAATTTTATGGTTTTTGGAAGGTGTGTTCGTGTACGGTCTTTTAGAGTGCTTAGGGCCCTTACAACATTTTTACGCTGCTTTGCATTAAACCATAGCTCTTTAACGATTAGACTTTGCTGTTGATGAATGTTGAGAGTTTGTTTATATGTTATGATTGGTTTACTTAACTATAAGGCCTTACTGTGCACCGGTACCCATAAAACGTTGCTGAAATGTTACTGTTTCTTTATGTGAAAATGCCTCAGTTGTATTTGGATGGACTGGGGACTAAAATGGTTTGGAAAGTTTTCGTATCCAGTTTGGAGCCCGTTCCCTTGCTGTTCTACTACACTGTGCGTCGAGTAAATGGTGGCAAGTTTGTGGAATCATAAAAATTGACTTGACATTTTCTATGGAGGAATTCCCATGGTAGCGAACCTGGTGAAAAATGGAAGTGCAGAATTCTTAGAACAAACCTTTGTTCGCAGCCATGTTACCATCAGAACAAAACAAATTTAAAGAGGTTGTCTAAAATGGCTCAGTTGCTAACAGAGATCATGTAAATGAAATGAACAGGCATCAGTAAACATTCTTCAAACAATGTTATGCTAATTGTGGCATATATTTGCTATTAGCCATGTTAGCTTAAAAAAAAAAAATTAAGGTAATGCAAATGAAATTGTGCTAATTAGTGGCTCCCAACGACTGTTAGCCATGTTAGCGTCACAATTAAGGTAATAGTTCGGTCAGACAAGGCAATATTACCTAAAAGAAAAAAAAAACGACCATCTTTTGACCTAAGAATGAAAGAAATAGTTCGGAGAAACAAAAGCTGTTATTAACAGTATACAAACACAAAGTCATAAGTTAGCATTAGCAGGTTATTCTTTTAGGACAACCTGTCAGAGTTTTATTTGGAATGGACCATACTGAAGAGTTTCTCCTGCATGCAAATGGATGCATGCGTGTTTTAGTGGTGGCTCTCTGTAAGAACATCTTTGAACCTCCTGTCCCTGCTACCGTGAACACAGTACTGTAAAGATTTGTGCAGTAAGCGACTTTGTACTGTACGTGAAGCTAAGTGAGCTAATGTAGGTGACAGAGTAATAAGTCTCCTGGTCGTGTGTATAGTGTAGATATGTTTACATGTACACTTTTTTGCATAGAACGCCCTTTGCAAGCTTGCTAGCATCCCAGGCTTACGATCTCTCAATGTGAATACACCTTACCTTTCTGTTCACTACTAATAACGAAATCCACCTCTTATGTTACATGAAACTTGCGTTCACTTATGCTGCAAATAAGGTTGTGTGTGTGTGTGTGTGCGTGTGTGCGTGCGTGCGTGCGTGTGTGTGTGTGTGTGTATATAAGGGAAAAGCCAGTGTTTCATAGAGGACTGTTACAGTACAATGCTTTAGCGCTTTTGCTGACATACTGAAATGTTAGACAATGCCACCTATCGCTTACTGCGCATGCCTTTTGGTTAGCTGCTCTTATTTAATATATCCATATCTGTATTTATATATTTGTTTTATTTTGTGTGCTTTATGGCAACTGTACATAGGACCCTGTTTTGTTTTTTTTTTGTTAACTTTCACCTGTGATTGAATTTGCAATCTGTAAAACTTCATTTGCTCTAGATAAACGAAACCTCCGAGTTTTCCATCCCTCAGTCCCAGACTCCTTCTTTAAGTGCTGTTTGGATGTTCTGTATGTTTGAGGGTCCTTACAGGAAAGCCTGTTCACGTTCTGGCAATGCTCTTATTTTTACTCATACAAATAAAGTAAAGGAAAGTGACCCTTACAGGCAGGCATGAACACACCATGGCACAGCGCACAGTGTGAACAATGTGAAATTCTTTCTCTGCATTTAACCTATTCACCAAGTGAATAGGTTAAATGCCTGGGGAGCAGTGTGTGTGGACGGTATCTTGCTTAAGGGTATCTCAGTGGTGCCATTAGCAGTCCTGGGACTCCAACCCACGATCCTCTGATCACAGGGGCAACTCCCTAACCAGTAGGCCACCAGCTGCCCCTCTCTAGGAGAGGCCTGTATGTCTAAAATGAAAAGTCACATTAATGTTTCAGAAAACTAAAATCACTGCTAAAATCTGAAAATAATCACATAGTTTGTAGAGTTTTGTTTGAGTAAAGCTATAAATATATGTTCTTCTACTTTGCATTCCCGTATCTCCACAATGAGAACGGGCTTTTCTCTTTTGTGGCTTCATAATCAAGCCGATTGGCTCATTCTGCTGAAGAGCAGAACTTCTCATAAATTTTTCAATGAGCTCTGCATTTAACCCATTCACCAAGTGGGGCTGCACAGGGAGCAGTGTGTGGGGACGGTACCTTGCTCAAGCGTAGCTCAGGGGCAACTCCCTGGCCACCAGCTGCCCAGTGTTATCCTTGCTAGTATTATTCTTGTATAGTTTCTCCAGTTACTTTAGGGTGCAGTTATTGTTTAGGAAGTTATTGTTCATTTTATGTAGTAGTGTAGCACATTGTGTTTTGACACAGCCTCATCATTTTGACAGAACTGACAACGTTACACTGTTTTTATGTTTCTGTTCATCACTGGTCTCTCGCTATATTACACCGCACACATTACACAAATACAGCCTACTCAGAACAAGAAGTCTGGACATGAAGTCTGGAAATTGATGTAAGCCTGGAGGTGAAATGTTTTCTAGAAGTTTTCTGTGTCCTTTTTCTGATTGTGCTAAAATACAAATTATTAACAGTTAGCTTATGTTCCTACTAGCTCCCTCCGCCCCTCCAAGGAACATCATCTGGCTCTGCCAACCCTACTCACAAGGTAAACCCAGTCCAGACTGTGATTCCCCGCTGGTGGAGTGAGCTGCCTAAGCCGATAGGAGCAGCAGAATCCCTCTCTAACTTCAAAAACCAACTGAAGACTCATCTGGTCTCAGAGCATCTCCTTTCCTAATGCATTATCTATCTTCTTGCACGACTCTTACATAAAGATTTAGCGCTTACAAAACTCTCCTCTGGTTCTCACACTGTCCTGAAACTTGAATGTTTCCTCATATTGGAAGTTAATAATAATATTATAATATAATAATATTATAATAAAAATGTAATAACAGCTTGGGTGTAACAGTTTTCAACCAGTCAGATTGTGCCACCTGATTGAACTTTTGTATAAATGCTAATAAACACAACCCTGCTAGCATTCGTGTAACTATTACCCCAGATGTTGAGCAAGCTTTTTTATTTGAAGACTGCCTGCAATGTTTCAATCTGCCCTGCTTCTGCTGGAGCCAGCTAGGAAAAAAATCCAAACAGCTCCCCAAAAACCCAACCCGAAATTTTTAGAAGTTCTTACCGCCTTCACCACCAGATGGCGCTTTTCCTAGTGAGTTCGATTAGTCTGTAGCTCCCAATCATTGTCATGGCAATGATCCCTTTTTGATGTTTTCCTTCACACACCCGAGAAGCCCAAGTGGATCATCTAAATCAGTTAATGAGTTTAACAAGGTGTCCTAGACAAGACGCAATGTTTGGAGTCACCAGGACTGGGATGTCAATGTATTGTTAGCTTATGTCAATAAAAATTGAAAGTACTGGAAGCTGAAATATTGAAATGATAGAGCATTAAATGTTTGATGTATCTGCAGCGCTACACCGATCCTCTAACCTTTAACTCAGCCTGAGGCAGGACAGCCCTAGCTGAGAAAAGATTCTTCTGTAGTGACAATCAGTCACAGCATACCCCATTTTCATCAAATTTTCACCCTGACTGAGATTACGGTATTGTTGCTAATGATTAAAGCTACTGCCTGTATCTAGTTATTGACCTAAAGTCAAGCCAAAGGCCAGTATTCAATATTAAGTGTTTCTGTTTGATGTTCAGGGTCAATTATGTACATGTTCACTGATTAAAAACTTATAAAGACAAAAGACAAAAAGCCTAGGAGGCCTAGCAGAGCATGACCAGGGAAGATGTCCAAGGTCTAGTGATGTCTGTGGGTTACAGACTCTGGACATCAATTACAGCCAAAAGAAACAACAAACATGACCAAATTACTTAACAATGTAATAATCTGTTCGGCCACATCCGATCCCCTGACACTGGGACTGACAGGAAAGTGATCTGGAATTAAAACTGACATTCTGTATCTTAAATCCATAGTCACTCGTTTCAGATCCACCAGTCTGGTTCTGGAGCACAGAACCAAGACAACTGAACAACTGCCTGCGGATCAGTAGCCATTTCCCCTTTGGCTCTCTGATGGACACGAGTGGACTCTTACAAAGACTTTTAACTCAAGCAGACTTGGCCATCACCTGCTTCCATTGAAGTGAGGAGAGGGAAGTGTTAATGAAATTCCCTTTCATGTTTCAGGTGGGTGTTTGAAGGTTAGAGCAGTGAGTCACTCAAAAGAACCTTACATGTTTCCTCTTCTGTAGGATTTCCTGTTCTTCTTACCTTTGTTTTTTTATTTTTGAAGGTCCTTTGGACATGTGAGTTTGGACAGGACAGTGTCTTGTGATCGAGGCCGAAGTGTTATTTGTATACATACACTCACTGGCCACTGATTAGAACCTCCACCTTGTAGTTCCCTTACGCTGGTGGGTATGAGGCAGCTAGTGACCTTGTGGTTTGGGAGTTGCCCTTGTGATCAGAGGGTTATGGGTTTGAATCCTTCACTGCTAGTGGCAACATTGAGGTTCCCTTGAGCAAGAGACCATCCCCGGGCTGCTCCCCAGGCGCTGTGTTCCTGGCTGCCAACTGCTTCACTTGGTGAATGGGTTAAATACAGAGAAAGAATTTCATGTCACTGTGGTCCTGTAATTAGAAACTGATCAAAGATGGATGGGGTAGAGCAAGGATGACTGCAACAACAGTGCAGCAACAATTGGACAACTGTTATTGTACACCCATATAGAGGAATAAGGAGATAAAAGTGTCTAACAAAGTGGCTAGTTAGAGGAAATAGAAGGTATGGATTTTGAATAAAATGACCAGTGAGCGGAAGTAGAAGGAATATATTTGTGATAAAGTCGCCAATGTGTGGAAACAGAAGATATGTGTATTTTTTAATAAAGCGGCCAGAAAGTAGAAGTAGACGGTAGTGTTTCTAATTACGTGGCCAGTAAGTGGAAGTAGACGGTAGATGTTTCCAATAAAATGGCCAGTAAGTGGAAGTAAAAGGTAGCATTTCCAATAAAGTGGCCAGTAAGTGGAAGTAGAAGGTAGCTTTTCTAACAAAGTGGCCAGTAAGTGGAAATGAAAGGTCAATGTTTCTAATAAAGTGGCCAGTAAGTGAAAATAGAAGGTAGGTGTTTCTAATATAGTGGCCAGTAAGTGGAAGTAGAAGGTAGTGTTTCTAAGAAAGTGTCCAGTAAGTGGAAATAGAAGGTACGGGTCTCTAATAAAGTGGCCAGTGCTTGGAAGTCGAAGGTAGGGGTTTTTGATAAAGCAGCCAGTAAATGAACAGGAGTCCTGGGTTTGTTTCAGTGCTGTGGGAGTTCCTGAACAGCAGGGGGAGTGATATAACTGGACAAGAAGTGATTACATTCCCAGCACTGCCTGCCTGGATCACACATAACCTTGACCTATGCTACAAAATGTAGCAGAGCCATTGAATATGTATTAAATAGTATTAATATACTGGATATCTAAATTCCAGTGAGGTATTTTTGTAGGTCTGATCCACAAAAAGTTATAAGTGAGATTGTTGGAATAGCTTGTTTTGGAGCAGTGCTAAATTTGACATTTGTAGACATGTAGACAATGTCAGTAAAGTTATGCCGAGTTTTGCTGCGTCCCATGAATAAAATTATGCCATTCTAATAGAGTGATGAGGAATGATTGAGTGGTAATTGTTTAAATGACTGTACTGATACATGTGTCCTGACAAGTCATTATTGTTCCTTACAATCAAGCGTAAGTGTGTCATCTCTTCACAGTCTGTCATTGGGGGGAAATATCAAAGGCAGTGAAGCTGAAAATGGCTATATGGCAGTTCCTTTAGATCTTGATTGCGTTCCTCAGGCCTCTATGAGAGCAGCGCTGAGTGTTTTCCTCAGGCTGTCTCCACTGACAGATACATTTACATCCAGAAATTGATTTACTGTAGACTTCGTCCAGTGTCATCAATCATTCAATTCGTAGTGCTGAATGGCCAAAATTACCTGTTCACCGCGGCCGCTGGAATACCAATAGCAGCCGGAGCCCCGTCTGAAAGTCTGAGAGTTCAGGCCTGATGTTTCTGTCTGTCCGGAGCCTCAGTCAGGTCAGAACATGCAGAAAGGAGCTCAGGTCAGTTCTCAGGATTTAAGGGCTGCTCAGACTAGGCCATCATTTTTTATGAATGCTTTTTAATATTTCTTAACAAGGCTGATATATTCCTAGTTTACTACTGTCTTAATGTATTTCCCCTTCTTTCCCTTCCTCTCTTTCGTTTTGTTTTATGTCTGTTTTTCTTTTGTTTTGTCTCTTTCTTTCTTTTTCTTTTTCTACCTTCCCTCCTTCCTTCTTTTCTTGTTCCTTCCTTTCTTTCTTCCTTTCTTCCTTCCTTCTGTTTTTCTTTCTTACTTTCTTTTTCTTTCTCAGAACCTCAACATACAGCAAATACAGTAATTAAATACAGTAAATATATTATTTAGTTTAATTGAATATATGATGTTTATTTATTGTTGTTCCCATACATCCACAACCCATTATGGAACCTCTGTTTTTAAGAGTGTAACAGTGTTTTGTTGTTTAGAAATAATCACAAATAATGAATAGAGAATATTAGTCCTGTATTGCATTATTAGAACTCAACTTGAGGTCTAGACCTCAACTATTTTATTATTTTGCTATTTGTTTTCTCCATAGAAGCTTCCTGTTCATTTTAACAGCACTTTAAATGCAAGGCTAGTACTTTCTCATTATTTCCCTTATAATTAGGGCAGCCCATGAATAATCTTGGTTTTATATTACGTTATTGGACCACAGAGCACTTTTTCCTGTTGAGACTGACTCACAGTAAAGTGTGTTGGCCTAAATCTGTAAACATCTTTCCCAGAGTGCCTGTATTTATTGGTTTAATGTGAAGGCCGTAGCAGAGTGTGAGTGCTGCAGGTATTAATATGAGCTCAGGGCAGGTGTGTGTGTGTGTGTGTGTCTGTCTCTCCGCCTCCTCTCTCTCTCTCTCTCTCTCTCTCTCTCTCTCTCTCTCTCTCTCTCTCTCTCTCTCTCTCTCTCTCTCTCTCTCCCTGTGGCCGTGTCTCATCTCCGTCCTCATCAATATGCGGCCCGCCGCAGAAAATTAATTTTATTAAAGGCCCTCAATTCCCCCTCGCCGGGCCTCTCTCTGTTTAAGCATCTTTTTAGTGTATGATTAGCGCTCGTTTCCCCAAACCTGGGCCAGGAGTGGCGGCTGGGTCGGTGAGGTCAGCCCGCTGAAAGAGAGCCACTTCATTGTGCGGTGACTGGACCATAAATCATCGACCATTTTCTATAAATCACGGCAGATGGCAGGGAGCGAGCGGGGGCCCGTGGGAGCCACGTCGGGCCCCTGTGCATGCTGGGAAAGGCCGGAGCGGACCGGGCTGTGGCAGACGCTGGCCGTGTAGGAGGTCAGGAGCGCGGGACGGGAGTGAAGGGAGCGTAGGGAGAGCAGGGAGGCGGCAGTGATGAGATGCAGAAGCCGGAGGTCCGAGAGAGCCACCTCTGCAGTGTTTAACGTGTCTTAATCGGCCTGATTAATATGTATGCGCTCGCCTCCCGCCGGCCCAAGTGAGGCCTGTCAGACTGACATTAGAATGTCTCGTTGTTGAGGAAAGGGGGGTTGTGGGGGGTTGAGCCACCGGTCCCATCATCCATTTTGATTATGAAGATGTAATTGAGCCGAATATGGGCTGTAATGCAGTCACAATGCAGTGAAGTCTCAGGCACTGCCAGACAGGCCCAGAGTCATTATCCCAGCTGCGGCCTGATCCACAGCTCTGTCTGTCCCACTCAGGACAAAGCATTTAACTCCTTACCTCAAATATACCTGAGCAACCAAAGTGTTAGATTTTACTTCTTCTCCATTAACACTTTAACTTGCAGAGGCCCGTTCCTGCCAGGGAATTTCTCTACTTCTGACTCACTGTCTCAAAATACTGACATGCTCTATTGAAATAATGATTTGTTCTCCTAAATAAACACTTAATATCTCATAACATTACTAACACTGCAATAATTACTTTCTCTCAAAAATATATTGTCACAGAGAGTTTTCTAAAGAAATAAATCATTATAATCATTATTTCAAGATACTAAGTTGATGGCATGGGCTTAAATATGAATTACTTTTGTAACTTTGCTGTTCTTAATTAATTCGTTGTAAACTTCTTGACATGGAGCCTGTGGTAGATTTAGCCTGCATTGTTCAGTCTTCACTAAAAACGTGTTACTCGTTGTGCTTATTATTCAGTAACTGTGTAAGTGACGAAGTTATGAGGGGGAGAATGTTTGGGTAGGTGGTACATACACATGAATGCGGGACCCAAGGTTTCCAGGTAGGTGAGACACACTCCCACCTGTCCTCATGGTGTAAAAGAAAAGAGAACCAGTCCACCTTCTTCCATTGCTCCACAGTCCAATGTTGATGCTCACAGGCTTATTATAGGTGCTTTCAGCGGTGGACATCGCTCAGGATGGGCACTCTGACTGGTCTGCAGCTACACAGCCCCATACAGAGCACGCTGTGATGCACTGTGTGTCTATCATAGTTTGCTTTGACTTTTTCAGCAGCTCTTCAGTGAGATCGGGCCAGACGGGCTTGGCCTCACTCCCAGGCACATCAGTGAGTCTTGGGCACCCATGACTCTGTCGCTGGTTCACCGGTTGTTCTTCCTCTGACCAATTTTGGTAGGTACTGACCACTGCCTTTCAGGAACAAAGGGTCAAAGTTGTCGAAGTTGCTCCGATCTTTAAGCCCATTTTCTTGCTTCCAACACGTCACCTTCAAGAACTGACTGTTCATTGGCTGCCTACTATATGTTGTAGTTGATTGGTGTAATCACTGTGTTCATGAATATTTCAAGGAGGTGTTGTTGTGCTGTTGTCGCTGTGTACTTTCTCTTCTTTTCTCACTACTTTGGCTATGAACAAACACGACCCTGAGTAAGACGGCCTCATGTGTCATCACTTTGTCATTCTGTAGACCCAGGCTTCTCAACCACTGGGCCGCGAATCTAAAATCGAGACAGGCTTTTGGTCCGCAATAGGTTATTTAATATCATCTAATGCGAAAAGGTTGAGAACCATTGCTCTAGACCTCTTTATGGTCGGTGGACATAAGATATTTACACACCAGCTGGGTTCTGCAGAGTGCAGGTATTGTATATATTGACATCCCATACCTCACGTATTGTCTGTTCAAACTACAGTGGAAAATTCATCTGAAGCAGTCATTATCATTTTGCTGATTTATATTCTTTAGGGCCATAACTGGACATACTGTGTTCTATACTAATAATAATAGTAAATGAGTAATCTCACAACTATTTTAATTAACAAATACCTGTAGATACCCTATTTTTTATTACACTGAGAAATCACTGAGCTGATTCATTGAGAATGTAAAATTTTAATGATTTTTTGAGGATCAGGACAAACAAAAAGATTTTTGGTATTTTTTATAAATGTATTGTATTTTAGTAGATATCCTATAAACTTCTTGAAAATGAAAAAGAAACACATACTTTTTGAGGCTTGTCATGAAAATGTCCCATAAAATATCTCTGAATTACAGTCCCCCCTTCCTTTTCAGCTCTTTTTATTTCTGATCATATTTAATATGAACAGACAAATGAGGTTCAGCTGGAGGTAAAATATCTCCTGGCAGTCTTTTAAAACTGACCATCCAGATTGTTCCTGTCCTGTTTTACACCTACAGCATCTTCACTGTAAATTACAAACGTACACATTTAGCTGATTGTTGTGATAATATTTGTGCTGAAGGACTCATCAGTGCCTCACTTCAGCATGTTTTAATTCACATTTAGGGCACAATTTAATGCACACTTTATTGCACAATGACTGCTCATCTGCTGAATTTAAAAACGAACAAACATAAAATGTTTGTGCAAAATTCATGTTTAATTTTTTTTCTCTGAATCATTTATTTGTGTTCAACTCAGCACATAAATACACACAAATACGCCAAAAAAATCATATTTAAGTTGTAATCAGTGATTGCTCTTGCTTTTATAATGACTCATGAGATATGGACAAGCACGACTCTGAGTAAGACGGCCTCATGTGTTTGCATTTTGTCATTTTCTCTAGACTTCTTTATGGTCCGTGCACATAAGATATTTACACACTAGGTGGGTTCTGTAGGGTGCAGGTATTGTCCATATTCACACTCCATACCTCGCTTTTTGTGTTCAGCTCAGTTCTTTAATACACACAAATACGCAAAAATGTCCTATTTAAGTGTGTTCTCTCTGTGTGTACTTATTTTCACACAGAAAATCAACAAATGATGTATTTTTTAAAACTGCATCAACATTCCATTCACAAAACACTCACTGGTTTTTGCTGTTAAATTCATGCAAATAATGGTCCATATCCAAAGTCTCCACTAGAGGGTGCATTTATGCTGATTATTTGGCTCTTTGGAAAATCTGAAGCCTGTTGCTTTCCTCCGGGGCTGAATAGAACAGTGCACACGTTTGAGGGCTTTTTTCTCTAGAAGAGAGAACTTTTGGTTCTTTAGAAAACACGTTTCAAACTTTTTGAGTGTGAGGTGACATGAAAGGGCAGCTGGTGGCCTGGTGGTTAGGGAGTTGCCCCTGCAATCAGAAGGTTGTGGGTTTTAATGCCAGGACTGCTAGTGGCACCACTAAGGTTCTCTTGAGTAAGATACAATCCCCACTCTGCTCCCCGGGCGCTGTGCTCCTGCCCGCTGCCTCTCTTGGTGAATGGGTTAAAGGCAGAGGAAGAATTTTGTGCTGTTCAAACTGGGTTCATATATGACAACACGGTCATTTTACTGTAAAATGGTACCAATTTAAGGGTGCTTCCTAGAACCTTTACATTATGTGGAGGTTCTTTAAACTGAGAAGATTCTCATTTAGAAAAAGCCATTAAAAAGGGACCAAAAGTGGTTCTCATGCCAAGAACTTTATTTTATATAATTTTGTCAGTTTAGATAAAATTGGCAATAGAAACGAGTTAAAACGTAATGTTCTGTTGGGTTTTTTGTGGTAGTGGGAAAGCTCCCTGCTCTCTGCAGTGCTGTGCAGTGCTGGGAGTCTCTCAGGGCCCCGCTGGCCCCGTGAACAATGAGTCTGGGGTGAGTGCGCTATTATTTAACAGCGGGGTAAAAGATGGCTTCCTCTGTGCCAGTGGATTTATGGCGATGTCTCAGGCTCAGGCCCGCGGCCCCTCTGATCTGCTTTTCCCTCTGTGAACCCTGACCCCTGGGGTCGTTAGGGACAGGCTGAGAGTGGCTGCGAGCGCTGGCGCTTAATCAGACGCTTTATTTACCGCGAGCTGGGCCTCAGCCCAAAGCTCACTCACATCTGGCTGGAATTGCCACCTCTGGTAATTACGCGCGATTTCTTTTGTTTGTTATTGTTTGTTTTGCCATCCATAAATGGCGTCTAATGGTCAAGGCTCGTAAATCACGGCCAGGGGATGGACCACGGACCCTTTTATGTTCGGGAGGGAAATGTCCTCATTATGCCGTACCGTGCCGAGCAAAATGAGCAAAAACGTATTTTCAACCGTTGCGATTTTTCTGCTTAACAAACAATCCACGATTCAACAGATTTCAGTCAGACTCGGATGTTGCAGTGATTTTTTTTCATGTTCTCACTCAAGATCAAACAAAAAATTGGCAATTTTTGGGACAGTGACCTTTGCTTAAATTATTTACAATACTGACGAGTGCTAGCATCACTGCACTGTCTGCTCATTTATCGTATTTGATTTCAGTTTCACTTTGATGTAACGTTCATTTCTTCGCTCACTTGCTCCAAAAGCAACTTTTCATTCGCTGGAATTCTTTGTTACCCTGTGAAATGAGAGACAGAAAAAGGGCGAGAGAGATCATCATAAGAGCAAGAGCAGAAAAATCTAAATTCAATTGTCACTTTTTTTTGGTAAGGGTCAGCGATTTCAGTGACATTTAAATGTATTTTTTGTTCCGTTACTCAGACTGCAGCGTTTTATGTGACAACACTCTTCTAGCGTTACTAGAATTACTCGCAATTGCTAAGATTGTTTGAATAGACTTCAATAGACACAGTTCACCTATAAAATGGGAAAACAGGAAAAAGAGGGGTGGGAGAGGGGTTGTCAAATGGAAGGAGAAGGAGAGTAGAAACAGGCTGTTCAGCATGATTCCACACACGTCAGGGATTGTGCACATCCATGTATTCCTCTGGTAGATCACACTTAAAAGAAGACCAGCCCCATTAGCCTCTTCATTCTCTCTCTCTCTCTCTCTCTCTCTCTCTCTCTCTCTTTTTTTCTCTCTCTCTCTCTCTCTCTCTTTCTGTCTGTCTGTCTCTCTCTCTCTCTCTCTCTCTGTTCATGTCCAGCTGGCTCCGCACCAGGGCTTTCTCTCCCCAGCGAGAGCCCTTCAAACGTTCGCTTAGAAAAGGACAACTGAGGCAAATGTTTCCAGCCCTTGGCTGCCTAATGAACATGCAGCCTCTCCTGGGCTGCAGAGCCAGCGCTCCACCAGTTCAGAGGGAACACTGCTACAGGACATGAAACAGGCCGGCGGGACGTCCCACGACGGCTCAGACGGGATGGGATCTGCAGGGCGGGTGCCTGGCTCTGTAAATGCGATGCTGTTTGAATTATTTGTATTGTCTGCCCTTATTAGTCCACATCGTTGTATTTAGGCTAGAAATCCGTCGTTCCAACACTGAATAAGATAAGAATAAGGTGTGTATGAAGTTCTGCTCTTCAAAACAGCTGCGACTGAACAGCTGAACAGAGGCTCCCTATGGCGTGTATCCCTTTTTTGATTACTTTGTCTTGTTCATAATATTGCACTTAGTCAGTACAAGAGGAGGTGTGTTTTTAGGACTTAATTTTGATTCAAGGAAAACCACATTTTCTTGCATTTAAAAAAAAAAAAGAGGTTGGTACAATATGCAATCAATCGCTGTCGAAGTTTCAAAAGATAACAGGCACAGCCCAGTGATTGCAGTCCATCTAAAGAGACTTTGATGAAAAAACAGTGATCAGAATTGAATGTTTCAGACCAGACTGCCTTTTTAAGTAAGGCACAATGCAGGACAGGGCAAAATCATTCATTTTTTAAATAATTAATACTTTAACAATACCATGTACCATTTACACAATTTACAATTCTTTGACAATTTCAGGAAGAACAGACTGGACGAAATGTTCCAAAACCTAGTATCTTGTTTCAATAACTTGTAGTTAAAGTCGTGTTTCCCCCTTTTCCTCTAAAATTATTTTATAACATACAACATTTCAGTCTGATGTTATGCCAGTCTTGAATGCCCTGTCAAAAACTGTCCCTTCTATAAAACAGGGATTCTTTGGGTGGTTGGAAAGTGGCGTTGTAAAGATAAAAAATGACCAGTTTTGGAACATAAAACCAAAGACATAAATATATAATGTGTGGACTTTAGGGACAAAAACAAAGTAAAAGCAAAATGCAAATATGGGCCCTGTAATTGTTATTGCTGTGCTTCTAGTCTTTTTTAATATTACGGAAAAAATAAGCATTCTTTTCATATTTGCCATTGTTTTTTCAAGTGCAGGATACAAAAGATAAACAACGTAGCTGAAAGGCAATTAACAATATATATTTCTATATAATAAATGACATAATTGCAAAACTACAAATAATTATGTAATGTGCAGCGTATTGAATGGCGGAAAATGAATTCAAGACCTCTAAGGGATACACAGGCCTGGATGGCCGTGTAGGTGCTATCTGTGCTGGAATGCTAATGAAGGGAGCAAATGTGGGCCATGTGTGCGGAGGTCAGCCGGGACGGATGGGGCAGTTTCAGTAATCTGTAATAATCCACCCCGCACTGAACACAGTCCAGTAAATCAGATCCCATGCTATCTGCATTAGCTGTCCACTGACAGGCAGAGTGGGACGGGGAGAAGGTGGGAAGAGCAGGAGACGATGGAGGAGGAGAACTTTCTGGAGGTCAAGGACAGGAGGAGGAGGGGGCGGCTGGTGTTCTGAAGGTGGAACGATCCCTCTCGCTGTAGCAGCCGCGGGGCCGGCTGTCAGGGGCCCGCACCCGCCGGCATTAATGCAAATTACAGTCCGATAATTTAATAACTCCGCCAGCTTGATCTGTCCTTTTTATTACAATTATCATCGGCCAGGGGGTTGCGTTCCATCATCGCAAAATAAACATCATCTATCATCCTTGCCCGTGATTAGCCTGTGACAGGCCACGGGAACCGCTTTGCATAAAAGAGGCCCTAATGCGGCTCGGCCGAGGGGCCACGGTCCCACTCGATTTTTCACTCTCCCCAGATTAGATGTTGTCGGTCGGTGTCCGACACAGGCCATAATCAGACTGAAGCCAAGTGTCTCATCCAGTGGTGCAGTCTAGTCTGAGTGTGTATACTGTCACTGGCCCACTCTCAAATTTACTTGCAACCTACACGTCTAATTAACCCATAAAGTTATCATCGGCCATGATAAAAGCGCAGCGCAGTTGAAGGTCATTACACTGAATAGAAAAACACTGTAGAAACTGAGGATTCCAAACTTTTCTCTCAAAACTGTTCAGACAGAATTTATTTTAAACATAAATGCAATTCATGACAGTGTGACTATGTTACATGTTTTGATATAATCAAAATTCTAAAGGGGATTTTATGCCCCATGCAATCGGCAGGACACTGTTAACAAACAGGCTCTTCATTAGGGGCTGGACAGCTAGCCATTCAAATAAGTAGCCGTATGGTTGACTAGTCGTCAAATAAAAGTCTTCTTGTAGTCTGGACATCAGTGAAAAGCATTTTTTAGCAGCTTGCTTGCTTGAGTTTTTGTTCTATTTACAATTTGTTCCACAGTTGCACAGACAGCCCAATCTAAACTGCAGCACGCATTTCAGAATCGACTGCTGGGCGTGGTTGTGTGTGTCCGTGTGTCTGCCCTGTGATTGAGTGGCATCCTGTCCATGGTGCTTCTACACCTTTTAGCCTATTAGTGCTGGGACTGCATCTTCAAGCATATAGTTTATAACCATCGCCTTTGGGCAGCTGGTGGCCTACTGGTTAGGGAGTTGCCCCTGCGATCAGAAGGTCATGGGTTTGAATCCCAGGACTGCGAATGGCACCACTGAGGTACCCTTGAGCAAGATACCATGCCCATGCACTGCTCCCCGGGCTCTGTGTTCCTGCCTTCCCGCTGTTTCACTTGGTGAATGGGTTAAATGCAGAGAAAGAATTTATTTCTCTTCACACTGTGTGCTGTGGTGTGTTCACATATGACAAATGGACACTTTACACTTTAACTAAAGAACCTTTGAATAATCTCTTTGAAGAAGGATTTTGACCATATTCTGTCCTCACTAGAGTCAGATGGGCAGGCTCCAGTATAAATTAAATGTCAAGTTAAAACTTACCACGCAGAGCCTGATTTAAGGGATTGTTTGTTTTATACTTTTTGCATTTTTTTCCAAGACCACAGGGAGCTTTTTTAAAGGCCCCATATCATGGAAAAGTTTGATGTAGTATTTAAAAACGGTAAATGTTTCAAAGCCAACCCCTCCCCAATCCGTACTATCCACATGAGGAAAATATGGTTGAAAAATAAGCCTGTTTTGCATTCAGCACTTTTGCAGCCCCGCCCACTTATGCTGAACTCATAAGGAGTTATTCAGTCCCGAGTGTTTTTCGAATCAGGCCCAATACAGGCCAGCCAATCAGATCAGAACTCCATAGATCAGACATAAAGGCACAATAACAGAAACGGTTCAGCTGCAAAAGACAAAGAGCGGTTGGAAAACGATGTAAAAATGAATGAAGGTTGTTTTTGCTAGATAAAACCACACAAGGGGAGCTCAAATGGGGGTGGCTACTTTAAAAACTCTGAAATTGAGACTGTCTCCACTGTTGTAATAAAATGTGGAAAGTGACTCTGTCCAGTCTCCTCAAGTCTCTTATTAGCTTTGGAAAACTATAGCTTATTAGTGTGTTTGTTTGAATGCGCCTGCTAAAAGACGTTTCAGTTTTGTATTCTAGGAGAAAATGAAAGGGAAAGTTTTTCTTTTTTAGTTTCACTCTGGCCTCCCAGCGTTCTCTTGTTTTGTTGTTGTTGTTTTCTTCCAAATGGGAGAACTATTAGATGTTAAGGTGCTCCTTATTTACTGGGTTTGTGTTGGTCGTAGTTGTTTTAATCCCTGGCTTTAAGGCTCAACAGCATTTTTTGGTGCTGTTGGGGCAAAGAGACGAATCAAACGCAGACATATACACAGTGGGCAAAGGAGACATCAAGTGTCTTTGTTCTGAGGGCCTGTATGGCTTTGTTTTGAAATTCTGAAGGGGAAAGGTCTTCCTACCCAGAGCATTTCTTTCTCTCTCTCTCTCTCTCTCTCTCTCTCTCTCTCTTTCTCTCTCTCTCTCTCTCTCTCTCTCTTGCTCTCTCTCTCTCTCTCTCTCTCTCTTGCACTCTCTCTCTCTCTCTCTCTCTTGCACTCTCTCTCTCGCTCT
>JBBPCX010000038.1:1629511-1642015 GCA_037974365.1 Hydrocynus forskahlii
TTTAACCCTGAAGTCATTATATATATATATATATATATATATATCTATATATATATAAAATTCAATCCTCATAATGTTTTCCCACATATCTTTATTCCTTAGAATTAAACAGGCTGTATTGATTTACTGTGCCTTTAAGACATACAGTATATATGTAAATGAGTTTCATTCTGATCGGCTGACCTGCCTTTGCTTCATTCAAAAATGAGTCTAGGCTGAAAAACATGCCAAAAAGGGTCCGACTGAACTCTTAAAAGGATTAGTGAGTCAAAGGTATTTGGAAACATGGTTGGGGCATCGCAATCATCATTTCAAAATGGACTGTTTAAGGGCCCATATTTGGAATGTATATGAGAAAATGTAACAATGTTTTTTTATAGTATAAAACAAGTAAGTTTAGTTTACCATGATGTGGACGCTTTTATGATGGGTTGTTGAGCTGAATCAGGCATCAGAAATGCTCCCTCTGGCACTTCTGCAGCAGGTCCAGTGGCTTTCACTGTCCGGCCAAGGTTCTGGACGCGCCCTTTGGCCTTTTTTTTCCCCCTCTGCTGTCCCGCATCCTATGGGAGGCCGGGAATGTTTTCCCACCTATAATGTGTGTGTTTTACACCTCAGAGTGCTAAAAGCCACCAGCACTCTGTGAGGTGTGGAGATGCTCTGAATTTAACTGAGAGGAAAGTTTCATCTTCTCAGAGACTGGCTGCACGAGTGAGGTCGTGCGTGGGAGTTGCGTCTGCTGTGTGTGTGTGTGTGTGGGGGTGTGTGTGTGTGTGTGTGTGTGTGTGAGTGTTGAGCATGGATCTTTACACAAGTTTTAAGGCCCATAGGAAGCTATTCTAAACTCTGGATCAGCATCGACAGCCCAGTTTGTAGCTTTAGTAGTGCAACATGTTCCATCTGTACAAGGATCCTGACGTACACTGTTGTTAACCAGCGGTGTTTTACTCACAGTTTATATGCTAAACAGCTTTTAAACAATATTTTATGATCGCTGGCTGTATAAACAGATTTCCCAGCTTATAACGTTGGCCCTGCTGAATTAATGAGACGTATAATAAACTAGTGAGGAACGCGGCAGACAATGGATGCATAAGCATTTCCACTTGTTTGATGAGGTTTTCAGCATTGGATTAAGGACCATTTATCACTGGAATAAAATAATATCCTTGAAAAAGAGCAATGAAAAAAATGATCTTTTTAGATCAGAATGGATAATGTGCATCACAGCGGCTTTTTATCACAATCGTCCCTTTAAGTCCCAAAAACAGATGGCACGTTATTCCAAAGCAGATGCTATTTTGCATAGAACCACCACATGAATATTTATGCTTAATTATTTTGTGACACTGACGAACCTGTAAGCGCTGAGATGCTTCACACAAGCCGCCCTGTAACCCCAGCTAGAGGCACAGCCTGCTGAGGCCGCTGCCAGCGCTAATACCGACCGCATGGTCTGCCTGGTGGCGCCTCTGGAAGTGCATGGTCGCGCTCTTGACTCGTCCATGGTTTAACAGTTGGCGGCATATGATTTTTATATAGACTTGTGATATTTATCCTTTTATTCTAAGTGAATGCCTGTCATTATGGATCTGTAAGGACTGTTGCTTAACTGAACTGTCCAAAACCGGAGATGACTCAGTTTTCTTTAGGAACATACCCGCGCGTACATGTATGAACAAATGCAAGCGGCACCCGCGTGTACACACATGGGTCCACACATACCCACAGAAACACTTTCTCTTGAAAGCTCTATCTTCAGATCTCCTCCTGTTTTGATAGGCTCCAGTGGGCTCCTGCTCAGGTGACATCGTGGCTCTCTTGTGAATAACACTCTCAGAAATGCTCTGCTGGTGTTTGTGCTGGTCTCTGAAGAGCCCACATTCTCCACTTCTTTGTGTTTTAGGTCCACTTGCAATGACAGTAAACAAGATTTCAGGTGCTTTGTATTAAAAGTATTTTAAAAGTTGGATTTATTTATGATCATTATATTACATTTATTTATAATGATATATATATATGTATTTATGATTGTTGTTTTATTGTTATATATCATGTTAAATACACTATAATAACGTGATATACAGTACTGTGCAAAAGTCTTGCAAATTAGAAAAAAAAAGTCGTTTTTCATCAGCGTGTGATCATTTAATGTGTCTTTCTCCTAGCTTATTTAACATTAGAATAAATGCAAACAAAGAAGAAAGCAGAAAGAAAGTATCAAGATTTGTTTTGAGGAGAACACAGGTTCGGTTCCAGATTCCTCCTCGGTTCCTCCAGCCGCTGTCTGGATCTGTGAAATTCCATCAGGAGCTAATTTAATGAAGGACTGACTGAGTCAAACCAGGTTTATGCTGGAAACTGCAAATAATACTGGACTCCACGATGTATATACTATACATAAAATCACAATTTACTGTGTACTGTTATTTGAATGATTTCTTTTTAGTTTTAGTTAGTAAATTTAGTAATATCAATGTGAAAAAAAACACTGATTGCCCATCTAAACTATTTAAAATATTTAAAATATTTCTAAAAATCACTCTATATGTAAAGAACTGTATGGGAGTGTGTGGTATGTTCAGTTTAGTTCTGTTGTATTATTTTAGAAAAGCAATGAGAAATAGAAAGCAGTTTAATGCAGCTCTGAGAACACTGGCCCTGTTCACTCAGATCAGGTCTGCCATTGTTCACTGAAACAAAATCCTCTTCTAGATGAGGAATGTTTCTAAATACGGGCCTAGGGCCTTCAGTCGGGGGTTTTGATCCTGCCTCAGCATCACAAATACCCCTTTTACCTTTTTTTTGTCTTGTGTGTGCACCAGCAAAGGCTTATAGTCTCTCTTATAGGGGACAAGGTTCACGTTAGAGGCCGGGTCTGAATCTGAGGTGTTAGTGCTGCTCTCAGGTGAGGGTGTGTTTCCTGCATGGGGGCTCCGGGCAGGGCGGGATATATGGGGGCCTGCCATCATCAGCAGGGGGTGGAGTGGGGGATGGGGGGAGTACAGCTAGGGCAGTTTGTCTGCAGCTGGGCTCCATTTCTGTCAATTTAAAGCTCCCCACAAGAGCAGAGTTAGCATTCCACCTAAAGCTGTCCCATATGAGACTCAGCTGCAAACATACACACAAAGCACCCGCCCGCGCCCCCTCCAGCGCTTTGTCCTCACACAAACACACATCCACAAGCTCAGCAGGTACACTACACCCAAAAACGTGTCTTCGCCGGCTTTCTGTCTCTGTCAGTACTGTAGGTAACCCTGTTGTCTGTGAAGTGGGTTATGTAGGACCCCCCTCTCCAACTCTGCCGCAGGGTCCCATTCACTCCTGCTGACCTTTTGCGCTGCGAAATTATGCAGTAGGATATATTAATATTCACTGGAGCCAAACTCGTGACCCCTGAATGTTCGCAATGGTAACAGCCCTTCGCTCGGATTGGCTGCGCGGTGGTCTTATTATAATGAGGGAGGCCAGAAGTCAGTAGGACAGAAGTATGAGATATTAATACGCCTTATAAATCGCCCCCTGGGGGTTCTCGCCGCCCCTTTGTGCCACCAAGTGAGAAATATTCAAGTTTCTCGTCCTCCTCCAGAGTATCCGTCGCTTCAGTGTCATTCTGCTCAGCTTCTTTTCCTTTTTTTGCCTCTGGCCAATCTTTAAAACTGCGACTAAATGGCTTCGACGGAGAAGAGTGCCTTAGACGGGCAGAGCCAGCGAGGCTTTTTTGTCCGTCTGGTCTGAAGAGACATCTGAGAGCTGGGTGAAGCTCTTTAAATGCACGGCATGCTAGGAAAGCCGTTAGTCTGAGAGACAGGGTGTAAGAGCGTGTCCTCTCCGGGCCCCCCCGAGGCCTGCTGGTGTTGACGTGTCCTCGCTGGCCTGTGAAGGGATTTGCCTTGCAGTTCTGCCTCCTTCACATGTGGCATGCAGGAGGAAAAATGTACATTTCATTGATTTAATTCATTTGCTTTTCATTTTAAAGGTGATTGCCAAATCAGCACAGAGTTGTGAGCCCTTTGTACTAATGCTTGTAATTACAAGGCTGAAAATACATAAATACATAATTCAAAAAGGACTTTTTATAAGTAAAGAAGGTATATGTAACTAACAGAATACAACTAATAAGGTACAACATATTATCCACACTATTAATACCCAGCAGGCTTAATGTTTCCTAATTAACCTCAGAACTTTCTTCAGGCAGCTTCAATTCGGTGAGCCAAAAACCAATGCAAAAGACATTTTCAGAAAATAATGTGGAGACAGATAAATGGATGAAAAAAAAAAGTGGTGGGGACATGTCCCCAGCCTAAATGACACTGTTGCTGACTCACTTTTTACATAATTGATCGTAAGCGAGTAATCATGACAGTCCTAAAACCGGCCTTATCATATGTCATATCTGAACCCTAAAAGAAAAACATTTTATTTTATTTCATGTTACATCAGTAGCTCTACACTTCTAGCACAAATGATTCTTTATTGCACCAAAAAAGGTCGTTTGACCTAACAACTCTTTTCTGTGCTATTTAGAACTGTTTGAAAATGGCTAATTTATAACCAGTTTTCCATCATAGAAAGGGAACAGGGAACCATGCAAAGGACCAATTAAAGTTTTAATATGTTCACAGTTATCAGACTATGACCTTTGCAAAATCTAAATAATGAACCCGAATTCCCACAATGATAAATATACTGCATAGCTATAAGATACGTTCATGTGCCGAGGTATTTCTGGAATAGACACATGGAGTGAATAGACACATGGAGTCCAGGCGAAATGAGTGAATTGTGTCTGTACAAAAAAAACAGCACAAGTAATTTCAATGGGAATCCCTACATGCAGACCCACGCCATTGGTCCTGCCCACTTATTCTGGATTATTTTGGCTCAAAAGAAGGAACGGTCAGTCGTGTACTGAGCTGTGAAATGAAGTTATGTTATTTCAAACTGTATCTCATGGCGAGGGGAATTCCTGAGAACGGTATCACACTTAAAGGGGCACTTCAGTGAAAAATCCCTTTCACACAAGTCCACTCTTAACCCAAAAGCTAGTCTTGAGCCTCCGCTGCTCAAAAGAAGAGGAAGGCATGCGTCAAGACTCTTCTCAGTCTTTGCCCCGCAGTGGTGGAATGAACTCCCTCTTCCAATCAGATCTGCGGAGGCCCTCACTGTCTTTAAGCATCGTCTGAAGACCCACCTCTTCAAGGACCGCCTTGGTATCTAACTGTGCCTCTCGTTTCTGTTTATTTATTTCTTCCTCCCCATCCCCCCCCCAAAAAAAAAAACCCACAAAAGAAAAAAAACATACTCTTATCTCCATGGCTTCCTTACTTTTGCCTTAACTTCTGACTTTTCTTTGACAGGTGTACTTAGCCTGCAGTAACTTGGTTGGATAGCGGACGTTGATTTAAGTTTAGCTTTACAGGTTTAAGGAACAGATGTGGACCACTTGAGCACTGATGTACATCGCTCTGGATGAGAGCGTCAGCTAAATGCCGGAAATTGTAAATGTAAATGGAGCCTATCAGCCAAAACACGTTGTGAAATTGGCTTCATTACTTTTCCACGGGTGCTATGAGGCTAATACGCTGATGTTCAAAGCCCAAAGATCAGACAAAACATGGCTTGGTTGCTATACTGCATTTTGGTAAAGGATAAACTGACACCCACCTCTCGCTTGAAACTGATCTTAGAAGTGGAGTTTCCCAAGAATCCACCAGTTTCCCCCTGATCTGAGACGAGTTTTGCATTTCATAACTGATCCTATGTAAATACGTCTGTTCGGAGTTGTGCCACCGTGACACTGAGTGTTCCAGCCCCACACGGTGCCTGGCTGTGTCGGGACTGCCTCTGTGGGGTCAGATGAAGGTGAGCTCCTCACACAGATCACTGAGCTGAGATTAAAGCCCTCGTCTTGCTCTGAGGTGATTAAACACTGCCGCTCGGCCTGGATCACTCTCTCTCACACTGACGGATTGGCCCGGCCTGATGAAGCCTTGCTGGGGTCTCTTGTGCCCTGGTTTCTTCAGTAGCTGAAACACACACCCCCATGCTTCCTTCAGAGGCTCAGAGGCATCCTTCTTTCATCCTGAGGATTTCAAACGAGGCTTCCGTGATAATGTATCAGTCAGCTCACCCTGGCGCCTTCCCAAGGGCCAATCACAGCTGCAGCTTTCCATGAAGTCATCTGGATACAACCTGATTTCAGTGTGGAATTGAGCGAGGTGGACCATGTTTAGTCCATTTAAGCACGGCTGGAGCTGGATTAGTTTAAACCATGGAGGCCATGTAATATAGTTCGAAAAGATATTTGACTGCCCAGTTCACTCAGGATAAAGTATCTGCTTAATTTTCCCAAATGACTACGGACTGAAGCATCATAGCCGGGATGCTCAGGTCAGTTTTACACTACAGATGATAAACTCTGGGCTCTGAGTTCAGCCAATTACAGCCCAGTCAATTCACAGTTGTTTATGCCAAATAGTGAAAACTACACACACAGCGGATTCCTACTGGACTAAAATCCCTCCGCAGTAATTGCCGTCAAACTGTACTAACCACACACTCTGCAGATTCATTCTGGATTAAAAGCACTCTACAAGTATTACTGTGAGAGTGTCAGCGCTATACACACTCTGCAGATTCATTCTGGATTAAACCCACTCTACAATTATTACTGTTAGACTGTAACACTGTACATACACTGTAGATTTGATTCATACTGTGTTAAAATTATTCTGCAGTAACGAGTGCCAGATTGTAAAAACTGCATCCACTGCAGACTCATACGGGATAAAATCACAAAACCCATCAGTAGGCATTTAAGTTGATCCACCACAGCTAAACTAATGCAGCACCAATAGAACTTTGCTTGAATATTCTGGCATAACTAGCAAAACTTTGCACAGGCCACAAAATGGGTTAAACTATGGAAACGAATGTATGAAATGTTTGAAAAATGGGTTTTGATGTTTTTGTCCACCAACCTAGGTTATACTGCTGAAGGAACCACACAGACATCAAGGACAACAGCTGCCTGGCAGAGATCTGAGAACTTCCTCCCTGAGAACACACTTTCAGTAGTTCTGCTGCAGCAGGCCGGCCTGCTCCTCTGTGTTCTTCTGTGTCCTGTGTTCATATAATCAGAACTTCCTCTGGGTGGGTACGGGCGTTGTCCGAAGCCTCCATTAGCTCCTGATCAGAGTTTTCCATCTCTCTGAAGATGAGAGAGTTGTGTTTGGGAATAAATTAAGAGCTTCCTCATGGCTCATAGGCTTCTCCATGTTCTGTTGGCAACAATATACACAGAGTTTCTCCAACACTTTCGCAGTGGAAACAGCTGGAAAATGTAATAACAATCTGTTTTATTCCTGCCCCGATGAAGAGGAAGCCTCAGTGAAGACAGGAGGGAAGACTCAAACTGATTGGAAAATGAATTTTGTTTTTCCGTGGCAGGAACCGGGTCGAGTTGAAGAGAAATTTACATGATATTATTTTAATAAAAATGAATGACCTATCTAGGACTTCAGCATGTGATCCATCAATGCTGGCGTTACTGGTGAAAAACTGGGGCTGGGGGAGATCGCGAGAGAGAGACTTGGGCCTTGTTATTGGGTGACATAAGTAATAATGGTCATGCGGACAGCGCAGGGATAATGTAGGGGTTTTAGAAGTGGGACAGGGATGCAGAAAGAGGACAGCAGAGCCTGACTTTACAGCACAGCTCATTTCATCGCTTTCAGTGACAGTACATAATAACTACTGCATACACTTAACATACAAAAACTCACATTTATGGAATGGCTATAATGTGTCTTAAAGCATATTTGGATTTATTTTATATTATTGATTTATTATTTTATGTTTTATGTTTATTATACATACTTTGCTAGATTTTAATTCTCTGATGAACTAGTATTTAAATAAATAAAGTATTCAGAAAAAACATTTAAAAAGGCAAAAATGACATTTTCAAGCTGAGCATGACATTTTCTTTATGTGATTTTAATAACTGAATTCCATCTAAAACCAAAAAATTATTCTCCATATAAATACGTCTCCCAATGAGAACATGTGGAGTACATGTGTCCCTCATAGAAATGAAATACAAATCAATTTGACAATTTTTTTCAAGGGATCGTCTAAAAGGATGTCAAGTACGTAAAATCAATTTTTATTTTGCTGATTTTTACTCTTCCACTTTGTAGTCCAATAGAAATTAGCACTTGTTTGAAACTGCCTCTTTTCATTAAATCATGCTCATCATGATGCAAGGCATTTAAGCTGGAAATCCAGTCTGGTTCAAACAACACAGGATTGCACAGGATTAACTGTGTTTGTTTTGACTTTTTAGTGGCTCTTACATCTAACCCCTCAGTCCATTACAATTAACCCTGCCTACGGGGTAAACAGTAACACTTACCCTCCATCTGCTTTCAGCCAAATTATGCACAGACATCAGGGGCTCCAAATAAAGTACACATTTTAATTTGTAGGAGAGAGGTGTAGGTTTCTTGTGTACAAATATTATTAATATTGCTTACATACTTTTTAAGTGATCCCTAAAATATGTCTGGCTCTTCACTAAGTGGCGTTTTCTTTACATTTTTACATATTGTTGCCCTTAAATGTGCAGAAAAAGGAACATCATTGCAACAAATGTCACAGTCCTTATAGTTTGCATTGTAGAATATGTATTTTGAAGTAACAGACAATGGATAAAAGGAAGTTTTGTTGTTTTTGTTTGAATGTTGGTTTAGTAGATATCCAATAGATATATGAATATAAAAGAAAATCAAAAAGTCCTGGAAAGAAAAATGTATGATATACTTGTCTAATACTTCTTATGAAACTGATGGATGCTAGTGTTTTCTTAAAAGTTTCGTATGTGTTGAGCTGGTCTAACGTGTGTGTGTGTGTGTGTGTGTAGGGGGGAGCTGTCCTAACCCCAGTGTGTGTTAATTAGCTGCCTCAGCCTGGCTGTGTGCCGGGGGGCTGCCCGCGTGCTTAATTGATTGATTGGGCAGCATGTGTGTGTGGCTCCATGGCCTGCTCTCATTGCTCACCCAATCAGTCACTGCGCTGTTCACGCGGACAGCAGCACTACATTACAGCATCGTTAGCCCACCACTCCCCTGAGCCCACCGCTCTCAACACACACCATTACCAACTCCCACAAGTCTCTCTCTCTCTCTATCGCCTCATCCATCCGTCTCTATCTGTCCGCATCTCTCTCTCTCTCTCTCTCTTTCTCTGAGAGGAGCTCTTTAATGGACACCACTGTCCCATTTAAAGTTTCTGGAGAGATGCTGCTGAATGTGTGACAGTGTGCAGTTTTGGTATAAGACAGAGTTTATGAGCAGTGAGGTGTGACAGAAATGAAGTTTTTCTACATTTTCACATTTTCTACGTTTTCAACTGTAAGGCGACTGGATTAGCAGATTTTAGTACATTTTTGAAAACACAAGTATTTCAAAATGTAAATTTATATTCTTAAATATAATAGTCGAATAGTCCAGAGACACAACTACGACAGAGTCCTGAATTAATTTTAATTGATCTAATTATCCTCAGTCTCAAAAAAATGTTTAGATAAAGTTAACTGAATATATCAGAACTGTTTAAAATTGAGTATTTTGAAGATTTTATTTGAAGTTCTTTGGTCTGAAAAGAAAAGACACTCCGGATGCGAACCTTTTTCTTTCTTTCTCTTTCGTTTTTTTTTTTTTAGCAGACAAAATGTCCACATTCATTAATTAATTTCAAAGCTCATTTACAAGCAAAATGGGTGACAAACATGCAATTTGACCCCAGCCTTGATTGAGGATTGTATATTTGTTAGAGGATTGCCTTTTATTTCCAATGGGTGGAAACAATTTCATGATAAATACACTACGAAATACAGTGTACTTAAAATGTGCTTAACCCTGCCTTAATTTACCCCTGAAAATACACCAACCCCCTTCACTTGAATTAAGTGGCCATTCATTTGTGAACTGATCCCTTAATTTTATTTTAAAAGTGGATTTAAGGCATGATGGTGAAACCCCTTCATCTTAAACATAAGGCATTAATTTAGGAGGTTCTATTACTCATGGGACAATTTGAAAAAGTAAGAGGAAAATGTGCACTTTTCCCCTTAATTGTCCTTAATTTCCTGGAAATTAAGGTCAAAATGAAGGTAATTTTAAGAGGTAAAATTAAGGGGTTTGGTTTCGTAGTGATGTCACTGTGGCATGTGCCGGAGGTCTTTACTGAAGGAGTCCCTGTAAACCTGCAACAAATATATGTTACAATAGTAACTGTTACTTGCTTGATAGTACCATGTTTAAGCTACAGCTCCAATAAAATTTTCATATGTGCCGTCCTTGCTTGGCACTAACCTACAAATGGAACCTACCCAAGTAGCCTTCAGTAGTCAGTAGCCTTCAGGCTACGTTTCCATGTAGTGATGTGAATGACTGGCACATTGTGCATAATTAATGGCTAAATCACAAACTCAGTGTAAACAAAGTTACAAAGTTCATAAAAAGACTGGACTTAATTGTTAGTGACTCACAGATGTTTCAGTCTCTTTTTTAGTCTCGCCTTTAGCCAGCCTTCCACGTTTTTCCAAGTTTGATCAATATTCCCACTCACATCCCCACTCAATCATGTGGGAAGGGACTGTTATTTTCTTTATGCTCCAAATTTAGCCCTCAGACTGGAGGGTCACTGCAATTCTCAGAGTCAGAACAATGAAAAGAAACGCTGAGATTATGCTTTTCTATCAGAGAGCACAAAAATGAGAGGTGTTGACAGAAATCAGAAAAGTCAGTATAATCAGTATAGCCATGGTTCAGGCCTTCTCCATGAGCAACTAACCATTACCCATTAAAATTACATTAATTTTAACCTTAATTTCCCCACAGAAAATGAAGGAAAATTAAGGGAAAAGTGCACAGATTAAGGCTGATTAAGGGGTAAAACTACTGAATTTCCCTTACTTTTTCAAATTTGCTCCTTAAATAATAGAACCTCCTGAATCAATGCCTTAAATTTAAGATGAAGAGGTTTCACACTCATGCCTTGAATCTAATGTTAAATAAAATTAAGGAGTTGGTTTCACAAATTAATGGCCACTTAATTCAGTTGATGGGCGTTGATGTATTTTCAGGGGTAAATTAAGGAGGGGTTTAGCACATTTTAAGCACATTTAAATAATATGTGTCTCTAAGTCTCACATTTGCTCTGCTGCTGTTATTACAGAGTGAAAGAGAGAGAGAGCAGTAGGACAGCAACAGGGACAAGCTGACACGGAGGAGAGAAAGAAATCGGCATGTCGTTGCTGTCACAAAAACGTCACAGGGAAGGAAAAAACTTATGATGCATGTTAAAAGACTTTTCCCAAGCACACTCGGCCATTCTTTGTGTACCATGTAAAAATAACTTGGTATTTATCACTTTTGAATGAGGCACAAGAAAGGGGAGCCAGTCGAGAGGTCCTTCTTATCAGGGAGAAGTTTTAAAGGTGCAGTTAAAAAAAAAAAGTCAGTTTAAATGTAATAAAGAGACAGAAAATGACAAAAACCCACATGAATGTCATAAGTGAACCTATAATACAAAAATGATGTGGGGTCTTTCAGTAGTCCTCTGAGTGATTTTAACACATTACCTGCTGTACTGAAAATGAACCCATGCCTTACGAGCCTTGTCCCCAGGCGATGGTCTGACTGAACATTGGTATATTTCACAGCATCTCACAAGAAAACACTAAACTGTATTGGACTGTGAATTTCAGTGAATATTTATTTTATTATAGCGTTTATTATTAATGTGTTATTGGAGTCTGTGTGCATATGTGAGACAATACAGGAGCTGGCTACTCGTTCTGGTCTGGTCATGCATGATCACTTGTCAAGCTCTTGATAATGACGTTTGCTCAGATTACTGAATTACAACAGGCCTCCAGTCCCAGAGCTGGCAGCTGGTGGCCTAGTGGTTAGGGAGTTGCCCCTGTGATCAGAAAGTGGTGGGTTTGAATCCCAGGACTGCTCGTGGCACCTCTGAGGTACCCTTGAGCACAAACTGCTCCCCGGACGCTGTGGTCCTGGCTGCCCACTGCTTCATTTGGTGAATGCGTTAAATGCAGAGAAGAATTTCGAGCTGTTCACACTGTGTGCTGTGGTGTGTTCATGTATGACAAATGGACACTTTACCTACTCTTTACAGAGGGCCAGTTTCCAGCCATGTTTGATGATTTCCCTGTTCAAACACTCACTGGTCAATTGCTGAAATAGAGCTACTGAAATAGAGCTACCCTCTACACCAATCAGGTATAACCTCCTTCCACATCACACTCTGTTCACTGTACGTCTCTCTGTCTGTACGAGAGCAAAGCATGTGAATAAAGACTGACATCATAAAGAATTTGCTCAGTGAGGAGTAATATCTACACATAGTTCATGACTCATAGTGTCCCTGCTGAGGATTAAAGCACACACAGTAGTAAACAAAAGTTGGGCA
>JBBPCX010000038.1:1642115-1655271 GCA_037974365.1 Hydrocynus forskahlii
TGTGTACACATTCTATTGTGCGTCCAGTCTTTTTGTGTGTACTCAGCTTTGCCATATTGAATAGATTAAACTAAAGAAATGGGTATCAATGTTTTACCATGACAGGTTGCAAAGTACCTAAAGATACAAGGTGCCTAGATAAAGGAGTTCCAGCCACTCAGCATTCAGCACCACCAGTACACCAGTACACTGAAAATGAGAGCCTGGAGTCCTTCAGGAAGCCTGGATAACCGTTTCTTAAAACTACTTAAAAAAACACAAGAAAGTCTGTCTCTTTGGAACCAAAATATGAGTAAAGAATTGGAGGCTTTTGCACAGTACTGTTTGTATACTATATATATATATATACACCTTATTTATAAATGGAGAAACATCTTAAATAAATATTGCAGATTTTATAATATGTCATTCATAAAATTGATATATATGTATTTACATTGCCTCGACTGGGGGGTGGGGGGTGGGGGGTGTGTTCTAATTTTTGCATTTGACTTCATATTGATTTAATGAGCTGTTTTTATTGACTTCCATTCATTATGACTGTCAACAGCATCACTCTGTATACCATACCTTGTCAAGTAAACTACATAATAGGGATGTCAAAATGAAACCCAGCCTTTAAATATAGGATGAAGTCTATGAAAAAATTGCCCAGTATATGAAAGAACACAGCATTGCTGACCATAAATAAGCACAACAGTATGTATTTTAACATGAATATTTTAAAATGTATTTTCAAGCATATGATAGCTCAACAGACAGAAATGATCTTATATGGAGTAACGGAGTGACTCAGGTGGCAAATTTGTTTTAGCCAGCTCGTCTAATGTGGAATCATTGTGGTGCAGTAAGCTTCTGCTCACACAGTATTTATAGCATTTATCCATTCATTCATTCATTCTTTTCTGTAACCGCTTAATCCTTACTAGGGTAGCGGGTACCTGAAGCCTATCCCAGGGCCAATGTGTGCGGGGCAGGGACTCACCCTGGATAGGGTGCCAATCTACCACAGGGCGATTTGTAGCATTTATATAATATTTTTTTATATAACAGGTCGTGAAGAGAGCTGTAGGTTAGCTGCTTAGCTTAGGGCTGCTACACAGCTACAGGGACCACTCAGAATATTGCATATGACTATATATTGATTTGATGTTTTATTGACTTATGGTCAGAATCTGTAAATGTAGGGGTGTAACAGTGCATTGAAATATTATGGTACTGCAATGTGACAATTCATTAGTTATGATATTTGATGTATCTGCATTGTTTATGGTGATAAACCAGTGCCAGTCAACATGTCAGGCATCACTGCCCCTGCTTTCCGGCTCAGTCATGAACAGTTATGATTTTTCTTCATTCAAATTGCAATTTAAAGATGGTGAGGATATTGTCCTCTTTTGTTAAAACTATTGTGAGTGTAAGAAAATGTGAGCCCTGTCTCATCGATCGATCTGAATCCTGAGTTGTCTGCATTGTAGACTTCTGCTCAGTGACCGTCTTTATGAAATACCTTGTTGATTAGTACAGAGATTTGTCAGTATGTGAGCAGTTTATGTGCATATTCTAAACAGCTGCACTACCGACAGGCCGAATACTCATATCAGACAAACCAGCACCAACTAAATCAAACAGGCCCTGACCTGCACACTAGTGACTAATTATGAGACAAAGAAGGCACCTGGCAAAGGTCAGTGGGGTCACACCTCTACAGTACCCTTCTAATCACAGCACTGGAAGTTTTTTGTCAACTTCCCTTTCAGCCTCATCCCTCAGACCAGTTCTTGTTAGATTAAAAAAATAAATAAATTTATTCGTCCTCGGGCTATTTTCCCCCTCCTTCGTTTCTCAGAGAGAATAAGAAATTCAGGCTATCAGAAACCGCAGATCAAACGAGGCCTCGGCTGAATTTGCTGTCAGAATAAAACCATTTGTTCCTGCAGCTCATTCTGAAGGCCTCGTCCCTGGACCTCTTCCTCCTTCAAGTGTGTGTTTAATGTGCTTTCAGCAGCCTACTCCCCCGGGCCCATCTGCCATTGCTCATTTCGGAAAACATGGCGGCTAACTTTAGCGGACTGCTCAGTATGCATCTGCTGCGTTTTCCTCCCTCCCCATCCTCATAACTATACTTTTTTCATGTATTTGTGGGAAAGTGCAGGGATTGTTTCCACCGCTAAAAGTACAAAAACAGCAGAAGACTGGGTAAAGGTAGGCAGGGGGGTGAGGGGCGGGGAGCATTTTTGAAGCCATGTGATTAAGTGGGAAAGATACCCAGGTGTCTGACATGCTACACAGAGGAGGAAAAAATGCATTGTTGGCAAAGGATGAAAAGTGGCTTCAAAGGGAAAAAAAAGTTTGCTCTTACATTATTAAAGCAATCAACACTTATATGCTTCCAACTTTAAAGGGGGTGTGCAGAGGCTAGCTTGAGTCTCTGGTGAACCCTCCACCCCGGCGCCGGCTTCACAGAGACGCTGATGATAAGTGAAGCGGTTGTGTGTTACTACGGGGCCTTGAGAAAGCCTGGACTTCAAAAGACTCTCCACACAACACTGAAGTAGAAAAACAACAATAGTGTATTTCATAAAAATGTACAAAAGATATCTACATAGCCAGCCCCTATAAGGTGTCTGGACGCGTACAAAAAACCCCAACAACAATTAAGCATCATCTCAGGGTTTAAAGTCCAAGCTCAGATAAAGTGAGAAGCTCTTCCATGTGACAGTCCACTTTTGAAGTTAAACGTAGGGTTTGATAGCATGACACTGGAACACTTTTGTTCAGCTGTGATGTGTCATTCACAGTTGCAGACGACCCGTGTTTATTTCCAACACCGGAGCCGAGACTGCATCACAGTCTGTTTGCATTATACATTTCCATTTCATTCGGTTATTTTTTTTGTCTTATTCATCTGTGGAAGGAAACTCAAGCATCTGTAATTTACATATTGTACAAAAAATTCTGTGTACCCTCAACAGAATCACTGTTTTTTCTTCTTTTTTTTTTGCTTCCTGCATATGCGGTTTGCATAGCAAGGCACTTGATGCTGCTTTCATTTCACCACTGTAAAAGAGCATACAAAAATACTGGACTGAGGCTCTGCAAGTATACGTATATATATATATACAGTACATATACTGATCTAAGGCAAAATATGGCTTATTTTAACAGAGGGGACTCTACCACAAAGTCTTTAGACTAAAGCTATGCACAAACTTTTTGTTTAAAACAAAGTCACTTTATGCCATGACATTTCTGTTCCAACAAGTCTTTAGTCAAATAGAAACTGGTCATCATATTTCTTGTTAGACATCTTATGACATCATGTTGAGGAACTTGCTCTCTTCTGCCAACGCGGTCAGCATGGAGTTCATGTCTCCAATGGCCATGTTGCCAATTCCCGCGGCGACCGGGGGCAATGTCACTGAGTTGCGGGGTGTGGTGAGGCGGGAGGAGTTTTGGGACAGGCTCCGGAGGATGCTAGGACTTAGGGTTCCCGACATGAGGCTGGAGTGGTCTCCATCATCAAGCATGGTATCAAAGTCGATTTGCAGCTGCTCTACTCCACTGGAGGAATCCACTGTGCTTGAGACCTGATTGGTTCCTGGGGAACTAACAGCAGCCAGGGTTATGGTGTCTGTCGCACTGTGCACTGCTTCTGTCATGCTGGGCAAGCTCAGGCTGCCGGACTCAAACATTTGGATCTGCCCCGTGTAGAACATGGTGCTGCTGTTGGTGCCGTTAACCTCCAAGTCAATGGGCTGTTTGGGGCTGGCCTCAGAGCTGTTGTACACAGGGCTGAAGTTAGTTTGCGGATAGCTGGCTTGCAGTGCTGACGTTGTGCTTGGCCCAGAGTGCTGCCTGCTGCAGGGTTTGGGTTCAGTGGGTGGCCTAGGCCGCAGCAAGCCCTGGTTTCCGTTCTGGATTGGATTCTGGGACGAAGCGATGTAGCTCTGCTGATTCCCAGTCATATGGGAATAATCTCCCTGATTACTCTCAAAAGCGACGTGGCTTTGACTGGCCACTGGCTTAGTTCTTACCCTGTTATTCTGCCCATGCAGGGGCTGCACTGTTTTCGCAGATGAGGGCACCAAACCTACACTGCCTCCTGTGATGCTACCACAAGAGGCATGCTGGCTAGTGCTTCTATTCATTTCACTACCGGAGGCAAGCCCTTGATGATAGCTGTGCTGAATGGCTGTACGTTCATTCTGGTGATTCTTGTTGGCTTGCTGCCTTGGAGCTTGGCCACAGTTCATGTTCTGGGCCATAAACTCATTCCTCTGCATGGAACTCTGCTGAGCAGTGTGTGCGAGGTTCTGACTCATGGTTCCCACTTGCTGGTTGGACTTGTGGCTCTGGAAGGGACCAAAGTTCAGTTTTTGCTGGAGCACAGTAAGATTCCCCCACCCTAGTGCTTGCTGCTGCTGCTGCTGCTGCTGCTGCTGCTGCTGCTGCTGCTTGGTTTGGCTGGGAGATGCCTCCATTGTCCCTGAGCTGACCTCATTCCACTGCACAGGCATGTGGCTCTTACTGGCACTGGGAGAGGGAGGGACGGAATGCTGCTGTGCAGGACTCATCTGGCAGGAGGCTAAGGGCTGCCGAGAGTTGCTGTCCACCACGGCCATCCGTCTCTGGTAGTAACATGGCTGTTGTGGAGAGGCACCGTTACCAGGGAATCCTTGTGCCTTGTGGTATCCAGGTCCAGTGTGTTGAGTGGTATCTCTGTTGGAAGTAAGGTACTGAACCACATCATCTGGAAGGACAATGTCATCATCAATCCCAGCACTCTGACCACCCATGTCACTCGCCATCGTTTCCATAGCAACATTCTCGGAAATGCTGGGAGGCCGTGGTGGGTATGGGAGGGTACGGTGTAGACTACCATCAGATCGGGTATAGTTCTGCAGTGCCAAGTGACGGCTGGAAGTAGGCAGGTGCGGGGGCATGCGTGAGTTCATGTTGCTCATGCTGTTGAAACGCTGTCCCTGCTGGAGCTGCTGCTGATGATCCATGCCCACACGTCTAACTGGATCACTTGCCCGGCGTGCAACGTTGCCTGGAACCTCGTGTGGCATCAAGCTAGTGGGGGCCGTGTACCCTGTATCGCTGCACCTCCTCGGTGCCTGGGGATGTAAGCCAAGTGTGTACATGGGCATCTCATGAGAGTCCCCCAGCAGGGCCATCCGTGTCTTGAGGCTCATTCTGTCCATATTGGGCAGGGGCGTGGGTGGGGCACCTCCTGTCGCTGCAGCATACTTGGCTTTGAGCCGGTAGTGCTGAGCAGGTGTGAGGCTGAGGAGTCCAGGCAAGCCTCCACACTGGCTGGCCTCGCTGGACCGACGCGACAGATCTGTGGAGATGGGGTCATATGAGTCGGCAGAGCTGACGTTGTTGTTGCGCTGCGAGGCCTGGCTGGAGCGCCGGCTTGAATAGCAGGGTGAGATTCCGGAGGAGCGCCGGCTCAGCGTGTAGGCTGAGCTCACCGTGCTAGCCAGGCTGTCCCGACGCTCCACCAGCTGGCTCAGTACCGTCGTCTCGCCAGGGCAAAGCTCACTCAGACGCAGACCAGTGATTGGTAAGAGAGGATCGCAGATACCTCTGGAACTCTCCAGTAAGGAACCTATATGGGAGAAGGCAGCAAGTTAGGAAGCTGAATTTGTAAACCATTATGATCCCAAAATTAGAACGATCAAACAAATCTTATTAATACATATGTTTTTAGAAAGTCCTATATATTATGTATTATGTACAAAACATAAAATGGATGTATGCTTGTGTGCTTAATACCAATGCTTTCTGCCACTGCATTCACATTTTATGTAGTTTGTTATAGAAAGAATCGGTACCCTCAGAGTTCAGAGCATGGGAGAACAGAACCATTATAGCGTTATAATCATTATAACCCACCTGCCCCGCCCAAAAAACAGCTGAGACGTAGAGCGTATTTCTCATCATTGTCAGTGTTATAAACTGACTGCATAAACTGAATAAGCTTCATGCTAGTATTTTTCGACAAGGCAGCATGAATCGGTACACTGCTTATAAGTAAATATTTTAAATAAAATGTATTTTTCTCTGATTATGAATATTATTTGTCTATTTCATTATCAGTGTTATAAACTAACTATAAACTGTATGAATTGTATAAACTTAAAGGGAGCATTTTTCGGCAGGGTAGCATGAATCGATAGACTCTGCTGTCGATTTGTGCTGCGGTAGCATTTTTCCACAAGGCAGCATGAATAATCAGAACCGGCGCCCGGGTCCAGAGCAATGATTAGAACAGTATATCAGGTACCTTCCCAGCAACAGCAAGTTCACATTTATAAATCTGTTTTCTTTTTTTTTCTGAACAGGCACCAGCAGAAATATTTTTCTTTTATCAGGGAGCAGCAGAATCTGCCAGTATGTTCAGTAGCGAGTGTCCCTGTTAGAGTGAGGTGAAGCATTCGAGCACAGAAAAACGAACTTTTAAAATAAGAGTCATTTTTAAAAACTGCATTAACGCACGGAAAAATAATTGTCTGCATTGATTAAATATTGTCTTAACGCGATAATAATGCATTAACGTGCCCAGCAGTACTTAATACATATAATTTGTAATGCTTGTAGGCTTACCGCTGACAAGGATGGGTGGCAACTTGGTGTCGAGGGCTTGCGGAGTGGCGTTTGCCCAGGAGCACGAGTTCCTCACGGTCTTCAGCTTCTCCTCCTTCAGGTGGCTGAGCCTGCGGGTCGGGCTGGCGCTCCTGTGCAGGTGGAGGCCCAGCGTGCCTGTGGAGATGGTGGAGTCCACTGGGGGCATGTCATCCAGCACGCTCAGGTCGCCCAGGCTGCCCCCGCCAGGGCCTGCCAACCCTACTCCACCGTCATGGTGGGAGGCACTGCCAAGCGGTGACGGCTGGCTGCTACATGATGACTGACCACCAGGGCTGGACTGATACATCTGAGGGAGGAGGATGGAGGAGCATAAGCTGACTCAAATGCAAATACGTCATTTGCAAACCGATTTTTATTGGATGAATACAAATAAAGAGCTTAGAGCTGAGTATTCTGGAGGATGTGTGTGGAAGATTTCCTGAAAAAACGGTAAGTATGAGCCAGAAGAAACAAACAAAGCTATGAACTGGATACAGGAATGAAACTCTTGCAATTACCACGGTGAGTCAAGTGATGAGCAGCAAATCCAGAAAATCCAGGAATATGTAACTATTCCCTTAGCTGTGAAAATGCCACTCACTGATCCTTTCTCTCGCTACCCTGTGAGAAAAGTGTCCGCACATCCCCTGTGTTCTTACATACTTGCACATATTCGACTCTGGCCCCCTCCCCCAGCTATAACAGAGAAAGCTAAGGTTAAATGTCTGACAAAGTGCTATTTCCTATGGCAGCCTCTTTGTGCATTATGCATATGGGCCGGGCAGAATTCACAAAGGGGAAGCCCTCCCAACATAAATAAGGTACACAGCCTCTCCACATCTGTGTCACCTCACCGCACAGCCCAAGTGACGCAAATGTATTCTGTCCCGATGTGAACCACCAAGCCTTTCTTGATCACAGCGTGATCACTGGCACTATTTGTTCCTCACACAAAAACAGTCCCAGTGATTGAATATTAATTGTGTAATGGCTTTTATCCTGCAGTGGTGGATGGGTTAGATCTCTGTGATGGGTGCGGGGGGTTGGGTAGGGGGCCTACGGGAAATCAGAGATAGTCCGCGTTTCAAAGAATCTCATGGTACAAAGGAATATGAATCCAAATAGTTCTGATACTTTAAATATACAGTCTTTCCATTGCCCAGTGTGGTTGTTCAAGTGATGATGTGTTTTTCTTTTTTTTTTTTTAATGTGATGCTATGAATCTCTAGTAAAGCAGCTCAGTATACCAGTAAACAAACAAAACATCAAAAACAAAACACGAAAAAATAATGTCTTGGAAAATGAAAGCATCATTTATCAACAGTATGTGAGAAATTTTGAATATTATTCAAACTATGTCTAGACATTTTAAATAACGTCATTGAAGTTATGCACTGGAAATTCATTTTCCAAAGTAATTTCACTTACTGTAATAAATGACAAATAAGTGGTCATGTCTAAAAACCTTAATCATTACACTTATTAAGATATATGGCCCACATTTAAGATGCTTTCATTCACAAAGGTATCATTTTCCCATGTTATAAAATAAGATGGCTGTGCATTCTGGACTTTTGGCTCTGCGTGAATGTTGAATGAAACATGCTCTACCATCTAGCACAGTGAGAGAATGGAGCGAGATTAGAATGCAGTGCTCACCTCAGTAGCGCCTGTCCATAGGGAAAGTGAGAAAGCAGAGAGGGGAGAGAGAGCGGGCAGGCCGCAGTTAGAGAGAGAGAGACGGGGTTAGAGAGAGACAGATCGTTTTGGTCCACAGCAGCAGGCATGCTTTTGTTAGTATGTTTCAATTAGGACGGCCTCTGACAGGAAAGACAACCTTTTTAATGTATAATTAATCCGAAATGAATAAAACATTGTGGATAAACCACCAAACTATTGGCATACCACGGTACAGTGTACAGCGTCTAAAATGCCTGTTATTAAAGTTGCACGCTGCTTTAGGTGCGCATTGAAATACATCAAAGGAAGTATTATTTCACTACAGACGCTGCGGATCAGTGATTTTCAGCTCTGATCCTGAAGTACTGCTACCCTGCTGTTCTGCACAGTGTACTTCTGCTCTAACACTCACTTCAGTGCAGGGAGGGCTTGAGAATTAGCTGATAAGTTGGATCAGGTGCAAGAAAAATACTCAAATATGCAGGAAAAAAGTACTGAAATTCCAGGGTTGGGAACCAGTGTTGTTGTGGATAGAAACAGATAGACGTACAACTGGGTGCATAGTAGGGCTGAACGCTTTGAGGAACTGTGATTTTTCTGACTGGTATTGTGAATACGTTTTAAATGTAGGTTATTTTATAAGACCAGCATACTCATTTTCTCTGGCATGAGATTCGAATGCTGGCAACTACACTTCCTTACAATTCCAATTCCTCCTTAATGCAGTTTGAATATAAAATGAATAAAAGTCCAACCCTAATAGATACAGAGAGATGGACAGACAGACAGATTACTAGATTACAGGGATGAAAGAATGGCTGTGAAAATCACACACAGCTGTATGCAAATGTTTGAAACTCCCAGTTAAATTGTAAATTGTAAGTTAAAGTTAAAACTAGTTAACACATCTTCTACAGGGAACACACAAAGAAGAAGCAATACTGAAGCAATATACACAGTATTTGTGCATTAAAATGTGCAGAAATGTGATCTTTGTAGAAGATGTGAGGAAAATCACCAAAACATGCAGGCTGACCAGGGGCTCTTCAGTTTTAAAACACAACTGCAAATACATTCACTATCATATGAGCACCTTTAAAAAAAAAAAACACTGAACCACTCTTTTTTCTTAGCATTACATGACCAGTGGCCCAATAGAAATGGCTCCAAATGACTAGGAATAAAAAGTTGTTACATTAGTTTAATGATTTATCCTACTCCTGTAAAGTTAACATTCTGGAGATTTTGTTGAAAAGCTCTAATGATGTACAGAATCTATGAGATTCTTACAAGAGACCTATAGACCACCACAGATTCACAACTGTGTTGTATGAATGGTTGCTGAGGAAGCGTACCACAGAGTTCTCGGTCTTTATAGTCTTGACCTGCAGGTAGTCCTCAACACCTCTGGTGGTGCTGTTGGCCTCAAACTTGTCCTGTGTTCCTCGGCCCGGGTGCTTTGTCCCCACCTCGTTCTCTCCGTTCTCTCGGGGTGGTGGAGGCTGAGGCCGGGGCGCCAGGTCGCCCCGCTGCTTCTTGGTGACATGCGCCTCAGGTCCATGGACAGTTTTGACGTGTTTGCGGAGGGAGCTTGGGTCTGTGTAGCGCTTGGTGCAGCCGGGGATCTTACACACGTAGGGTTTCTGCAAAGACAAAAAGCGCTCGGTCTGTAGACGTCCGCCAACAGTCAAGAGTACGACTCTGTTCGGTCAGATTGTCCTCCAATGGAGCTTTGCACCAATGCTCAACTAGAGGAGTAGATTCCTGGGTGAGACACTGACATGGGGTTGTGCTTCATACAAATGAGCTGAAAGCTGTATGATTCAATGCTTCAGTACACACAGGAATGGTTGTGGAAAAAAAGTGCAGGACATTATTATGCTGATTTTTGAAAAAACTTAAAAAAACAAAATTAGGTCACGTTGAGGCAAATGACTAGCCAACACCTCTGCACTTTTACTCTGTGTTTGCTTGTGTTTTAGTGATGTCTCCAAAGTGGTCAACAGAGGGAGGCATAATGAAAATGCTGTGTTAACTTGTATAAACAAAATTGGTACGGCCGGGGATCTTGCACACGTAGGGTTTCTGCAAAGACAAATAGTTCTCAGTCTGTCGCCGTCCGCCAACAGTCAAATATACGACTCTGAATTAGAGCTTTATCTGCCCCTGTTTGGTCAGATTAGCTTCGAATGGAGCTTTGCACCAAAGCTCAATTAGAGGAATAGATTATTGCGTGAGGCGCTGACGCGCTGATTGTGCTAGAGCTAAGTGTTGATGATTCATGACTGTTTGCTCAGAAAGTTAGCATGAGTGGATCTCTATCCCCCCCCACCCCTCCCTCTCCAGGCCGTGATGGATAGGCGAGGGGCTGAAATGGCGTGAGGTTTCATTTTATATTTGCCATCTGCAGGTGGTCTTTCTCTCCGTAGGGGATGTACTTGATTCTCACTAATGCATTGTGGGTTGCCGTGCTCATTAGTTCCACACCTCATTATTTACACACACACACGGATGCAGCTTGTTAATGGGACAAGGTTGGGCGTCTAGGAGCAATCACTAAGCATGATGAGAGAGTATGTGAACAAATCTAATTCTGGCCTAAATTTGAAACCGTATGCTGGAAACGGCACATTTACATAGGATTTAGGCAGTTAGCAGTTCGTTACTGCCACAGAGAAGTGGATTAGCTGAGGCTCAGTTATTAGAGCGACTGCTTAAGTAGGAGACCAGCAGAATCAAACATCATACAATGCGCGTGCCGTTCCCTCTGAGGTGCTTAAAGCTGTTCCCTGTACCAAATGCAGGTAATCAGCCAAGAGGCAAGGTTAGGCACTTTTCCATAGGCGTACAGGAACAGTGTTGTATCTAAACTGTACAGCGATGGCACGAAACTTACAGCACGCTTTGATTTTCCAGGGTATTCTCTCCCCAGAGTTATTAATTTATCTATTTCTTTTGCAAGGGAGACCTGTCCAAAACAGCAGCAACACAGTTACAGTCTGACAGTCACACGATAGAAAAAAATAATGACAATAAAACATACCTGTATAAAACACTTGCAATATGGCTGAAAACCCAGTCCATGGAAGTCGAACCAGCGGAAAGTTTTCCTGTCAGAGCTGCTTTTGATATTGTGGTCTTTTGTTACTTATAGTCTTGTTTCAGTTTTACTGACAGCCACCATGCTTCGGTGTCACAAGCTTTCTCATTCATTTTTTAACCAGTGAATGGTTTCCTACGGCTTCCAGTTCTTGGCTACACCAATCCAGTGCAAAGTTGTAATTTAGCTATGCAACAAATACTTAACCCAGGTAACTTGTTAGCGATGCTAGACATGTCTTGGCTGACTGACTACATTTAGCATAATAGGGAATGCGAGTTGGTTGTTAGGTTGAACCATTGCTTTAAGTGGGTGTTTATGTGTGAATCTCGACAAAGTTTGGGTGAATGCTTTAATTAGTGTGTGTGTGTGTATGTGTGTGTGTGTGTGTGTGTATGTGTATTCACCTCATTAGAATGTGTGCGGTTCTGGTGCTTGGCCCGGTCTGAGGCGTTGGAGAAGGCTTTGTTGCAACCTTCATGCTCACACACGTACGGCTTCTCTCCGGTGTGTGAGCGAAGGTGTGTCTTCAGGTTCTCCAAACGCGAATATGCCTTCGAGCAGCCCTCAAACTGCAACATGCACACAAACCACACAATCACAAAACCACAGGTACACACACGGATTTATTCATCTTTGTACTGCTTACTACCAATTATTTGAAACCAATGAAGCTTTAAGCTACTAGCATCTCAGTAGTCTGGTGGCCTAGTGGTTAGGGCGTTGTCCCTTCAATCAGAAGGTTGTGGGTTTGGATCTCAAGTGTCATCACTGAGGTTGGCATTACCCTGCTTCACTTGGTGAATTGGTTAAATGCAGAGAAAGAATTTCACCCTGTTCACACTGTCTGCTGTACTGTGGTGTGTTCATGCATGACTATAAGGGGGCACTTCACTTTATCTATCTCTCTATATGTCTACCTATCTATCTATATATCTATCTATCTATATGTCCATATATCTATCTATGTGTGTGTGTGTGTGTGTGTGTGTGTGTGTGTGTTTGTATGTGTGGCTGTAGGCTTCACTCACAGTGCACTTGTGTGGCTTCTCCCCAGTGTGTCTGCGCATGTGCACCACCAGCATGTACTGGGCCTTGAAGGGCTTCTGCTCCCGGGAGCACTCTTCCCAGCGACACACAAACTCCTTCTTCTCCCCGTGGATGTGCTCATTATTGATGTGCTGTAAACACACACACACACACACACACATTAATTTGCGTTGTGGCTGGTAGCCACGCTGGAGTCTTGCGCCGTCTTCCTCTGCTGACTGGCTCTCTGGGTGTCTGGGGTTTGGCCTCCCTTTGTAATGTCACCATTGTGTTTAATCTTTAATTGGCCGTGCTGGTTTTACATGTCATGCTAAAAAGACAATACAAATGGTGCTGGCAGCCAGGGAGCGCCGTAAATCTGCTGAGAACCTCAGAGAAGGGGCGCAATTGGCATTTCTTAGGAATTTGTCTGTTTATCTGCTAAATTAAGAGGCAGGCGATCCATCAAGGCCGTCCGCCCTGACAGCCTCGAACAAGAGAATGTGATGGGGCTTGGCTGGGTGAAGAGGAGTGTATTTAAGGCTGTCGGCTTTGACACGCTCACATTTGTGTGTCAGTCAGACCGGTAATTAGGGACAGGGAGACTCACAACACTCCTGCTGAAAGTGTAATTTTAAGTGCGCTGGTGGTATATAGTGGCATGCATTTGAAGATTCTAGGTAGCCCTCCAGACCCTCACCCAAACCC
>JBBPCX010000038.1:1667026-1679984 GCA_037974365.1 Hydrocynus forskahlii
CCTCTCTCTCTCCCTCCCTCTCTCTCTCTCTCTCTCTCTCTCCCTCCCTCTTTCTCTCTCTCTCTCTCTCTCTCTCTCTCCCTCCCTCCCTCTCTCTCTCTCTTTCTCTCCCTCTCTCTCTCTCTCTCTCTCTCTCTCTCTCCAGCTGGGGGAGAAATGTATGGAATCAGCGCACTAGTGCTGGATTGCATTGTGTCATTTCCCCACTCTGCCCACCTCTGTGCTATTTTGGGGAGTGTGTGAGGAGTGTGTGTGCCAGGTGGGACAGTGTGATCGATGCTCACACACTCTCTTCCCGACGCGCAGCCCCCCTGGAAATAGCGCAGACCTATCAATAAGTGCTGGAGATTGAGCCTCCTCTAATACAGTAGACAGTGTGTACTGTAGGCTGACACGGCGGACGGCTCTGGAACTCAGCTTTACAAAGAGAGCGTAACAGCAGCACCGCAGCACGCAAGCCTGAGGCTCATCTGTCAGTCGCTCACACCTGCTAACACTTTGATGTCAAGTGTGTAAAGATCGTGAGATTATTTTGTCTAAATATGAATTTAATAATCAAATTATTTTCTCAAGTCTGACCATAAAGAACAATTTGCCATTTTAATGCAGCCGTGAACAAAACAAGCTTAATGCATTTATTACTGTAATAATTCAATAACGTTCTTTTCATAGTGTGAATGCAGGGTTCACATGAACCTGGTCATGAAAATAATAGTGAGAGAAACTGAGCCTAAAAAACATAATTACTTTAAAACCTTTCAGGAAAAGACTAAAAACATTAGGTTTCTAATGTAAGTTAATTAAAAGACATGTTACTCCATGTCATTGTGGTCCATTTATCATCATTTATGAAAATTTCACATGATGTAAAGGGTGGCTACTGTATTCAAATGATGCAGAAATATAAAGATACATGGAAAACTATGAAATATATAGTCAATGTATCCTACTCCTGTGCTACTGTAGTCTCTGATTCGCATTAATGCAGCTCGTGGACCCTTACACGGGAGGCTCTGTGATGGGATCTGTAGCTTTCCACTTTGCTGGTGCTTTTGTTCGTTTGCGGCTGGTTTATTTATATATACAACTCCGGAAAAAAATAAGAGACCACTGAAATTTATTTTTAAATCAGCATCTCTATTAGTATGACAACCATTCCATGCCACTGTCTGTTAAATTCCTACACAAACACCTCATTCTGCTTTATGAGGTACTGAACAGTGATCACCTGAATCACATCTTATTTAATGAGGAAAAGTATAAAAACACTGCTGTAATCGACACTCTCCTCTTGCAATGGGACCAGTTGGATGGTAAAACACTACTAGAAGTTCGTCAAAGGTAATTATTGCCATTTTGTTTAAGAGTGAACAAGAGATTTGTTTTCTCTGAATGATTAAGTTCTATAAACACTGCATCATTTCTCCTACTTTGATGTTTTGTCATTCCCTTAAAAATTATGCTTTAAAGAACAGTATTTTTATTTGGAAATAGGAATAAACATTGTCAGCTGTTCTTAAAAACGAAGGCAGAGCTGTTCGAATCAATACTTGCACCTCTAAAAGATAAAACCTGAACATTTTTGCAGTGGTCTCTTATTTTTTCCCCGAGCTGTAGGTCTCCTGTAAGTGCTGCCTGACTAATCTACTGAAGAGTTTGAAAAGCTGTTTAAAAGCTGAATTGAGAGGCTGGTGGATTCTGTCACAGCAACATCCAGCTCAAGAGCAGCTGGGCTTCAACCTGTGCTATTACGGATGATTACGTATTTTGAATGATTTTTGAATCAGAGCAGTGCTACATATCAGTCTTAAACATAAGGTTACAAAAACACCGTCCAAGTTAAGTTCTGTTAACTTACTATTAGAACTTCAGTTGACTTGGACACTAAGTTTCATAGATTAAAATCTCTTATTTATCATTTTTACAGAGAAAATACACCCTCTAGAATCATACAGAAGCTGGGAGGTGCTAATCATTTATTACATTAATGCATTATTATTATTATTATTATTTTTTAGTATTATCACTTTAGCTTTGACTGTCCTAAATAATACTAAATAATACCTTTACATTCAATATACATTCTACACCAACAGATGGGACTACACTTCCCATATTCGCAGTGTGAATAATCAGAGCTCCTGTAGAAAACTCTAGGAGACCAAAACAAACCAAAATCAAATAAAACTTGCTCATACACTGAACAGAGCATGTTAGCCATTTAAACGGTGAAATGAAATGGTACAACAAAGCATCTTTATCTTCTTCATCTTCAACTCGCAGCGACCTCATTCTGATGGGACCCGATGATTAATCATTGCCAATAATTTACTGTAATTACTTAGATAAGAATCAGCTATTGCAGGCGTGTATCGGTTTGTTTAATGAGGGCAATTTACAGCATTGATTTTAACTCAGAAGGAATGTGCATGAAAAATTAAGCAGGTACATTGGCGAGGGTGTTTGCGCAGATCTGCGTTTGCGGAACATTTTCAGATCCTTTTGGTCGGGACGCGGTGTGAAAAAAACATGAACGGGCTGCAAGCTCAACAGGTGCTAGGCATTAGTGCTGGTGTAAGCAATGGCATGTGTGTGTATGTGTGTGTGATTAGGGGTCGTAACCAGAGGCTCTGGCAACCGGACGTCCATAATGATTCCATCACAGGCAGTGCCAACACAAGCAGCCTTACACAAACCATTCCACTGCTCAGGCCTGGGTTTGTATGGATGCCTGTGTATGTGTGTGTGTGTGTGTGTGTGTGTGTGTGTGTGTGTGTGTGTGTGTGTGTGTATGTGTGTGAATGCATGTGTATGCCCCTTCCCTACGGAGCCCAGAGCTAATAAGTAATCCCCCTGCTTTGTAGCTGTGAAGGCCATTACTCTTAGCATGAGCTAATGGCTTTCTGTCATTTCAAATGTTCATTCCAGCACATGGGCCTCTAACAGACGTTTAGCACCCACAACCTTCCGCGGCTGCACCGAGCTCCAGACCATTTAGACCGGGGTTTGACCGATATGAGCATTTCCTCCACGATACCGATTTTAAACGTGGATCGGAAATCGGAATGCCTTCCACACTGTATTTCATACTTTAACCAAAACATGTACACCTGTATGCAAAATTTGAAGACCCCCGGTCAAATAACACGTATAATTATATTCTATTGCTAATTTTAGAGTACAATTTACGTATCTTTCCTGAGTTTAAAAGGCCCGCATCAACCAACCATTTTCTTGTTTTATTTTTAATTGCCATATGCTGCTTATATGTTATTACACAAAAGAGAGTTTGGAAAAGGATCATCGAAATATTATGCCTTAGAAAAATATAAAATAAAAGAAAACTGTAGGATATGGGCCCTTTAAGAAAAATACAGCAGGAAGGTGGATGTCATATAAATAAGAGCTTAATAGCATTTGTATTGACTTTGCTGATTTGCTTATCAATCATATTACAAATCCTCTTTACTTTTTGTATGACTCTCGAATTACAGAAAAATGATTACTAAAAGAGGATATTTTTGCTGTGAGACTGTAGCCCAGATTCCTCACTGTGGATGTACCTTGTGCATTGCAGGTGCATATATATGTATGTATGTGTGTGTGTGTGTGTGTGTGTGTGTGTGTGTGTGTAAAGATCATACAGCAAACCTGATATAGAAGCCCGCTGCTACAGTGGAAGGCTGTGCTGGTATTTGCGTAGAGTTAATGAGGGCTGTGAGAGTGTGTGGGACGGGCCCGTTCAGCCTTGGCACTGGTATTTGTCTCTGTTATGCCCTCACCTCGGGGGAGATGTGTTTATTAATGTGCCACTTCCCTTGATAAATGGCCAAATGGAGAGGCGGCGCCTCCTGATACCCCTCCCCCACCGACCTCAGTGATTTATGTCAGCGGAGACTGCTAAACCCGCTGCAGCCCCACACGCCAGCACCCCGTCACCCCAGCCTTAAACATGCTGGGAGAACGGGGGTCTGGGTGGGACAGGAACAGGCTGAGCAAAGTTTGCCTTGGCCTGAGACGTTCATGGGATACAGTTCTTAAGATGGTCTTCTAGTCCTCATGCATTAGTCTGGGCATTAGTCTGTGATGAGAACTTTTTTTTAGTTTCTAATCAAAATATAGAAACTAACTGAAATTAGCTGCTGCTATAGTTGGAGTACATTTTCGGGGCATGACCGGACTCTGTCCGTTATTGTGCACTCCTTGAAATCAGAACAGTGGAGAGGAACTGGAGTCACCATCAAGTATAAGAGGAGATATTTTATCATGGTTTAAGTGTGATAGTGAAGATAAACCAAATTGTGATTAATTATATAAACTGTGTGATCATTTTTGTGAGTATGTAATCAAATTGTAATGGTATAATAATTCCAAAGTTCTAAGGATTAGAGAGGTGCGCCATAACACACAGTACGGCATTAGTCTGTGATGGGCATTAGTCTGTGATGGGCATTAGTCTGTGATGAGAACGTTTCTTCCAGTTCACTGTTTTGTTAGGCTGTGTTCACATGTTCTACTCAAGTCGTCATTGTAAAAACACTGTCACCCCAATAGCGCTGCTACCTTTGAGAACTTCAGCCTGAGCTTTTCTGAACAGTCGAACATTTTAAAGTGCTCCACTCTGATGGAAAAACAGAAACACTGGTAGCAGTGTTTTTTCCGACCACCTTCTGGGCGCTTCCCATAGGACTAAAAGTAAACACGCGCTTGAGGAAAAATGCTTAGCATGAACACAGCTAATTTAGCATCAAGCCTGGTGATGCTAGAAAAGAGCAAGACAGTCTGGAGCATTTCGATTCTATTTGAACTCCTGTGCTCGAGGCAGAGCCGTCCGAACAGTCTGAAGTGCACGTTCTCATGCGTCATCACACATCAAATTCAGCTGGGGTTGTCCAATTAGAATTACCCACCATAAAAATAGCGTTTTACTTTCATGTAAAAAATGAATTTCTCTACTCTGTTTGGCGCTAGGACACTGCTGAAGTGCTTGATTAAAGATTTAGATAAAGAGAAATGCAGGACTGCCCATATCATGTTCATTCCAGTGACCCATTCCATTCCTTCCAAGACTTGACCCCTGCAGGACCCCCCAGTTATTGAGAGTTACTGAGTGAAGCTTAGAGGCGTAGACTGATGGCCTGCGGATCAAAGCCAAAAGCCCAAGCACGGCCTAATGAGCCGTTCGGCCCTGCTGCCTTAACACAGCGCTGGGTTTTGTGTGGGACAGTCCGTGTCACACACCACTGTGATGTAGGACTGAGGATGGAGGGAGACAGCTGGAGCGTGAATGGAGGGGAAGTGGGGATAGAGGGAAGAAAGGACGTGGGACGTCCAGTCGTTTGTTTTTGGTAGAGGGTTGTTTGGCCTCGCCGTCCACCCGTGTGGTAAAGGGCAAGCAAATATTTGCTCAACAGCGGAGAGCAGCAGAGCTACTGTGTGTCATGGTGCACTTCTCTACCCTCAGAACTCTGGAGTTATTGTACCTTTAGGATTTGATTACAATATCACACAAATGATTACGCAGTGTATGTAATTAATTACAATTTGGTTACATAGCAATATTTATTTTAGTTTCTGTTAGTTTCTATTTCTGTTATTCTATTTCTACTACTTATATAATTCATCACTGTCACTGTTCCTGTAGACTATTCTAATTCTATTCTAATCTACTAACTGAAAAAAATTAAATGATTATAAGAACTCCAGTTCCTCTACTATTGGTTCGCCCATCATTCAAAGCTCGGTTTGCATGATGGGCAATTTCTCTTGATTAGGGATGTACTCAAGTGGGAATTCTGGGAATTTTTCATGCTGATTGGATAAATCTTAAACTGTAGAAAGTCCACTAAATCTACCTGCATCCTCATTAATGTAACCTTTATATTAGAAGATTTAAAGTAAAGCGTAATAAAGTGCAGTATATTGAACAAAATGCTGAAACTGTAGCTGAACATTCTGCTCCTTGGTTAACATCTGTCCCACATCTACAACATAGTATCATCTGCCGATACCGATATTACTCCATTATCATTGTGCATCCCTCCTCATGAGATGCAGCATTGCCCCTACACTATCTACTGTGTACTGCAATCCCCAACACGCAGCACTTTTCCTAAATTTGAACATTATCAAGCATTGTAGAGCATTTGATTGAAAGTTAGTGGGATGATCAGCAAAAAAAGACACTGATGTTGATGTCATTGGCATTTTTCATTTTTGAAGCCATACTTACAAAAGGAAAATGCAACAGTGTGTAAAGACAGAGGCATCAAGGGCCTTTTCCTCGCTCTTGCGTCTGGGACAGTGAAAAGGGGGCGATATGAGCCCCTATGTGCCAGTGTGAGCTGGGGACAGTGCAGCCACCTCTGATCCCTCGTCAGCATCTCCATTTCAGGTCATGGAGTGAGTTTGATGGCCAGTTTCATTAAACAGCTTTTGATGGATGACGCTATGGCCGTGGCATGTGAAAGCTCTGTGGCTCTCTCTGAAAGAATCGGTCTCTCCTCCAGACGGCCTGTCCCCTTTTAAGGTGACTTAGGAAGTGGTGGATGAAAGCAGGCATTCATTATGTTAAACACACGCGCCTTCCTCTGAGGGAAACGCTCTCATAAATGTCACTGCAGCTCAGTCTGTCCCGCATGTGTTTACACAGACTGCTGGCAGAGAGAGTGGGGAAATACTGTACAGTATAGCAGTTACCTTAAAGACGCAGCCCGGCAAAAGTTTAGCACTGAATCTGCAAGTTTATTGTAGCATACAAAGTATGTTGAGATAAATAATCTCAGACTTGCCTATGTGTTTGACATCCCGTCTGCATATCCATAAAACTGGAAAAATGGAACATATAGCTACATATAGCTTCCATTGCTTCATACATTAGCCGTGTCGATCCAGGGCGAAAAATGAAAAGGCAGACTTTGAACGCCAAACATGTCTTGACGGAGATCGCATCCATTTATATGGATGTGAAATATGGAAACAAGGGCTTGGAATATGAACTTTTGCCAAACTATTTCTTTAAGCTCCCTAAAAGTGGAAAATATATATGGCTCAGTTCATACATGGTATTCACCTTCAGTGATCTGACCACAAGTGGACGGTGTATAGCTGCTTACATTGGGCATGTGTCTCGAATGCATTGCCAGTGATTGTATTTCGTGACTGGAGAAAGGGTCCTGCCTGTACTACGTCATCTCTTGCTGCATTTGTTGTCAGACAACAATGTACCATGATCCCTTGCTTGTGTACATGGACTGTTGTGAACATTTCACCATCAACTGGATTTCTGATGCAACTTATTGAACGAAGGAATGAGGCGATGAAGGAAAAAAGCTACACAACAACAGATGATGCAGTTGTCTAGGTCTATTAACAATTTCAGCACAGTATTAAAAAAACTACATTTAGCACATGTATCTCACAATGGGTGCCGTTCACACTTGGCTGATCTGTGTTCTGACTGTATGTTGCTAACTACCTCCTGTGCAATATTATTAATTCTGGAAGGTTGACATCCCATTCACAGCATACTGTCTATTTATTGTACTGTCTCAGACTTACATCCCATTTGCACTAGACTGTTATTTTGCTGTATTCTCTATTTATTGTTTTGTTTCTGTCACTCCTTGTTCAGTGCTGGTAACTTCATCCAGAGCGATAATCAAACTGTATACTGTATGGGGCATGTGGTGGCCTAGTGGTTAGGGCGTTACCACTGCAATCAGGTTGTGGGTTCGAATCCCAGTACTGCTACTGTCATCACTGAGGTACCCTTGAGAAAGGTACCGTCCCCCCACGCTGCTCCCTGGGCGCCCCTCATCGGTGGCAGCCCCCTGCTTCACTTGGTGATTGTGTTCAATGCAGAGGACGAATTTCACACTGTTCACACTGTGTGCTGCACTGTGGTGTGTTCATGCAGCACTATAAGGGGCCACTTGACTTTAATACGGGTTTACATCCTGTTTACACACTACTGTTACATTGTTGTGGTGTGTATTTATTGTATTGTTTCTGACTTGCACTTCGCTGAATGTTGCTATATGTTGCTCTGTGGCCCATAGGGACACGCTGTCTCATCACACTATGTACGTGTGCACAGCTGCTGGTAACAATAACCTCGAACCTTGAAAACCTGTGCTTAGATCCCTGATTGGACCACAACTGACACACACTGATGCCAGGTGTGAACGAGTCCTAATTATGTGGGCTATGTGTTTGTAGCCAATTCCAGCACTTCCTGCAACTCAGTCTGACTGTTCAGCCGACTGAAAAACAGCTCAGTATGGAGGTGTATTAAGTTATACCTGTATCTGTTTCTAACTCTTTTTTATGATTCTCTCAATCTTTGCTGTGCTGTAACTCACCGTCCATTGGGTTGATGTAGTCTGGCAGGTGGGCCGCAGCAGCAGCAGCGGCGGCAGCAGCGGTGGCAGCCGAGGCTCCGGCCCCCTGCATGAGCAGCTCTCCGTATGGGCTCCGGTGGCTGGCCATCAGGTGATGGTAGTAGTCGGCCGAACTGGCTCCGGGTGGGGGCGGGGGCAGGCCGAACAGGCTTCGCTCCTTCAGGTGCTCATGGGCTACTGTAGATGGCGAAGATAAAGAAGTGAGCATTTATCCACCAACTGAAAGGCTGGTAACAAATGTAATTTACACTTTCCCCCTTACCACTAACGTATCAATTTAGATGTGTCCGAGGGTTTTGCAGTAGTGCTGCAAGGTTGGTGTAGCTGACAAGGGATGGAAGTAAATTCGGAACATGGAAACAACTACAGTTTTTTCGCTTTTTTAGCATTAAAAGCTATTTTTACCCATGACTGTAGGTCATTCAGTGCCAGAAAGCACATAGCAAGCAAAGGTCTGGGATAGAAATCAGACCGTTTCTGCTCTGATGGACAGATATGGCTGATCTGTGTTCCAACTGTAGGATGTAAATGGTGAGGATTATGTGAGAACACTGCTGAATGCTGCTGCTATGCCTGTACCAATATGCCACATGCATTGCAATTAGCCAGTCGTCTCCATTTAACACTTTATTAGATGCAGGTTATTTAAGTAGCAACTGATTTTAATTAAGAATTTTAAAAATGTGTGTTTGGATTATTAAAGAGAAAACAATTTTACTTATCTTGTCGTAGTGTTTTATGTGTTTAGGTCCCATGGTGTGAGTTTCTGGTACAAAAAGCTAATAACCCTCCAAATAACAGCTATTGGCTAATTTGGCTATGAAATTTTTTTTTGAATGGGAGCTAAAAATCAGTGATCACTGCACTTATTCAACATTACTGTACAACCAAAGTGGCAAGTAAGGGATGATTTAGTCACATATTTAATACAGTGCGTATGAACGACCAGTATTTAAGGGCAAAACTAAAGAGGCAACATTAAACACGTCTTGGCTGAACAACTCCATTTGGGGTATGAGGGAGAAACTGTGTAAATTTAACTTTTTGCCAGATTCAATAAACAGTGAAGTGTTAGTGAGGAAGTCCAGGCGGGGTCATACACTGTAGCCGACACTGAAAGGGTCCGAATGGAGACAGAGAGATAAGCAGACTCAAGAAAGTGGAGGAAACTGAAACATGAGTTGCCAAATTAGAAATATTTCCTCAATCCATAAACAGAGCGCCCCCCCCCCACACACACACACACACACACAGATGTCCAGTGGACGCAGTATAGAGATTTAGGCCCGGCGCTCTAATAGCAGCCCAGTGTTAACATCTGCAACAGGTAAAATCCTGTTAAGTGTCAGCAGCAATCAGACCGAAAGGGCCAAAGCTGCTTTACGTGGGCCGCGAACACCCCCCCTCCACTCCATATGGTTCATATTAACATAGAGCATCAAACATTCAGCCCTTAGAGCTTCTGCTGTGCTTTCAGAAACATGCACGCATGCGTTGGTGCGTGTGTGCACGCATATGTGCGCGTTAAGCTGCCTCATACACCTTGAAAACATTTCCACTGCTTTCTCACAGACAATTAGCTCCCATATCTAACACTTCTTTTCATGTGCACTGTGTTGTGGCAAAACAAATGAAGGACCCAACTGCGCTGCACTCTCGCTGAAATTCCACGGCTGGTAGAGTCGTGTTTAAGCACTTTGGGGAGACGCCTGTCTTTTCTTCACAGAAATGTTGACACGAGTGGAATCCTGGACGAAGCCGCGGAGCGTTTCTAAAGTTTCTATAGTTCTGCTCCGTCCCGCTGTGGAAATAGCTCAGCACAATTTACGCTCTGCTGAGACGACCCCTGGCCAAAAAACGATCCGCAATCTAATCCCAGGCCTATTATTTCTATATATTCCTGGGTGGAAATAAATGTGTGCTTAAAATAAAAGCCAACGATGACGGTGTCCTGAATAGCTGGGGCCGGCCGCCGCATTTCAGAACCGGGCCAGTCGTATTCCGCAAGTAACATCTCACATTCAAGGCCACGTCTACCTATCTGCATTCATTCAAGTCAAAATAGCCTCCCCTCGCTCTCTTTTCCTCTCTCCCCCCTTTCCTAGCTTTATCGCTGTCGGGATCTCCTGTGCGCTGCTTATTTAAGTTTAAAAGCGCAGACACATTACTGTTGACAGACTGTAAAAGGTGATTTATTTGGCCTGCTATTCGGCCTGCTCGCCCCAACCTGTTATTGTAATTCAGCTGCGGAGAGAGAAGTGTCAGCACGTCAGGGAGAATTCTGCCTGCCCACTTTTCACTGTTTTTTTTTTTTTCACACGCTTCCCAACACAAGCAGCCTTCTGAAGCGGAAGTCGCAGCGCGGCGCGGTTCAAAGGTCCGGGTGAGCCGAACGCATTCCAGCCAGAACACGGTGCGGTTCTAGGGTCCACAGCTGGGACAGACGATTGAACTGGCATGTTTGCTATTTAACTATTTGCATTTTAAAGAGGTTTTTAAACGTGTGGGTCGGACGAGCAGACAAAATAAGTTCATCAGAAGGTATCGAGTGCAGAGTTGACATTCAATAACACTTCCCCTTGTCAATCATCGAGTTCTTTGCTGCTCATTATCCATAGCTGTCCAGTGAGTACTGATTATTACTGAATATTACTGAACCACTGAATAGCTGAATTGGACAGGGAGGAGCACAAGAACAGAGACACAAACTGCATGAAAAGGAAAAATGGATGGTTTGATGGATCAAACGAGGACAGTGTTTTAACAGTGGCTAAAAAATTGTTGCAGTAACAGTTCGTTTCGTTAACATGTTAAGTTGGAAAAGTGCAAAGCTTCATTATTATCAGTTATGGCCTTAGTGATAACTGATGCTTTCATCAAATACAGCTTGCTTTCAGATCAAAAGTATGCTATTTGATGAATGAATACTAAGATAACGTTCTATTATCCATCAGTTCACTGCAATCAATGAAAATAAAAGATCTGAATGGATATTCAGTGCAGTTCAGATTGAGCTGAATCGTGTTAAGCACGACAGAAACGAACCGAAGTGAAGTAAAAAGTTCTGAACTGTGTTTGTCCTCCTGCACTCACCGTCTGCAGGGCTGAGGCCGCGGGCGGCTGAGATCATGGAGAGCGTGGGGCTGCTGTGAACTGAGCGCAGGTAGTGCTCCACGTGGGGGGTGACGTAAGGGTGCGGGGGGCTGAAGGGCGACTCGCCCGTCCCGCTTGGCGAGAGTCGGATCAGCGAGATATCAGAGATGACCGGGCTGCCCGCGAGCCCCGGTGGTCTGTGGGGGAGAAGAGGTGAGAGGTGGTCAATAATGATAATCACAACCAATATCTTTACTTACTCGTGACCATCTGACTGTGTTATTGATTTTTTAGATGATCGGGACATGGGTCCATTTCAGCTATATTAAACCTCATCCATTGCAAAAGCCGTGATCAATTTTACACAACAACAGGGCTAGAAGTACACACGCAGTGTGTTCCAGACACTACAGAACGGTCATTTCAGAAACAGTAGAGCGAAAAAAGCGACTGTTTTTCCTGTAGCGTGTGCTACCTAAATTGGTTGTACCAACTATAAAGCACTTGAGCCAAGCACTTTATCCTAAAACATAAATGAATAAATAAGTAAAAACATTGGCTTTGATTATTATCCGGGCCAATAATCAGTCGACTCCTAGCAACAATGACTCCAAAGCATTCCAGACTCCCCTTCAAGCCAAAGCTTCTAATCTCAAAGCCAGCCAGTGCGCCAGTGAGCGTTCTCCAAGGAGCGCTTCTTGCGCGAAGGGCTGTGATGGATAGGGTTTGGTTCCTGGGCCCGAGGCGTTTTTTTGCTGCATGAACCCAGCAGAGAGACTCCAGTCTGTGTCTGAATAAGCGCTAACTCGTCTCTGTAGTCTGATCTGCAGCGTCTCTCAGATCCATGAAATAGCATGATATCATGTCTGCTGGTCTTATTGTGTTGGGATCTGGGTTGAGGTTGAGACTGAGGGCAGTCGTGAGGCGAAACTTGCATCCGTACTGAATGGCACGCAAGCATACGATCATGTTACATGACCACAGGGGTTTGTGTGATACGGCACCCAATCATCCAGAGTAGATCGGAGGAGACAGATCACGGGTAAGAAGGTTGATGAAGGAAAAATGTCCTGCTTGTCTTCTGGAGCTTTCACTCCAGTCAGAGAGCCTATTTATACTTATGAACTGATGACTGTGGTCTGAACAGAAGCTTTCCATTACATCTTTGCTCTTTCAACTGAAAACATGTATACATGTGAGTTAAGGCCTATTCCCACATTTCAAACTACCATTTGTATCGGTTGTGGTTAGGGTTTCTTTTTTTCTACAAGTTCTTTATCATTTTGATTTCATTTAAACTTTACATTTTATACTTTAGATTTTAGTTTGTTCTTGTCTCTGTGTCTTAAGAAATTTCCTCTGGGATAAATTAAGTTTTCTGATTCTGATTCTACGGACAAACACCCATTTGATTGTTGTATGATTGTTTAGCACTGGGTAGGCAACAGCTTAAGTATGTACAT
>JBBPCX010000038.1:1680696-1692386 GCA_037974365.1 Hydrocynus forskahlii
ATAATGTTTTTTTTTTTTTTTTTTCATATAATTTAATTCCTGGCAGACTAATAATGAGAAGTGTTGCCACCTCATACCAGGTAAAAACACTGCTTTTGTTCCTTACAAGGAAAAAAATCCTCATTGCTTCTAGTTCAGAAATCAGTTTTTCCATCCGCTTGCATTTTTTTCCTTGGAGTGTTTAATAACATTGCAATGGACCCGATGTGAATGTTCCACCATGTTAAAAACTGCACTTGGCGTGAACAGGTCTTTATGACAATCCTGAACATGTCTTACTCTCCATAAGAAAGGCATTTGGTAAATAGGATCGGGTGTTTATTTGTAAACTGGAACAAAGTCACAGCCAGTTTGCCTGATACATGGTTGCCATTTCCAGACAATTTCACCCTCCTGTGGGCGCTAGACAGCAAAATATCCAGGCTCAAAAGCCAAGCTGCCTGTGGATATGGTTACAGCGTACCCTTATCAGCCAGTCTGGGCCGTGCAAGCACTGATTGTGAAGCCCTCTTTCAGGACTAGCTAATTAAATTACGTTATGTTTGACATAACGTCTTTTTTGGGGACATTAGTTTAAGGGTAGTTTATTCTCAGGTCGTGCCTTTCTGATAGCCTGGTCTTCCGGTGCTTTCAGCAGTACGAAGCGCAGTGAGACGATGCCAGACTGCATTACACAAAGCAGGCGCGTCGCGGCTGACCCCCCCTCCTGGAAGGAAATGACTGCACCGTAGTTAAGGATCTCGGCAGCTAGGGATCACGGTCGCTTGGCTGTGTCTTTTTTTTCTATCCCCCTTTCTTTCTTTAGCCACGGTTGATTTTCAGCCCCACCAGTCTTTTCTGATGATTCCCAGACCACACAAAGAAGCAGCGGGACATTCATTTGGGTTGAAAGGAACTGCTCCGTTTAGGCCTGCATGTCTTCCCTGGCCGTCTTATTAGCTTTTCAGAGTGCCCGGCGGAATGCAGGATTCAGAGTGGTCCAACCCAAAGGAGCCACTGACAGGACTCATGCGTGAGCAAGCCTTTCTTCAAGACACCGTCCAGAAGGAAGGACAAAAACCAGCTGCGTAGACTCCTTCACAATTGCTTTCTGTTATAGGGCGACCAAGTTCAAACAAAGCTGAGGTATGGCGCAGCTAGACAGGCAAAGGAGAGGGTAGTCTTTCTTTGAAATGACTGAAGACGCTCCAGGTTATTTAAAGGTAAAGTATTTTAAGAATTCCTGCCAAGGACCCGAGGTCCAGAGGCAGATCGGTCCAGCAGAGAGTCACTCTTCGGTTCTCTTGTCCTTAACTGCTTTGCGATGGACCTGAACCCACTAAATTTTCACTGATTGCCCACAGACTGCTAGGCTTGTTCTGAAGCCAGCATCTCTCTGGGTCAGATGCAGATGCTTGGGCCCATAAAGACTCCACTGTTCTGGGCCAGGACCAACCAGACGGCCCCTTCCAACAAAGTCACCCAGCCAGGCGTCATCCTCAGACTGTTCATCTACACTAACTTAAAGATTCTGATCTAAGCGCCCTGTCTAAAAATAGACCTTATCTGTCTTCATAAGGGCAAACTTCTGATCCAGTACTGACCACTGCACTGGCTGTTTTCTGTTCTACAGGCTGCGTCATCTCTTCTGAACTTCAAGCAGGAGACATGAGAGAAAATGCACAGTTCCAGACCAATCCCCCCAATCTCAGTGACCTCACTCCACCGTTACAGAATGATGACATTCAACTCCTAGTCTGGAATTCTTCGCGATTTATGGAGTGTGTCTGACACAGTAAACACATTGTATCGATGAAGTAAACCCTTCTGTTAATGTTTTCCACTAACTGACATCATTAAACCATATTAAACTGGTCCTTAGCAAGTAACTAATTAGCGCTCTCGATATATTCCACCCTCTTTTAACAACTCGATCGAATGATTTTTAGTGTCGGAATAATGCCAGCCAAACAAGAGAGTGCTGTGCGAGAGGCATTTCCTAAATAGTGTTTTGAATTATTCCCTGTGATGTCACCGGGTAAACAAAAAGAAATGCTTCCAACTCCAGCAGCAGCAAAACTGCAAATAAATATTTGCATGATTATTTCACTTCAGCTTAAGTCCCAGAAAGCAGCAAATGTTTGGAAATAATGTTGCAGGATGGATGATAAGATAGCATTGATCTTGTCCTTGCAGATGCCATCACATGTGAAAGTACAGCACTGTGCAAAAGTCTTGAGCCACTCCTCGTTTCCTTTCATTTTGCTTTAAATCACCTTGTTGGTGCACAAATACTATTGTCTCATCTTTGGCATGTAGAGTAGATTATGGTTTACTGCGACAGGCTGCAAAGTGCCTAAAGATACAGGGAGCCTAGGTAAAGGAGTTCCAACCACCCAGCATTCAGCACCACCAGTATACTGATCACCGCCTGATCATCTGGAATCATCTGCTCCTGTTTCTTCACTGGTTCAGGACTTCAGTTAGATGTGATCTGTGTGGCTTAACAAACAAAAATCATTCCTCTGAAACTGGTCAGGTTCAGGGACTGGACTGGAAATGAGTCTCAGAAAGTCCTTTAGGAAGCTGGTACTGTATATCAGCAGTTCTCAAAGGAGTCCTTTTAGTCTAAGACCCCCTTGTTGGCTCCTCATTTTCTGTCAGTAGGCTTGTTTCATGAAAACCTCAATATCTTCCTTGAACCACAACTACAAAGCAGAATAAGCAGCCTGTGCACAGCTGAGTAAGCAGGCAGTGGTAACACTCTACAGCCCGGCCTGTGGAGTGGTTCTCTTTTTCATACGAAGATTGGAAAGTTCAGGTACACGATGCTGGTCACTGAAGCATGCCAACACCGGGCACCAGGGGAATGTGGAACCTCTGAATTCTCACCTCCAGCAGGAGTTATGGCATAACGCTCCCACAATGCACCAGGCTAGGGTCGGTGGGGGTGGTTTTCCAGGCCTGAGCCAACAGAAGCTTAGAAGCCTGGGGTTTGGAGTTCAGCATTATAAGCTTGGGTGAATAAAGTATAAGCTTGGGCACCTTCACTAACGCCTAGACTGCAGGCTGCGTATGGGTTTACTTACTGTTCAGACTGTAAATTCCTTCATTTTATTTGTCTTTTTTTAAAGCAAACCAAAGAAAAAAATAGTTGACTGTGTTCAAAGACGATTAAACGTTCAATTAATTACAAAATACATCACTGAAATAAAAAAATTGCATAAAAGAAATGCGTTATGTAGCTCTTGTTCAGATATCTTATCTTGTCAGATAAGATAAGATGAGATAAGATTAGGCAAGATTAGATAAGATAACCCTTTATTTGTCCCATGGGTGAGAATTTTGTGTTGTTACAGCAGCAAAGTAAAAGCAGCATAACCAATAGAAGAAAACTATACAATATCACAGTATACCAGCACTGTACACGACATAAAATATTATATAAACGCGTGTACATTTTCAAACAAATGTGACCACAGCCTGACCGTACCAACTGGACTTGATCACTTTTGTCTTCTGAATAAAAAATTCTTAGTGGCCAAGTATTATGAAAAAAAAAAGCCTTATGTTTAGGTGGGATAATTAGGGGCTTTTCCCATAGCAGCTCCTATGAAATCATTATCTTTGCTACATGTTTGTACATTTTCTGCACCACTTTTTTTTAGCGTGAACACGATGAACAGACAAATAGAAATGCTCTAAAATGAACTGCAACTAAATCTCATTCCATTAATCTCCATTAACGTGAAAGTTTAGAATATGATTTTCTTCTGTTATAAAGACTCCATACAATTGTGATTACTTTTATTATGCACTTTTCGAAGTTAAGAACAAGCCAGTTTACACTTATTTTCGTATGATTACTGAATAATAAGCCTTAGGATGTATAAGGCCGGGATATCCAGGGGTTAAAGTCTCGAGACAGCCCATTAAGGCGCTGTGGAAAGAGTCTGTGGTCTGAGTTTATTAATTTTTCTGTTTGACGTGATTTAATTGCTGCCTTTTTGGAAGAAGACATTACCTAATATCTGATATTTTCCCCTGAGAGCAATAATGGTAGCGCGCTGCAATTACAACACAGACAAACAGCTTCGTTTTTGACAGTCAGCAAACAATCCGTGTCATAATGCTGCTGTATGTAATAACACCGTAGCTACAAAGCAGGGCTGTTTCCCTATTCATCCCTGCGCTCCTGAGCATCGGGAGATGCTAGGCTATTGTTGAGGAAGGGCAGCGGTGCCAGGCTCCTGCGATGGAGGCATTGTTGTGGGTGCCCGTGTTTGTGTTAGCATTCATGCCCAACAGATGGGCAACGCACCTGTTTTGCCGTGTGCCAGGCAGTCAGGTGCCCGCGCGCCCCCATTGTCTGGCCACTCAGGGTAATGGAGGCTGGTGCCTCGGCCTTAATGCCCATTCACGAGCTCCGCAGGGGTCGCGAGCATCCGCCATCGTGCTATTGTGTCATGGCATGGGTGTGGGCGAGTCCAGGTTTGTATTTGTGGGCGTGCGGATGCGGATGTCAGACTGCCCGCGGGGTGTCTGCGTCCATGTGCACGGGCATGTACTTTCGAGGGCGCGTTCTTCGAGTGCACTGTGCTGACACGCCACGTGAGAATTATGACATTTGTGTGCACCCAGGCCAACATATTTCACAAATAAGTCATTCCGACACACTTACCGACATCCAGTTCAGCCAATAAAGTTTTTCGGCCCTAATTTCCAAAGCGCTAATATAAAGTTGCATTCCAGCATTGCGCAATTAAGTCACGAAACCAAATACAAGCTCGAATGCGGTTGAGTAATCCTGACCGCCAGCCACCTATTAGGCATCTATTATTATTTGTTTCAGGGCGATCTCCCCCCTTTTGCAGTTTTAAATTGTTTTAATCGAAACCGCCAATCACAATAAGAATGTTCTGATGCATTATGCAATGCATTAAAACATTCTTACATTGCATTATGCATTAGTTTTGCAGGGACTACTAGAATCATCGCCACTGGTGTGGCTGTGGGTATCAAAGGATCAAACAGAGCATTTATGAAGCGCTTTAGAGGAGTTAAAAAAAATTAAATAATGAAATAAATGAATAAATAAATAAAAATCTTCGAGATGTGTCATCAATAGTGTTTTTTTGGTTAGGTTTCTTCAGGATCAGTGGTATATCACGGCAGTGGATACACCCTTTTAACCCTTTTACACACATTAACACACACACACACACACACACACACACACAGACATTATAGTCTGTTATTTATTGAAACAATATAATTTTCATGTCTATTTTCACAAAGTTAGTGTTTTGACTGGAAGAACATGCTTGTGTGTGTGACGGAGATGAACTGCAGTGTGACACAGACTAGTCTGCACCCTGGGGCCGCAGCTCTGATTGAGATGAATCACGTTTTCTTTCAGAGACCTACAATATGCACACTGTACTGCTGTAGCTCATCCACATACAAAGACCATTTAACAGCATCAAATGTTCAGGACCAAGAGAACTGCACAGACAAGTCAGTGGTGACCTGCTCGTTGACTCTGTTAAGGAGACGGATGCTTGGATGATGACTGTGTTTTCTCAAGGGCAAGCAATCCAGTAGTTTTGCAATTACGTTTGACTGACGATTGACTATGGTTTCTTTTCACCTGTCTGAAGCTGGAAATAAATGGGACCCAATCAAAGTCTGCTCAGACTTGCCTTTTCTCTCCAAAGCTGACGACCCGTGTGGAGCATCCGCCTAACCAGAGCATTCCAGCTCCTGACTGCCTCACGTGCAACTGCCTATAAGGCTTGTTTGACACATATTACCTTAATGTGACTGCTAAAGCCTGCATGCATTAGACTATCAGGCATTAGACTATCATGCATTAGACTATTAGGCATTAGACTATCATGCATTAGACTATTAGGCATTAGACTATCATGCATTAAGACTATTAGGCATTAGACTATCATGCATTAAGACTATTAGGCATTAGACTATCATGCATTAGACTATCACGCATTAGACTATCATGCATTAGACTATCATGCATTAGACTATCACGCATTAGACTATCATGCATTAGACTATTAGGCATTAGACTATCAGGCATTAGACTATCAGGCATTAGACTATCAGGCATTAGACTATCAGGCATAAGCCTATGCGCTGCAGAATCAAATACAGGGGGTCCTCTGGTTACGACAGTCTCGACATACGACGTTTCGAGTATATGACAGTCACTCCCATAAAAACTTGTAAAAATGAGGATTTGAGTGTTTTGTCTTCCGTTGTAGGCACTGTAATTACGGACTATGTGGGCCAACTAGTTTGGTTGCACATGGCGGAAGCGTCCGCCAGTACAGTACAGTGAACAAGTACAGTATATTTATGTCCTTTTCCTTTTTCTGTGGCTTATTTGTGTTTTTATGTCCTATATATTACAACTGTGTTAGGATCGGTAAGTGACTTAGGCTAGGTTGTGTTTCGACCAACATTTGTGTTACATCACTGTCGTAGGAATGAAACTGTGTCGCAATTCTCTAACCCATAGGTTCCCAATTTTTGTCCTGGAGCCCCCCTTGCTCTGCATATTTTACATTTTTCCCTGCTCACAGTACACTTGATCCAACTAATCAGCCACTACTTACGCCTTTTCAGAACTGCAGTGGGTGCTTTAAAGCGAGGAAACTGAAATATGCAGGGCAGGGATGGTCTAACTTGTTAATATGGATGGCAAAATGAAAAGCAAAATGTTCTGCGTTGCCATGCAGAGGTTGTATGTGTGAAATAGGATATAAGCAGGATATTTACTTGAGATACTGTCACTTATGGGTTCTCTAGATGGGTTTCTTGTAAGTATGAAAAATGCGGGGGAAAAAAATCATAATTCCCTAGAACTGAACAAGACAGCTAGCATCTCACAATATGCTTCTTTAGTTTTGTGCCGGCACTATGAGACTGTGACATGTACTATTATATGCAATCAAGTAATAATGTAATAACATGACATGTAAGCTAGTAATGTAACAAGCCCACAAATTAGCCTTGGGCAAACTCTGTTCCTAAATGATCACACAGCCTAACACTGTGTTGGGTTCTGCCTCAAACAGACTTGATTATTGGTGTCTAACACTATAGGACTTATCAGTCTTAATTTGCCTAATTGATGTGATAGAAACTTCCATTACCTCTTAGTTGCAGCACAGTAGAAGTCAAGTGCAAAACTCACGAAACACTGTGGCAATCTACTAGATCCATTAAAAACAGCAGACTGGTAAAGAATGGTGCCTTCTGAGGAGGCTGAAATTTAACAGTACAGGCATTTTACAGTAATTAACTGTAATTTGCCAAACACTGGAAAAGTGACTGGTACTTTGGGCAGTCTTGAGCAGCCTGACCGGGCTGGAGCATAGCAGCATTGGTAGTTTTCTGGGTTCTTGTTTTGTTGCTTTTATTTTTTATCTACAAATAAATTTGAAGGCACGTTCTGCTATTCTAAGCATCAGTGTGTTTTGTTTCAGGGAACTACTCCATTTCTATGTGTTACATTATAAAAGTTACTTGGTGACTGGCAGTTTTACAGTCTTAAGGGCTGGCATGAGGGCAAGTAACTTCTATAATGCGATGTTTGTGGAATGACTGGTAAACAGTACTGTTCTGTTGAGAAATATGATGTCATGCTTCTACTGACATTCAAGCTTTCATTGCTAGAACCCTGTTAGAAAGACTGCCATGTTCGCCTTTATCTTCACACGTAAAACTGAGTGTCCTCAGACAGCCGTGGGGGAAAATTACAGCACATAAAAGATGCACTTGAGAAATACAGGGGTGTGGGGAAAAAACTGTACAAATATTGTGATCCACTGTGTTTAGAAATACAATAAAAATACACTACCAGTCAAAAGTTTGGACACACCTTCTCATTCTGTACTTTTTCTTTGTTTTTATTATTTTCTACTTTGTAGATTTATATTGAAAACAAACAAAATGATGAAGGAACACATGGAATTATGCAGTAAACAAAAAAGAGTTAAACAAACCAGAATATGTTTTGTAACAAGGTAATGAAGGGCTGTTGTTTTTTTTACTTAGTTAAGTGGTTCTTGCCATAATGTGGAGTAGAACCGTTGTGGAACAGGATCACTAACTGTGTACCAAACCTACCATCACAACTGATGATCCCAGACACATTAAGAAGGCAAGAAATTCCACGAATGAACTCTTGACAAAGAACACTTGTTAATTAAATACCGTTCCAGGTCGATTCCTCAAGAATCTGGTTGAAAAAATGCCAAGAGTGTGCAAAGCTGTCATCAGAGCGATAGGTGATGTTTTCCGTATTAATCTACAATGTAGCCAGTAATAAAAACAAAGGAAATCACTGAATGAGAAAGTGTGTCCAAACTTTTGAGTGGTAGTGTACATTTACACGTCATTTAAAAAATAAATAAATAAAAATCTAATCGATTTACAGCCAACCTGTTGCTCTGAGCTGCGTGACTGACACAGGTCTGCCCAAGCCCTAGAAACAGCAAAAGCTCTGTCAGGCTTCACACTGCATTTCCATCCTTAGTTCAAAGTTCTGTCTTTAGCTCTGGCTGCATTCTGACACCGAGCGGTTCGGAGAGCGGGGGAAGTTTGTGTGTGTCAGCGAGTGAGATGAGTGGGTGGCTCGTTCCATAGCCCCCGGCTCTCTCTGTCTCCGCTTGTGAGAATTCCCACAGTGCCCTGCTCCGCTCCACAGATGAATTGCCCCGTCCGCTGTCATCCCGGCCAGTCGGAGAGACAGCAAAGCGTCGCGCGTTCCAAAAAAAAAAAAAAAAAAAGGAAAAGCCCCGATAGGGAAGTTTCCTGCCGCAGCTCAGCTGACAGCTCTGACAAAATAACCAACACCCTCATTATGGTATATGCAAACAATGATAAAGCGCACTGTACGGAGATGTCATGTTAGACAATCAGAGCGCTGCCCTCTGACACACTGTAACAAAGTGCCTAGGCGAGCCACGAGCGACACCACGCTTAATTTGCTGCACAACGTCCCTGTAATTAGATGAATTTGGCACAGGCAGAGGGAAAGACAGCTAGATCAAGGTCTTGATGAATTAGGGGTCCACTGTCAAGATCAAATCACATTAATCAAGGTGGCCGAGTAGTACGACAGGTCCCCCTCGCCCCACCCCGCACTCGCCACCGCGTATGATGAATAGGCTGGCTGCTACCCGCCGCACCATATGTATCACCATCAAATCTGTGAATTTAAAATGTAAGAACACAACTTCCTGAATTCTATTGATTTATTCAGGCCTGTTCTTAAGATAAAACCTAGCTTGGAGCCAGCAGAGCCTATTTTGAAAAATAAATAAATAAATAAATAAAGGGTTCCTCAGTTGAATTGATTACGCAGTAAATAAATAAATAAAATAAAATAAATAAGCATACAAACAAACCGAAACCTGCAAAAACAGCCACACAAAGTGTAACTTCAAAACTACTTTGGCCCACTTAATGCTCAGCTTTTACAACACCAAGCCCCTGTTTCAAAATTCATATGGGACGCCTAGGACTGCAGGGGTCTAGAGGTTACCCTACATTACCGGTGTGGCTTGTGGGATGCCGTTTTGGACCGAGAGGATTCAGTTACACAGCTGAAGTTTGGGGGGTGCGGAGAGTGTATTATCTTCTCGTGACCCAGGTAGGTAAGTTATTGTTGCTTCCAAAACAAGTTCAAACCTCCAAAAAAGAAATTTTACAGGGCATTCTCAACTTTCATTGTAAGTTCATGTAAAAAAAGGTTTTATCTGAGCTCAATTTGGAGCATTTCTAGCGGTCGGTTCATGATGAAACTTTAATAAGGTGCAACCAACAGCAGGTATTTTAAAATTAAGCAAAAAGTCAAAACTGGTAAAACTGGAGACATATCGGCCCAACAGTGCGCGCATTTCGTTAATGTGGCGCAGTTCGTTAATGGGAAGCGCATGTCAGAGAGCCATTTTCTTCTGGCTTGTGGACACCAAATGCCTCATGATATTCGATCGAAACAAAGTAAAAGGCATTTTAGGGGATGTGTTAACATTGTGCTTTGCTGAGATGATCATGAAGCCCTCATCTGTCTCTGATATTTAACTGGCCTGTGTTTGGGAAATCACACCCTGCAGGGGAGAAAGTGTTTGGCTTCTTTTGGGGAAAACACATTGCTGATATGAGGGGGAAAAAATGGCACTTGGTGAACATTTCGAGAATCAAATCAAGCTGTACTTCCTCACCCGGTCAAACCAGGGTCTGAAGATCTTCGGTCTGTCAGATGTGTGGAGCTAAATTACAAAGCCGCTCTTTTTTTCCTCTCGGCGGTTGTAAAACATATTGGTTTACGTGCCAGAATGAAGCTGCAAACAATCAGCATTGGATTTGCCATGGTTGTGATGTCAGATCCATGGCAACATTTACATATGAGCGCCTGCTCGGCCTTTTGTCAACTTATGAACTGGTTTAGGCCGAAGTGCTGCAGACTGATGCAGAGTGGGGAGAGCGCTTAAATGATGTGCCGTTCGAGAATGTCAGGAAGCAAAGGATCCATGCATGATCCAGGACGATCCAAGGGAAGTTTTTAACAATTTACTCCACATGTTTCAGCCTGGACTGCCTGAAACAGGCACGGTGCATTTCAGCCATTCAGAAAATTTACATATATACATAATATACACAATCTTAAGCCACCTCTTACTTCTTCTTGAATCACTTTGTTGGTACAAAAATACCATTCAGACTGTCTTATCTTTGCCATATTGAGTAGATTAAATGAAAGAAATGGGAAAAAGTGTTTTACTGTGACAGGCTGCAAAGTGCCCAAAGATACAAGGAGCCTAGATAAAGGTGTTCCAACCAATATATATATATATATAGTCTTAAAGTTTGCTGAACTCTAGGGGATAAAGAGAGGCTGCTGCAAACGGTGAAGTAAGGATTATGTTTGGTACATAAAACCACACTGACTAAACACACTAAAACCACACAGTAATAAAACAGGAGGAAAGTCGGGTCCTATAATATTCCTACAGGAAAGGAGAGGCCGCAGGACGTACCCGTGCAAGGCGTGAAGGGCGTGGGGTTCGTAGTGGTATCTGCCTTCGTGGTGACGCATGTCGATGGGAATCGGCGTGTGGAAGGTTGGGAAGATGTGGTGAGGGCCTGTGGAACAGAGAGAGGGAGAGGGGGGAGAGAGGGAACGAGGGACAGAGCAAAAGAAGAAAAAAAGAGTAAGAAACTTCAAGAAATGTGTAAAAAAAAGAAAAAAAGAAAAAAAAGAAGCCAGACTTTTCAAAACATAAATTTCAAAGCCAAAAGCTCTACAATAAAGTAAGATGGGTCTCAGAGCAGGCCTGAGCAGTTTCGTGTAAAATATTGGCACTATCACACAAGAGAAGTGGAATAAATAAATAATCAAAGTCATCCTAAGAAATCCTACATCTCAAACATAAAAGATATCCAACTGGGCTTTTGACAAAGACCTGCAGCTAGAGGCTCTTTGAACTAGCGCGAGTGATGGACGCTATCAAGGAGGAGTGCAGGCCGGACGCAAAGCGGAGCTGACAGCGCAGGGAGAAGCCTTCCTCTACCCAGCTCCACACCACAGCCACGGCCAGGCAACACATCTCTCACTCACACACACACACACACACACACACACACACACACACACACACACACACACACACACACACACA